>CM056168.1:19409281-19973070 GCA_029691765.1 Entomobrya proxima
TCTTTGTTTGTAATCTTAGATTCCCCATGTAAAAAGTGCAACGGTCATCTCACTCGCAATGACCACGCAGTCCTGGCACGGTGTGAGCGGGAGCCATGCAGTCCGGTACGGTGGCAAAAGGGATGATCGTGCACTTTCTCGTTCCTCGTCTTTCAGTCTGTCTACTCATTCACTTCACTTGACTCGTCACAAAGTGAAAGATTGCATTCGTCTTTGAGATAATTTGTCGTTAACTTTCAGTCTAATAATTTGTTCAGAAAATTAATTGTGATTCCAGTTTGGGAAATAAATAAAGATTCTACTTGTCTGTAAAATTAAAGATTCTCCGGCGTACTGAGGCTAATTAAGTATTCATTTTGTGGAAATACGGACACTTTCGGTCAGTTAGCTAGCAGTAGGACGTGTAACGGGGATAGAGGATAGTTTTAGCAGGCATTTCGGGGAAACTAGACATTTGAAACACTCATCCGAGCACCGAACGAATTGGGACAAGTGCCTTATCTCGGGGAAACCACAACATTTGTGCCGAAACTGTGGACTGTGTTCGGAAGTGATAAAAATGTCGTCAAAGAGTTCGAAAACGTCGGTGACGTCAGTGCCCAAGGCATCCGTGACCAGCTCCAAGAGGGTGGACTCGGCCGTGAAGAAACTAGAGCTGAAAAAGAGGAAGCAGCTGCTGAAATTGCAGCATCAATTTGATGAGGACCTGGACGAGCTCCAGACCTTGATTGACGAGGAGCAACGCAAGCCTGCCGGAAAGAAGCGGGAAGAAGCAGTCGCCAAGCTGGAGCGTGACAGGCAGCGATTAGAACGAAAATTTGAGAGGAATAAGAAGCAGGTGGATGAGGAGATCGCACTTGAGCTGGAAGAGGTAAATCTGGAGGAGGACGAAGAGGATGATGACTACCAAAGCTTTGATGACGAGGAGAAGCAAGTCATCGAAAAGTTCCAGTTTCCGGACCATGCCAAGGAGGATAACGAAACCCTTGGTGATGACATGAGTGCTAGCCGCAGTCAGATGCCAGCCCTGCTTCTGGATGGACAACAAGGCGAAAGAGGTGCCATGGACAAGGACGTCATGCTAATGACGTTGATGAAGAGTCAGCTGTGCTTTATGGAAAAAAGCACCGCCGCTAAAAGCGAGAAGTTCCTCCCGGAGTTCACTGGAGACGCTGCACAGTGGGGCAATTTCAAGTCCGCATTTGATCGATCAACAGCCAAGTTCAGCATCAGCAACGGTGAGAACCTCGGCAGGTTGCAGAGAGCCTTGAAGGGGAAGGCAAAGGAGGTTGTTGAGCACATGCTTGCGAACATTGACAACGTGCCTGACATTATGAAGACTCTGGAGATGCGGTATGGACGCCCGGAGTTTGTGTTGGACTACCTGGTGGAAAAGGCCAAGGAGAGTAAAAGGCCAGATCTCAGCAAGCCGGAGACTATCGTGGAATTCGGAACTTGTGTGCAGGCGCTCGTTACAAGTATCAAATCCTATAAGCGGCCCAGCTATATGTCGAACACGCAGTTGGTGAAGGAGTTGGCGGAGAAACTTCCGGGGACTATGAAGGGATCCTGGTTTCAGTTTCTGGCGGATGATGAAAGGAGGGAGCCAGATCTTGGTAATTTTTCTACGTGGCTAGAAAAGAAAGTTAGAGCTGCACTGCTGCAAGTGAAACCCACGGTTGGGAAGGATAATTCGGAGGAAAAAACGAGTAGCAGCCGACCACGGAGGAACCTAGGGTCCTTGCACGCATCCGTTGGGGATGAAAAGGAGGATTCCGAGGAGACACGAGGGAAAACTTGTCCCTGTTGCCAAAAGAGAGGACATAGTATGGATGGCTGCTGGGGGTTGAAGAAGAAATCCCGACAGGAACTTTGGAAGATTGCTAAAGAGGCGAGGGTGTGCTATTGTTGCCTCAAAGACAACCACACCACAAAGGATTGTCCGGACGGGAAAGTGTGTGGAAAAGATGGCTGCACTCGACGTCACCATCCTTTACTTCATTTTAAGGAGTGGTCAGGCCCTAGGAAAAGCGAGTCCTCAGAGGAGAAGAAAGAACAGAAGAATGCAAAACCTCCTGACAAGAAAGAACCGGAAGGAGTCAATATTGGGTATATAGGATTATCCGCTACGATAATTAGCGGCACGGATGGACCACTACCAATTGTACCGGTGCGGGTGCAGGGACCTGGAGGAATTAGGCGGGTACACGCTCTTCTTGACTCGGGCTGTACACGAACGCTAATCACCAAGGAGTTAGCGGAGTATTTGGAACTGGACGGACCGTCGATCCGCTACCGCCACCGAGTAATGCAAGGAGGAGTAGTCGAGTCATCTGCTATGCTGGTTAATTTTGAGATCTCAGGAAGTTACAAAAAGGCGAGAAACTTCCAGATTACCGACGCGGTTACCATTGGGGAAGTAGGATTGGCTCCATACTCCATGGATGTGAGAAAGGCTAAGGAGATGTGGCCATATCTTGGAAAGTACAAGGGACCTTCCCTTTGTAATGTGGTACCGGAGGTGGTCATTGGAGGCGACCATGGGTTCATCACAATGGACCTAGATTTATTGTACTCGACTGAGGAAAAGCCAGTCGGAAGAAGGACAGCCTTAGGTTGGTATTTGCAAGGCAAATTGGTGGATACCAACACCGTGGGAGCGGCGTTTCATCTAAGTGGAGCAGCGTTTGACAAGACCTTGGACAAGCTTATCGTGGAGTCTTTTAAGCTTGAGGAGTACGGGGAAACCGAAGGAGAAAAGTTGTCGCTGTCCAAGGAGGATGAGAGAGCGCTGGAGATTTTTGAGGCAACCGCAAAGCAGCGGAAAGATGGAAGATGGGAGGTTGGACTTCCATTTAAAAATGATGAACCATTTCCGAAGACCAGCTATGAAGAGGCGTTATCCAGATTGAGAAAGACCGAAGCAAGGATGAAGAGAAACCCCGAATTCGCAAAACTCTACAACGGAAAGTTTGGCGAATATACAATGAAAGGATTTCTGAGAAAGTTGACCAAGGAGGAGGCTGAGGTGAAGTCGGGGAGGACATTTTATTTGTCGCATTTTGGTGTTGTGAACCCACATAAGCCAGGAAAGTTTCGGCTTGTGTTCGATTGTGCTGCTAAGGTAGAAGGTAGGAGCTTTAACGACTACTTACTCACCGGACCCGACCTCATTCAGCCTATCACCTCCATTTTGTGGAATTTTCGGAAGCATCGTATAGTTATCTGTGGGGACATCGAGGACATGTTCCACAGAATCTATATTCGGGAGGAAGATCGTCAGGCGCAACGGCTACTGTGGAGGTACGGAGACAACACTAAAGATCCCGATGTTTATGAGATGCAGGTGATGATCTTCGGAGCAACATCATCACCCGCTTGTGCAATTTTTGTGAAGGACAAGAACGCGAGACAACACGAAGCCGTTTTCCCGGAAGCTGTGAAAGCAATAATCAACAATATGTATGTTGATGATTTGCTCTTTGGAGCGGAAACGGCACCGGAAGCAGTAAAATTGAGGGGTGAGATCATGGGAATTTGTGGCCGTGGAGGATTCATGGTCAAGAAGTGGATGTCCAACAGCGATGAAGTGTTAAACAGCATTCCAGAAGCTGTGCGCCTTCCGAGAGGACCAAGAGGAATAGGAGAGACGGAAAGAGTGTTGGGGCTTTACTGGAGTCCAGAAGAGGACATCTTCACCTTTAAAATCAATTTCAGCAAGGTGAAGCCGGAAGTTCTAGAAGGGAGGCGCCCAACCAAAAGGGAGATGTGTAGCCTCATAATGTCTCTATTTGATCCATTGGGATTTGTGGGACATTTTAAAATCAAAGGGATGATTTTGTTCCAGTCAACTTGGAGACATGGAATAGCTTGGGATGATCCAGTTCCCGACGAGGTGTATTACGACTGGAGGAACTGGGTTGGAAAGCTGAAGGAATTGGAGGAACTGAAAATTCCTCGGTGCTACTCATCTTCCCCTGTAGGAAGTGTGCAACTACACACTTTTGTTGACAGCTCCGCGGAAAGTAGCTGTGCCGTAAGCTACTTTCGGTTTCAACACGAGGATGGAAGTGTCAGTGTATCTTTTGTCGGATCAAAAACCCGTGTGGCACCCAAAAAGAAGCTGACAATTCCGCGTTTGGAACTGTGTGCTGCATTGTTGGGAGCTCAGCTGGCGGATAAAATCAAGAGGGAAGTCAAAATGAAAATCGACAAGTCTGCGTACTGGTCAGATTCAGCAACCGTGCTCAGCTGGATCGGTTCGGAGTCGGCACGGTTTAAGGAGTTTGTAGCGAACAGGATAACGAAGATCCAAAAGTTTACGAAAGTGGAGGAATGGAGATGGGTGCCTACTGCGGAGAACGTAGCCGACGAAGGAACCCGGCTACGTGGGAATGTAGATCTCCGGAGCGAATGTCGCTGGATACGGGGGCCGGAGTTCCTCAAGTTGGATGAAAGGGAATGGCCAGGAAAAGCAGTAAATGCACAAATTGGTGTAGCAGCTGTTGCAGTAGGAGAGGAAAGTCTTGGAAACGAAGTAGCGCCCGGGAAAGTGAAGGAATTTATTCCCCCAATCAATAGATTTTCTTGTTATTACCGTATGGTGAGGGCTACTGCTGCTTGTATTGCTGTAGCAAAGTTTTTGTATGCCAAAGCCAAGAAGAAGCCTTACGTGCGCCCATGGAAGTGGAACGGAAATGAAAGGGTTTCCACAATCACTACCGATCACATGCTGGCAGCGGAAAAGCTACTAATTCGGGTTACGCAAGAAGACGGAGGCGTAGAGGAGATGGTAAAAAGAAACCGCAAGCTAAAGGGAGTTCAAGATGATGATGGACTCGTGAGGGTGAAAGGAAGACTGGGTGAAAGTGTACCGGAAGCGTTGAGGGCGCCGATTGTGCTTCCTGCGAAACATCACTTTGTGGATCTGCTCGTGGAGTTCGAGCATAAGAAAAATGGACACAGTGGTCGCAATACAGTTTTTAACGAACTGCGTCAGAAATACTGGATGTTGGATGGGAGACACGCGGTGCGACGATGCTGGAGCAACTGTTTGGTCTGCAGGTTGAAGAAAACGAAGCCAGTCATTCCAGAAATGGGATTACTTCCGAGTTATCGAGTGGCCGCTTATGATCCTCCATTCACATACACGGGATGTGACCTGTTCGGACCTATTGAAGTGGCAGTAGGAAGACACCATGAGAAGCGGTGGGGAATGCTTTTCACGTGTATGGTGACCAGAGGAGTACATCTTGAGGTGATAAATGGCCTGAGCGTGGACGAGACTCTCATGGGAATCTGTCGGTTTGTGGACACTAGAGGATTGGCACGTCACTTTTACAGCGACAACGGCACCAACTTTCAAGCTGCTGGAAAGGAAGTTGTGAAGAGAAAGAAGTTCTATGGAGCGAACTGGCACTTCATTCCCCCAGCGTCACCGCATATGGGAGGAGCCTGGGAAAGCATGGTGAAGCAAGTGAAGAAAGTACTGGCGGAGGTGATGAAGGAGAAATTCCCCAAGGACCAGACTTTATTGACTGCTCTGAAGGCAGTGGAGAATGTGGTCAACTCGAGGCCATTGGCATATGTCTCAAGCGATCCGGATGACCCAGCCTGCCTTACCCCGAATCATTTTCTGAGAGGGATCGGAGTGGCGTCAAGTGAAGTGACAAGCCAAGCTGCGTTGTCAAGCTCGCAGTATTTTGGTGATGGAGTGACCAGTGATCGGGAAAAGTATGGCAGGATGTGGGAGAAAGCGCAATTGATGGCAAAAAACTTTTGGGAACGATGGAGTAAGGAGGTGCTGCCGGATCTTTTACGGAGAAACAAGTGGAACGTGGTGACTGAGCCTATTCGTGTAGGAGATATTGTGATCTTGGTTGACGACTTGAAGCCAAGAAATGAGTGGAGCAAAGCGGTGGTCACCAAGACGTTTCCGGCAAGCGACGGATCCGTAAGGAAAGTGGAAGTCTCAGTGCGCAACTTTGAGACGAAGGCTGTGAAGACCTACCTGAGGGCAGTGACGAAGATTTGTCCTACCGGACTCCGGATGTGTGATTTGGTAACTAATTGTTCCCAAATCAGGGGGCCGGAAAATGTTACGGACTCATGAGGAGGATGATTGGCTAGGGGAAAAAATAGTCATAAGAAAGTCTCTTTGTTTGTAATCTTAGATTCCCCATGTAAAAAGTGCAACGGTCATCTCACTCGCAATGACCACGCAGTCCTGGCACGGTGTGAGCGGGAGCCATGCAGTCCGGTACGGTGGCAAAAGGGATGATCGTGCACTTTCTCGTTCCTCGTCTTTCAGTCTGTCTACTCATTCACTTCACTTGACTCGTCACAAAGTGAAAGATTGCATTCGTCTTTGAGATAATTTGTCGTTAACTTTCAGTCTAATAATTTGTTCAGAAAATTAATTGTGATTCCAGTTTGGGAAATAAATAAAGATTCTACTTGTCTGTAAAATTAAAGATTCTCCGGCGTACTGAGGCTAATTAAGTATTCATTTTGTGGAAATACGGACACTTTCGGTCAGTTAGCTAGCAGTAGGACGTGTAACGGGGATAGAGGATAGTTTTAGCAGGCATTTCGGGGAAACTAGACATTTGAAACACTCATCCGAGCACCGAACGAATTGGGACAAGTGCCTTATCTCGGGGAAACCACAACAATAATACAAAATGAACACTTTTGTAATCCGATGGTAGGATGATGATGATGAGATGGAGGGAATGTAAGGTAACTAACCTCCTTCACATTAGACTTCTTGACAGATGTTGCAATTTCACAATCCTACTACTTTAATTTCATCTCAGAATGTACGCAAATTTGCTTCAAGCATATAGCAATCTCTGATGATGGTTTCTAAACCGTGCTTCAATCTTGTTAGTAGTAGATCCCCTATTAATCCAATAATAATAGAAATTTGAATAAAGCGACAATTATAATCTGCATTGAAACAATTAAAACACTGTGGCGTCCTAAGGGTATTTGTATGCACCAACGTCTACAGTGCGAAATGAATATTGATTTGTGTGGACCTTGACCAACGATGATTGATTTTGTGGTTAGATTTTCATAATGGTATTACCGCAACATATAATACTAAACGACACTTTAAATACCGCATTATGCTGCTTTTTATGCTTGTCCATCATCTTTCTCATGGATTGCTTCATTTGAATTTTCAATTCAAAGTCATCGCTTCCCTAACCACGAATAATCTTTTTGAGAAAGCAAGTCATATGAAATGTTGCTAACGTAACAATAAAAGTGTGCAAAGTTAAGTACAAGTTAGCACTCTAATGAAATTAATTTTCTACATTAATCTTTTGCTATATCATCATCAGTGTACTTGTGTGTGCATACGCTCTTCTTCATCTCTACAAGAAATGATAGCTGCAACTTGCAACCGTGACAAACATAATTTGTTCAATGTTCGAAAACGCAAAGAATAGAAAAGGAATAGCGAAAGACGTAGGATTTATATTCAGCGATGCGTGGCACACAATTTTTGTATTTAGTGTTCTTGCAATTTTTGTCACCTCACTTGGCACCAGCAAAAATTGTCAACGTCACTAATACAAAAAATGCGTAATTGTCAAGTGTACAATTCAAATATTGTTTATGTAGTAGAATGAAACTCACTATACAATGGAATCATTGCATTGAGCTCTAGTTCTTGAAAAATGAAATTTATTTTAGTTGGACTGATTTCATTTCCGAGAAGTTTTAGTAAGAAAATTAATAAGAAAATCAAAACGCTACTACTGACAATTCGCATATTATATCATTGGAAAATTATGTTTTCAAACCCAAGAACAGGAAGAATAAAAATTGAGATGCAATCTTCAACATTAAGCACGTGTCAGAAAGCTCGTGTACTATATTATCGGAAACAATTGGCGAGTTTGTGTTATTGTTTTGTCATTCACATGCAATATGTTAAATTCATTTTGCATATTCAGATTTAATGACATGATTTATATTGTTCATAATTGATTTTGAAGACTTTTAAAATTATAATGCCATTTTGACGTGCGAACGTTTTGGTCAGTGGATGGGCAAGTTTGATGGGTATTCTATAGTGTGTCGATTACTGACACGAGCTGTCAATAACAAGGATTGACTATAGTAAACTATATTTGATAATGATTGATGGAACAATTACAATTATATGTCAATACCGTTGTGTAACAGAGCACATTTTTGCGCCAATTGAAATTGTGAACATCACAAAATAGTATTATAGTATTTGGATCCTTTAAAAAATGTCAAAATTGTCAAGTCAATATTTGAGTACTTGGAAAAAATTACTTTGGGTCTCAATGTACTATAAATCATTACTCTTTGCAAAGAATTGTTGAACCGTCTTACTCTTTGCCCCGAGTGTCAAGTAGAAATTTCTCGCTTGAAAATGAACATAACAAATGTTGATATGTGTTTGCATTCTTGTTTAAAGCAATGCATGCTTTAAAAAATTGAGACAATTTTGTAATTTTTTGGTCTTTCTTTGTGGCCTCGAGACAAGAGTAATTTTCTCCGTTTAATGGTGCAACGTGTATTACGTGTTTCAAAATTTATTATGCCTTGTATAAAAGTACGACCTATGATCCTTGCACAAGACACGGGATCAATTAAAAACGAACAACACGTGGGAAAAACAATGAATTGTGCTTTTACAGAGAACGTCAAAAGCAAATTATAGAAATGCGTTTAGGCACAGGAAGAAATTATACCATTAAATAATAGCAATAGGGGAAATTTTTCAGGTTATTAAAGTGCAAAGTGGCCCGGAAGATATGTGAATTGCTTCAATTAAAAACAGGGGGATATACGATTTTTTTTGTCCAACTTTGTCATTTAATGTTATGTGCATGTAATCTTTGATTGTAGTAATTAAGACGAAAAGTGTTTAGTTGCAATTTAGTTTAATTAAGTACAATTTTCATGACAAAGTGTCCTAGCTGTTCCCAAATATATTGACGCACATATAAACATTTTTTTGATTGATTAAAGCACACAGCACACACATTACAGTTGTTTCATTAATTCTATGCAGTATTTGCATAGCTTTGTTTAAATTGCAAGAAAACTGCATCATAAAGCCCAAGGCGGTAATCAAAACATTTTTAACAAGTAGCAGGTTGACGAATTTTAATGAGCTCGTTTTCAGGTTTGTACTTTTGCATTTCTGCAGATGCACATTTTTTTTATCCATAAAATGGAATAGCTTCTCAATTTCACAAGAATGGCATACTGTCAATACGCAGGTTGCGCAATGACAACATAATGGAAAGATGAGATGGGTAATGGCTAATGGTCACCTGTCCTAATTTTACCACCGCATCTTCATCGGGCAGCCATCATCAGTTGACGTATTTACACAAATATTATTTTTCTTGTTCATCGTTTATGTAATTGCATTGTATTAACTCATTGACCCAAACACTTGACTATGGTAAATACATCAGCATTTTACTTTGCAGCAAAAACATGCTGATAACTGAGAAAAGTAAATGAACATTATGGTAATGCTATAATCACGACTCGGAAGCAGAAAGTAACAAAAAAATTATAATTTTATGAGATGTGCTCATACGTTCTTTCGTTTCATTAATAGACACTTTTGCCACAAGATTCAAGATTAACCCTAAAAGCCAGAAAGTTTATGATGTCTTGACAGATTTCGCACAACAGTTTGTATAATTATGCAAATGCAAAATCGAATAATCTGAATATAAAGTGTCGCTTAAACATTTTTTCCATTTTCACAAACAAAGGAATTTTCGACCTAATAAAATATTATTCGTTAAACATGCTATTGAGCACTATTGAGCACTATTGAGCTTTTGCTATATGAATCCCTTTTCCAACCTAGCCGGAACCATTTTATGCCACAACAATACCGTCTTGCGAAAGCAAGAAATAATATGGTTTATTGCTTTGTTAGAAAAACAAATTATGATGATCCTTTACTATTTCTTGCAAGTGGGATTGTACCGCACAGTGAGAATCCCATTTTGTAAAAGTTGCTCTAAACTTTTGTGTCGACAAAAATTGACAAACTGATAAATGAGGTGACTGATGCTCATGTGTCTCTGTTCGTCTGTGACCTAATTGAAATCGTGACACATGACACTCCAACACAGTAACACCTGTAGCATCATTCATTTAAAAACTTCCACCACTAGGATGATTCAATTTAAAAGTT
Source organism: Entomobrya proxima (assembly GCA_029691765.1). Classification (NCBI taxonomy): domain Eukaryota; kingdom Metazoa; phylum Arthropoda; class Collembola; order Entomobryomorpha; family Entomobryidae; genus Entomobrya; species Entomobrya proxima. Next base: position 19,419,498 of record CM056168.1, read on the forward strand.
GAAATTGAGAATTGGTCTTGGTTTAATTCCATCTAAATATTTATATAAAACATACTCACATGTCAGACTAATTGGATGGCTGAAAAAGATTTTTTTCATTGATAAATCCCTAGGATGAAAATGCGCAAATGTACAAAATGCAGCATCTCATATTTTGTATTTACATAACCTTTTTGTTTAAATAAACAAATGTTGGTTTTCTAGAAAGCAAGACAACGTTGAAATTGGTTAATTTGCAGGAAAACCTGTTAATGAGAGACCCAAAGATGCGTCACTATAGCAACTATAGTGGGATATTAAAAGCACGAGATATCATCAAGAACTGTCCGTTTTAATAAAATAGATAACGCATCATCAGCATTAAGTTGACGCTTCCTCAACCATTTTGTGTGCAACGAGTAAAAAAGGTAAATAGGTACTCGCATTTTGTTATTTCAGTGTGCTAATTTATGCGCTGACAAGCGTACACTTTAAATGAAAGGTGTAGGAGTTATTGGAGTCGGGTCTTCTATACTCGTAGGTACTTATTATCTGCCAACTGCATATTCTAGCACATCATTTAGGCCAATTTTGATAGTAACACTTTTTAGGGTTTGTGGTAAAAAATGGAAAATGCGTGAGGGATGATTAAGCCAACCGATGATCATTCTACTCAAGTAATCACTATAATTTTCCTTTGAATTGTACCTTGCTCATCGATCAAGTTTGATATTATTGATTGATCCATATTTAGTATTGTTCGCCACAACGGCTACTTTTTACTTTTTTCAAAATTTGGCATCGACATTTCAATCGAATTTCAGCAATTTTCTGCAATTCCATGCAGACAAAGACCAGGAACCAATTCAAACCGTCACGACCGGGCAAGCCAAAAATGACGTTGTAATAAGATGAATAATTCTATATGATTTTGTCACTGATTTGCAAATTCCGAACCTTTTACTGGAATTAGCGCTGATTTACATAGTATTGCATTTCAAATAGCATTGTTTTCAGGAGTAATATTCATCATTTAAAAAAGTACACTATGTAGAATATAGAGCAGAGTTTAAGAATTCTTTCCAAATCGAGTTTTGTGGAATAATTGGCATGTTTCGTTTAAACCCATGCGACATATTTTATTCTTTAATTTGAAACCCATCGTGACGGACTTTATAAACGAAATTTATCCAATTTCGATGAATTAACTTTAATTATTTTTCAGTAATTGGTTAGGAACAATTTGTAAATATTTTGGTTGCTAAAGTGTTGTTCTTTGCAAGTTGCTCTAAAATAAAGATTGGTATTTTTGCCTGAAGCATAAAACAACCTGATAAGTTTAAAATGTACTTTCTACTATTGATCAGCATAATACAACAATGATGCAAAACTTGCTTGCAATGGAAACATGGTTTTTTGTATTTTTTATTCCTGAAAAAAGTCAAGTAGTAAAAGTGTTTTTACACCTTTGTACAATTAGCACGCGTGCGAACACATTTATGGGGCCAACTTCTAGTAACTTTAAAGTTACTCACGTAGTCAACTTTTGGTTTGAGAAATAATCCGACATTGCAAGTTGCGATTGACTTGTATTTTGGACAAACTTGAACAATTTTATTATTTTTAATCCAGGAAAAATGTAAAGCTTCAATAAATCAAGTATAAAATATCCCAATAAATCAAGTATCCCAATTCTGTATCAGTATTTTTTAGAGAGGGAGAAAGGATTTTTGGGATTTAGTCCTTTTAAAATCATTTTACTTGATTTGTGCAGTACAAAGTTGCAAAGTAAATAACATAATAATGATAACTGCAACACGAATAAAGAGTTGTTGCCTTTGGCTGTATATACTGTTTGTGCCTTATTATAAGAACGTTAGGTCCATTATGAAGCTCATTGTTGACGGTGCATGTTCATCCCTTCATATTTGAATTTATCTTTTTACTCAAAAGGCATATCGCGTCACAATCTTCACGATGATGGTGATCATCATCTTCACAAGAGTACACTTACGCTCGCTTGTCAGACAGACAGGAACACGTAACAGCAGCATTACTTTGTCATCCTTTGAAGTACATAATAACGCCGAGTTACGTAGCAGTAGCTTTGTGCATGATTTTTTTGCTTTGTAGCATTAGTGAATATGACTCAAATTATTTTGGCAAATCGTGTCCCATCGCAGTAAAAACGATATTCATTCTTAAAAAGCTAACCACATTTCTGCAATGACCACAGACAGCATCTTGCTATTAGCAGGGACACTTGCATTTATTTTACTTTACACAGAGACCTGGGAGTTTGGTCTGATTTTAAAAATTTTGTGCTCTGAACTCTGAATCCCTGGTAATATCACTAAATCGCAACAGGTATAAAAGGGCTGAATTATTAGGTACAACTGCCCAGATTCAAGTTTTAATTTCAAAGTTTAAGATCATTTTTGGAGATTAATATGAGCTCCATGTGTAAATGTATTTAGAAGTAACTGAAAATTATTATTTTTAATTAAAATTGTAGGTCGTGCTAAAAAAAAATTGGACGCAGACTGGTAAATGGAACTACTGGAAAGGATTAATTTATCATCGTAATAGTGGCAGTTTAAAAACATCAAGAAACGTTGACTTTTGTGTTGTGAACTCGGAGTGATTTTCAGGAATTTGACGCCATGAGAACGTTATTGGTAAGATGAAATTTGAAAATCTTTTTTTAAATTCAGAAATTAAGAAAGAAAGTGCTCACTACTACTCATAATAGCATATATAGATTTTTTAAAAGATTTTTGCCATGTTCCTTCAGTTTCCTCTTCGTGTCCATCCAAAATCCAAAGCCAACCATCATCAGGTTTTAAATCTCACTTTTAGACAAATGTCAAACTTGCAGAGATATAAAAGTTTCCCTTTACACTTCTTTTATTCCATTGCAGTTTTGGCAATTTTTTATACCAAATATTATTCTCACACGATGCACGGTTGAAGGAACATGACAAAAATAGATTTGATAATGATGATGAATAATGATGAGTAGGTATATAAAATTATCCCAAGTTGTGTGATGAAAACTATGTGTCTGTGGGTCTTGCCAGTGTTCTCATCATCCTTTTTATTCATTCATAAAAGTTTGTGTACACGGTGGTGGGAAGTCGACTTTACATTACCATCATAAAAGACTCAAAAGACTTGAGAATTGTCCGCGCATCTTTAAGATCTTTACACAAAATTAGCACCTCACAAAGTTTTAGAAAATAGTTTTGTGTACATCCTGAATCGATTTCAATTTTTAAAAATTCTTTTACCATGTATCCTCAACAAAAACATACCCACTCAGTTTCATTTTTCCTCTATTCATATATTATTAAAACATCTTTTTCAATTGAAATTTCAAGTGAAGAGACAAACTGTATAATGCTGGCCATTTAGGCGATGACAGAAAAAGTTTTTGCATTTAAACACGCATGCGGAAAAGAACGCAAATTCAATTTCTCTCCTTCTTTACACACCATGAATGAGCATTCATTCCAGACTTGTTCACTTTCTGAATGGCAGGCATTTGAAATGCTTTACCGATTACACGGCTATGGCGATTACACGGATAGTCTCTCATTACATTGTTACCCACTTTATCCGAATTGCATGATGCATATCACACGTTCACCCTATTTGGGCCTATTACACATGTCGCACACACAACAGGTGACACTAATAATCCTAATGTGTCGTGATGTTAAAAGAACACGCAAGTGTCATATTCTGGGTAATTGCATCCTGATTTAGATTGCTGCTTTAAAGAGAGTTGTTATCGAAGGGAAAAAAGTTTAATTTGTCTGTCGAGCTTGTCGTGTGATGAGGATATTTGGAGTCTAAAAACCTTTCAAGTGAGAATAATTAGAAACATGTCACATATAATTTTTCTTGTGTTTTTTTGTGCGCCATCTTCCTTGCAATCCTTCCTCTTTTTGTCTAGAAAAGTGACACTTTCAGTTTGACTACACGGTATCAAAAATTATGATACATACCTTAACTAGGCTGTCACAAAAAGCATTTTAATCAAAGCGAATAAAAAATGCGAGTACATTAGGTAATTTCCGTAGAGTGAAAGTCTGAAATCGCCAATTCAAAAATGTCTCATCAATGAACAAATTCAAGCTCAAGAGCTCTAAACATAAAACAGGATAATATTTGTATGATGAACAGGGAAATGGCAATGATACAGTACATTGTGAAGCTTTATTTGCCAAGGTGGTGGTGGCTGCTGTTATTGTTAAGAAAATTGTGTGAACAACAATTTACAACTTTTGAAAGTGTTATCCAAAATTTAAGACTATTTCAACTACTTTTCATAAATACAAAATGCCATAACCCTCATTTCCTCATTTTTCTTTCAAACAAAAAGTATCTTTTATCATTTTCTTGTATCTGATAAAAATGGATCCAGTAAAGTGCAGTACCTGCTCAATGGTTTGTGATTTTACTGATCCGTACAAGTACATCTTTAGCTGAGCCCACCCCAAAACTATAACTCTTTGCTCATATGCATATTTTTCCACCTCCTTTCAAATCTCCACTCCCACGTATTCGTAAGTGGGATAAACAAAAACTGTCCACAATCAAGTAGGATGTAGAAAAATATTGCACAAGCTCTTGTTATAAGATATTTAATTTATGCGCATAAAATATCAGTCTTTTATGAACTAGTATAGCAATTTCATTTACGTAACGCAGTATACCTCTTGTTTTGGGTCTGCTCATTACGATTACACAAGAATCTTTAGACATCTATTAATTTCAAGCATGTACTCTATGATTACATATTATAGTGCAGCAGGCCAACCAAATTATTATTTAGTCCATATAAATTTATGCAGAATACAAACAGGTACAGGATGGTAACTTGGTAACAACAACGTACGTTATTTCTGGTAGATCTGAGCCGATTCAGTAATAGTGCATCCTCCTCTTTCCTTTTAACGATTAGTAAATCATTTACTGTAAATGTGCGTAGGAAGTAGGTTATATATTTAACTTACACTTATTCTCTCTGTTCTGACTTTTGAACTTGTGTATTTAGAAAACTCAAGAGCACTTATCAATTTAAAAATATTATACCATATCTGCAACTGTTTACTGTCCGATAATGATGATGCTGCTGATGGAGATTACTTTAAAAAGACTTGCTCAGAATATTATGATTACTTGCGGGAATTCAAAAATGTATGTCAACTTTTGATTTGCCATAGATGATCCTTGTTGAGACATTTCCTTAAGCGTTGCACATTTCAAAAGTACTTATACTTGAGAAAAGTGAAAGTGTTTTCTTTTATTCAAAATTCAAGCAAAGAGGTTATAATAGTTAGTGCACATACTGAATACTATATGGCCATGTGTCTTTGTTTCATTACTTTTATCAGCAGCTTACTTTTTGACATGGAGGATTTTTTTTACATTTTCTTACTTCCCAGTCCTGTGGATTTTTACTTGATCCTGATTATAAGAGCAAAATGCAAGAGCACCAAATTACTTATACCTAAGTACATGTATCATGTTGAAATATCAGATTGACTATAAAGCGAACGGTTATGGCAGTTTTTGAATCAGACACAGTGGTCAATCATCACAATAATAAGCAATTAAATCAAGCAGTATAGGATGAATTACACACAAAGACATGTTCAAGTAACTAAGGGGATTGCTGATTAAAGTGGATTGTGCCGGTAAATGACGTAAATAAATGATTGCACAAAACCACGTAAAAAGATGACACACTAATGTGAATGCATGGACAATGGGCTCATTCTTGAAGAGGTTTTTTATAAAAAATGTTGTAATGTCCAATAATATTTTAAGGGTAGCCAGAACAAGATGATATGCGTGAGAATGTAATCGTTTAAAGTAAAATAGGTCTTTGTGTGCGCCACAATCTATGGGTGTATTGTGCAAATATACAGACGGAAGATTGAAGGAAGACTCAACCATTGTGGTTGGCTAAACAAGACTGTCAATAAGATTCATTGCATCACACTGAAATTGAATGATGAGTTATTGAATTGAAATCGACGAGTTACTGATCACACGTCAGCGTGTTATGAATGATGAGTTTGCTGATCTCAGTAGCGGGAGACGATATAATGTTGCATTGTCGTCAAGAAAAATTGCCAACAAAGGTGTGTACATACATAATACTATGATGATGATGGCTCCTTGTTTGTGGCGACGTGCAACGTGCAAGTAAATAATATAAACGTATAAAATAACAACAATGTAGCCAATCTTAAGGGTTTATTGTTGCCATTTGGTGAGCTAATATTTTACAGCCAAAGAAAAGAACCAAGTGTTTGTGTGCACCCATCTCATTGGCATTGCATTATGTAATCAATTGTCTGACTGAAGAACGGCGAACCGAGAAATCCTCTCAGTAGCTACGCGTGCCAAAGATTGTTTTAGTTTTGCACCATTTTTTGATATTTATTAAAAGTGTGTTAAGACAAATTAGCATTATTTATGCGATCGATAACTGCAATGACACTTTGATAATCATTTGACCAATAAGAATTTGGATGAAGCAATAACTCTTGTTAGCATTTAATCATAAACCACAAAATCTAAAGTTCTTTTGTGTTGGTGGTTGTTATATGCCTTGTAGTTTGTTAACAGAATAATGATGAAACTGGTAATAATACTGGTTTTTGATTGTTACTTGCGAGTACACTGACCAATATATGGAGAGATGGTACAATAATGTATTGTTTGCAATTTGCAACATAAAACATAAATGTGACACAAATGACAAATTGCTGTTGTGAGATGAAACTATAGAGTATCTTAAAACTTTAAAAGACATTTTTGGTGACAATTTACTCACGATTGGAGATTTAAGTAATCCTAATTCAAGAGTGCACACAAAAATTATATAATAACATTATACCCTATAATAGTATGCACCATTTGTTAGACAAAAATATGCAAAGCCTAAATTTCGGATTTTTATGAAATGCTTTACAAATAATGTGGTTTATTGTACATGAAATGTCAAGGACAAGATTTCTGACATGAATAATGAATTTACGTTTCATGATTGCAGATACTAGCATCGTTGACGGTGCTAGTTGCCACAGAACAGCCAACTGGCTACTCCCATCGTAGTTCTACCTCTGAACTAAAATTTCAATCTGTACCTTCTGTTGCACAAATTCACATTCCCCCATCTGCATCGGACAGATCATCCTCGTCGGGAGTTTTAGCTTCAAGTTCAACGTCTCAAATTGCCCGTTATGCCGCTCCTCCAGCATCATTAGCAGCAGCAGCTGCCGTTAGCTCTGCGACCTCTCACCAACAGCAGCAGCATCATCATCATTACCATCAAGCCACCGCTTATAGTTCTCCCCAGGCTGCATATGCATCCCCGTCTTCATCCCAACAACAATCCTCCCTTTACTCCTCCCCCGATTCGCAACAGACCACTTCATACTCCACCCCACAACAGCAGACTACATCATTTAGTTCATCTCAACCCAGTTATGGTGTACCCCAGCTACAAAGTTTCAGCTACCCTCAGGTTCATATCCAAACACAAACCCAGTACGCCACCCCACAAATTCAACAACAATCCTCTACCCAACAGCAGCAACAGTACTCTGCTCCACCTCAACAATACTCATCTCCTGCTAATGTTCAAGTGAATTATGGTGCGCCACCACAACTTCCTCCAGGTGCTTCATACGGTCCACCTCCAGTAATTACTGGAGCAGGTCCGGAACATAATATTGAGTATCGTGTTGTCTATGTTAAAGGGCCCAAAGCTCCACAGCCGGACGTGGTTCTTCCTCCACCCCCGCCAAAGCAGAAGACTATCGTATACATCTTGATTCCTAGGTAATATCAATATTGGTTCCTATCAGTTTAGTACCAGTGGATGAAGTTTCTCCCCCCTGGAGGGTGACATTTTGATACCCTGATACTACGCTGTATAAATATATATACATAATGTTATTAATGTTAATGTGTTGTTTTTTTCTGCGCATTTTAGAGTGGAAAGACCTGACCCCATCATTGTCCCAACACATCCCCCCAGTCCTCCTTCAAAACCGGAAGTGGGTCCTTTTTGAACTATAATTTACATTTTTACATTAATATAATCATATTTTAGGGTTCAAAATTCTTAAGTACATGTTTATTTTTGTTAATAGGTATATTTCATAAGATATAAGGCGACAAAGAAAGCCAATAAGCCTTCTGCCGAATATGGGGCTCCATTTGGATCGGCATCGGGTCCTAAACCAGTTGTTGTGGAAGCTCCTAACAATCGCAAGAGGTCAACAGAAGCCGTTAGTACGACCACGGTAAAAACCACCACCAAATCACCCACCTACACCACCACTACTACTGCTTCAACGACTGATGCTGCCACTATTCCAACCTCAACTTTTGGGGAGAGAGTAAAAAAGCTGCAGTAATGGTATCCATTAACTAGTAACTTATATATTGTCTTGTTGATCTTTAGCCCTTCTACCAATGAAAATGATATTCAGCATAATTATTTATGATTTATATCTGCCAAACCTAATCCTTACTTTTTCCAACAAAAACTCTATTTCCATATATTATTGATTTTATTCTTCAAAGAATGCAACTGTAGGCTTTCTTATTTCAAAATGTTTTGATGCACTCGAAAGTTTACCGGGTGGGTATACCTATGAAACTAGTCCCATATTATTTTTCTTGAGTTGTAGTTATACTATTGATTTTAAAACTTTTAGATAAAAGGTCTGAGATTATTTTCCAACTCCCCAGTTGCCATTCCCAATCTAAAAAGATGTTATTACATGAATAGTACTTATTTTTTTACTTTGGTATATATGAATACAATTTAGGGTTAATAATGGTTGAGAGTTGAGATGATATTATTGTTAAATAAAACTGCTTACAACTTTGTAAAAAATTGTACAAAACTTCGTGTATTTTTCTAGATGCCGAATTTAAAAAGTAATAAAAAATCATAATAAATATGACATTTCCCTTCGTGATTGATTATTTCAACTTGTACATTATCATTATCGCAGAGATGTGGCATTACGGAAAAAAATCACGAATGCGATTATTTAACCATGAAATTATTACTTTCACTTTTAATTCTGCCTTTGTTTCAAATGTGCTCCATTAGTAGGCTGCTTGAGTGTGTCTGTTTAGTATTTCTAAACCACATAATAAATTATTCACTTGCCCATTTAATCCAATTAAATTTACTACTGAAATTGTCCATACTTTTCAATATAACCAGAAATGAAGCAATGCGCAAAAATGGAAAGACAGAAAAAGATTATTGTAATGATAATTCCTAGCATCTACTACCTTGTCATGTCTCACTGTCAATAATGGTCAAATAATAGTTGATAGTAAGAACGTTTTTTTTTGTGGTGGCTAAAAAGCAGCAGGAATCAAGGAAAGTCACGGGAGACTATACATTCTGTTGCGCACGAAATTTACAGGTGAATTACTTTTCTGAAAAAGTCTCTATTATTCGTTCAACAATGAATAATTTGCATCATGACATAGTGTAGGTGAATGCGCATTTTTGTTTTAGTTTTGAAAAAAAGAAAGTTGAAGTGCATTATTATATTTTGTGTGATCGGTCCTATTTATAATGACAATTGGAGCTAAAACTTCCTACCCTGCCCTGAACAATAATAGACCATCGTAAACTACATCTTGATTTTGTGTCTTACCATGATGCTTCTGATAAGATTTAAAGATATGAGAATCATTAGGGAACCTTTCATGATTAAAAGATCTCAAACTCCGACAGGTGAACGTTATGTATCACGACACTTTTCAAAAGAATGGAAGATCAATTCGGTTTACAGATAGGAAAACTTTCACAGATCATATTCATGATATAAATAAGCACACTTGGATTGAGTGATCCAACAATTAAAAATGTTCAGCAGGGGCAATCCAAACATTTTCTGCATACATTATTAGCAGAAAACGTGATTTCTCAATATCATAAATCACGAAATCAGTACTTTCAGCACCCAAATTATTATCGTAAATGTTATGACATTTTAGTAAACCAAATAATGGGTAAACTGGTAAAAATTCTCAATTTATAATATATTTTTGTTTGTGATTGCAAAATTGCTGACATAATTTACCTGTGGCACCTTTCAATTTTTCTTGTGTTCAGAAGCAGGTGTGCAGTGCAAGTTCATGTAAAAAATGTCTTTGAAAAATATGCTCACACATTTATGGCACATTTTTTAGTTTACTATAAAACATTACACCAGTCCCAGTTAAATACAAATTTCCTTTTTCATTCGCAGTAGTTTTGAATTTATTGCTTATCGTTCCATTTAAAATCGTTTATGCACGCAGTAACATGATATGAGTAAGCAGATACATTTTTGCATCTTAAATAAATGAGAAATTTATTAATCAAATCAAAAGACAGGATAATAAATCTAGATCATAAGCATTGGATTATAGCGTGATTCGTATATATTATATTTGAGGATTCCTGCAGGCTCATGAATTACTACTTGATTACTTGTGACAAGATGACTATATACATAAAAACAGCTATTAATAAAAACTGTTGCAACCGTTAAGCTGATTGTATTTCCAGCAGCACGTAACTTTTGTAGCATTGCAATTAAATGTTTTTAGCACTTGCATGTCAATAGTATATGCCAATTTCAACTTTCAAAAGTTTGCTGATATGTTATTTCACATTTAACAAAAACTACATTCTAAAAAGCTGTCAAATATTATCTTGTCATGAAAAACAAAACTTTATTATGTTGAACTGTGACTCAAAATGATTGCACAAAGAAGACACGTTTTTTCCAATAAACGTTATGGGCTTTAGTTGGCCGCAGACATGAACTAATTAGTTATAAGTGATTAAGTTTTTGTGTCAGCAAACCAAGCAATGTTGAAACACGTCATTGTTAGGTGAACAATAGTAAAAAACACTTTTTTCAAGTAAAACACATTACATTAAAATGAACCGTTACGAAATTAATAGAGTGCAATACAATTACTACAGAATTGATCATCTTCTAGAAATTTATTGCACGGTCAACAGTTGGTTTTTGCCAATGACGTTTTTAGTTTCTCTGTCATAGTTTATGAAGTTTATGTCAAAGTCAAGTACTAAAGTTTGGTGTTTCGGTTCAAAAAAGATTTCATTAAATATTTTGTAGTATTTAAGAATTTCGCTAAACAACTTTGTTCCGTTCAGTTATGATCAGCAATCTACAAATGGTGTACCGACATACAAGCATGCAAAATTAGCAACAAAGAACCTGTTTTGTAGTTACTAACTTCAAACTTACTGCTCTGTAATATTTGTATATGCTTACCAGTCCCATTATCAATTATATAATCGAAATCATATTTTCCGGTCTCGGCCTACATAGTATGAATAATTTGCTACATAATAATAAAGTTATCGTTACCTCTGCTAAATGGCTATGCCTGATTACAAAGTTTATCCTTTCAAATACTTTAGACGCATGTAATTTATGGTAAACATAAATAGTTGTATCAATCCTTTTTATTTTCAATCTATAAAAATATCCACTTTGATTGTTTTTGTTGTGGTATAGTAGGACGAGGAATCCCTTGCTTCTTCCGCTCATAAAAAACAAAAGCATGACTGAGATGATCCAATACATAAGAAATGCAAAACATCTTTGCACTATTATATGCATGAACCAATAATGGCAACACCTAATCATATCAATTAAGTGTCCCTTATCCCAACGTGTTATTACATAAAAAGGGCCACGACGAGCCAAAGAGGCGTTACGCATAGCACGGCAAGGGTGTAACTAGAATGAGTTGATCAATTGATGATAACCATTGAGTCCTAGTTAACCATGATGCTCATAATGCACTGGGAATATTTCCTTCCTGTGCTACATATTGTCAAAGCCCTTCCTGTAATAAAACATTTTTTTTTTCTGCTGTCGCCTCGTGTAAAATCCAAACAGTATTGGTTTGAAATTCATCTAGTTGATTCAATTCTCGTCAGCAAATGTCAAGTATTTTTTGGTTGAAATTTGAAGGATTTTAAAAATGAGCTCCACTCTTGTGGTAAGTTTGACTGGAAAACTTGAATTTAAAAATTACCATAAACTTGAATTTAAAAAAAATTTGGGCATTATTCCGTAGGTTTTAGCATCAAGTTTGATGCTAGCCGCAGCTCAACTTCGATTACCGGCTCATCAAATAGCTTCTCTGCCGAATCTTCATCCCTTACAAATTCCGACAAGTTCGCAGGCTTTAATGACCCAAAGTGCTCTTTCAATTCTAAACGATGACACTGGAATTCCTTTGTCTCCGGGCATTTTAGGAAGCGCTCCAGTTTTTGTCAGCGAGACAGCACAGAGTGTCCTGGATCAGGAGAGTAGAATTGTTGGCTACAATTTACCATCAGTACAATCTCAGCAGTCTCAATATTACATTCCAACCTTTGCTCGGCAGACCAATCACGCAAGTAAGAAATGATAGAATTTATTCAAAAGTGCATTGTTACAAGAAAATATTTTTTATTAACAGGACGAGTGCCATCACTCAATCCCAATGTCATTCCAGTTAGAGCAACGGTTTCCCTTAAAAGTTTGTTGAATACACAAAATCCCACCAGGGAACATCGTGGTTCTCAAACAAGAAATGTTTATAATCAACCAATAAATTCTCAGCAAATATATTATGATATCCCTCCAAATCATCCTATCCCACCTCCAACATCATCAACATCATCATCAAGTCAAGCTAGACAAGTTCCCGATACTACTGATGATGAAGTTGTCTTTATGCGACCTCCGCATCCTTCAGCAACTCACGATTTCTTTAGACATGAAAATGCAGATACGAGAAGCCATCATCAGCATCATCTTCATCATGATGACCCTTCACCACTGCGTCCTTCATCAACTGCTCAAAATGAAGAGAAAAGTAGCAATACCAGAAAACCAGAAAATAAACGAAAAAAATCTTCAAAGCACCGTCAATCCAAATCGAGCCGTAAAAACCGCGAGTCTGACTCTGTCACGGATTCTTCTGAAACTTCTTATTTTACAGCTTTACCACCACCATCCTATGAAACAAACAATCTTTACAATAATGATGGCCAAGGACGAGTGCATAAACACATTTTTGTCCATTCCGCACCAGAAACATACCCGGAAAGTCCACGTGTCAAGGTCATTAGACCACCACCGCAAGACAAGCACATTCAAATAATATTTGTCAAATCTCCAACAGAAGCTCCTCCAACGGAAACAATTGTTGAATTACCCCCTGCAGAGCAACCAAAGACTCTTGTTTACATCCTATCCAAAAAACCAGACGAAAAAGGTGGCCAAGTGACAATCAAGAATTCTCCCGTTTCATCAAAGCCTCATCCTCCAGAAATTTACTTTATCCGATATGGAGATCGACGAGATACTCAAGGATATCCAGTACCAGATTTACAGAGCTTGGATAACAATTATGGCACAAACTCTTTTAACCCCCAATTATCATCTTTCCCTCGACAAAAGCGTAACAAAGATTACGGAGTAGATGTGTATGCACCCCTAATGTCATATTCAGTCACGGGGCAAATAAATGAGCTTTCCCAGGAAGAAGCGAGCTTAAGAAAGGGAAACTTGGATGCCTTCTTTTAAGCGGCCAATTGTTGCTATTTTTGTGATTTTAAAATTTACCAAAGGATAATATAGTTTTACTGTAGCAGTATTAGTAAATATTAGCACTATGATAGTATATTGATAGTTGATAGTTATATGATTAAGCAAATGTTGTTCCTTCAAAGTTCCTTTTTGTTCTCACATGGTTTCGCTCAAAAGTTTTTCCAAAAGGTTCAATGCATCGTTATAATCCTATCGAATAATTCAATAAAAAATCAAAATATTCACAAACATGATGCATTGCATATAAAAGTATCTATACCTGTAGTTCTTTTCGCAGGCAAACTCTCCTGGCGTGAATGTCTTCTGGTTCACGAACTAATGCGTCAACTACTTCTGGGTCGGTCAGTTTGGTAAGCTATTGTATGTTAACAAATAATGTTTCATCAGCGTATGTTATTAATTAGTATAGTTGATTTGTATTAAGTTTACCAAAATTTTGGCAACATTGTCCACAGTTTTGTAGATTAAAGAACTCAAAATTGATTTTGCAATAAAGTCCTGAGTCTGCCAACGAATAATTTCAAAAACTTTTACAGCCAAATTTCTCATTTGCTTGCAAAACTCAAGTTGCGCTGGGGTGAAATGAGTTGGTCCAGTTGTTGGACATTTACTTCCATTTGACAAGGATGAAAGTGATTCCCCGTTCGAATTGTTATGGCTAATGATTGTCTCGGGAAGTTTTCCCAAATCCACTGCACACACAGAGCACATTGCCTCTTTAAATACCTCTGCGTAAGCAGGGTTGGATGTCCAAGAAGAGGAAGAATGCACCTCAAAGTAGGTACACAAAATTTCTTTTGTGCAACCTATTCTTTCGTTTAATAGTTCAGTGACACCAGCAAATATTGCAACGTTTATCTTGGGGAAACGTGAATTTTCCTGCAAGCACTTGCCAATCATTTCCACCATCTCTTTAAATGTGCATTTGGCTATTTGAAGAGCCAACGGGAGTGTTTTCTTTACTTCTTCTTGAATAAAATAAGACAGTGCCACCTAAGGATATGGATAAATTATCAATAATTTGTACTAATTAGGGTTAATGTAAAATTGCATAGTATAGTTATATCATTTTTGGAAACCTCCGGGCGTATCAATCGATGTCCCACAGGCAATGCATTCGCGACTGCCATAAGAATTTCTTCGTCAGTAAGATTGCAAAAGGGTTCAAGTAAACTCAGTTCTGCATTAAGTCTGCTGCAGAGAATATAATTGATTCGGGTGCCAGTGGTCAAGGATAATGTTCCTATTTCACTTCTAGATTGACCATCAATTTGCGCCTTGTACTTTTTACAGAACTTGTCAACAATTGCGACAATAATTTTTCGTTTTTCATTGTCACACAATTCTCCATCAATCCCTAATGACATCAACTCGGCCTCTGTGGTCAAAGCCAAGTCCCTCAACCTTACCTATTATGAATAACAATAATAGGATGTTTTATGATGTAAAATTGTTTACATGATGAGTTTACATTTGTGGAATACATAGCTCTGTATACGTACAATCAATTGCGGACATGCTTGCGCAATGTGTCTCCTCAGTATTCCATTTAGTTTTTGTGCCAAATATGATATTCCATGATAGGGAGCAATGGATGGAAAATGTTCTTCCAGAAACTGCCTTTCAAAATCCAAAACCTCATCAATTGTTTTGTTTGCCTCGATATCTGCCTGTGATCTATTGATAACCCCAACGATGCCAAGCTTCATTGGAACAATGTTTCCTTTTAGAACTTGTGCAATTTTTATCCTGTCATCGGCCAAATCCAATTTGGTCAGAACGACAATTGTTCTTTCCTGAGTTTCATCGACCGACTTTGCTAGTCGAATACTTTCTGCATTGGCAATGTCTACGTTTGCTGGAGCAATTGCAAGTATTATTGCATTTTCCTGTTTGATGTATTGCAAAACTAGCTCCTTGATTTGTGCTTCGATATTTTCAGGTTGATCTCCAACTGGAATCTAAGATAAATATTTGATGTAACAAAGTAACAATGAAATACAAATGAATACCAATTTTTACCTGCACCAGGCCTGGCAAATCCACGACAGTTAGATTGAGAACCTTTGGAGAGTACACAGTGATTTTTATGCTCGTACTGGATATACCATAGTTTGAGCCCGCAATTTTCCTAGTCTGTGCAATAATTTCATTCTCAACTTCTTCAAAGTCAGTAAAAGATTCCCCTGGCCGATGCTGGAATTCAACCCAAGTTGAACTCGAACCATCTACAAATTAATCCAGTAATATAAATACATGTAAAATATATGGATCAAAATTTGATCATGAAACAAGTGTTACCTCTAGGAATGTTTACTAATCTGAGGATTATTGGACAGCGAGTAACCAAACCATTTCCGCGAGGTAGAAAAGGCTGGCCTACCAAGTTTTCCAAAACTGAACTCTTACCGGATGACTATTAGTAAAAAGGATAATACAAAAAATGCTACAAATAAATTAGTATTAATAATGGTATTTGATTTTAAATCAAGCTATTTATACCTGACTCCCAACGACAACTATTTGAGGAAACTGAATTTCTGAAGAGTCTGATGCTGCTTTTGTTCTATCCAACAAGTCGCGTACACTTTCAAAAATGGGAATTATTTTTTCCATTCCACCACTTGTGGACCTATGACCTAAAGTTGCATTCATGCTGCTGGATCTATAAACTTATTGGCAATTACAATGCTAATGTACAAAAGATTTTCAAAGTGACAAAGTCATGAGCTCCTGTACAAGCGTTTTATACGTGGCTAATATTCAGCTACGCCCCAATTGAACAACGCCCCATACTAAAAGTAGGAAAATTTGCATAAAATATTGTTTATACTTTATCACTGATTAGTTTAAAACAAGTTCAATCAATATTTTGAGCGCAAATAAATAAACGTACATGAATGATGCTTAAACTATCACCTATATACATATTGATAAGCGGTGGTTGTTGTCCATGCTTTTAGTATGTTTATGTGGGTGTTTTCATGCAACCTTAGAATTACTATATGTGAAACAGTCTTTCACGTCATTTTGGTAAATTTAAAAAATAATTTTATTGCATGCTTTTTAGATTAATTGTATATACATGGAGTAGTTCCAAATTACTAAAATAGACATTTAAAATTTTCAAATCTATAAAAATTTCGAAATTTAAAAAACAGAAAAATCCGATTCAATTCCAAAGTTTGTCAATGTTCGAAATATCGTTCAACATTTTTTAAATTATAATTTTTGCAGGTTTGCAAATAAAAATTCGAAATATATTGCCTTTTTTTGTGTTTTGTCTGTGCTTAAATTTTTTTTTGTACAAACCTGATCATTCTATACTTTTGCATTCTTCTAAGGTTATATACCAAATTTCTTTATGCAAAATGACGATTTTTTCTCAAACTTTTTCCCTGTAGAACTTTGCAACTTTATTTTGAAAATGGAAAGTGTACACGTATTTTTGTGTATTCCCGAATACTTGCGGCAAGACTTTATTATACAACAACAATTTTGCCAATAACTTTGATCGTTTCTTTGAAAATGTTTAAAAATCCGGTTATTCGTGCTAGTGGCCAAACCAACGTTGTAGGATGCAAACTTCTTCCTTGAAATCTGTCATCTGTAGGGAATGTTTCCAACTTCCTTTTAAAATTTCGCTTTAGGATGGAACTGTGAAAAGTGATTCATAAACAACTTTTTGCAATCTATGAGTGACGCATTTGGCTGCAGCAATTGTCAAATGACCACTACGTATTATCGTATCTGTTTGACATGTTAATATTTACCCAATAGGCTAAAACATCATGTTATTCTATATGTGAAACAACTTGTTACGTTGAGGTAACAGTTGATTAAGTAAACATGCTTTTATTGAAAATTCTGCGTACCTTTTAGTACATCACCGTATTAATCATAACACGTACTTGCTACAAGATTTATGGATTTTGCAACCTGTGCGCTATTATATAATCAAAAGCGTGCGCCGTGCGTTTTTTAAATATCGCATTGATAGTTGATTTCATATTTTTTCCCACAGGCATACTTGCACGCATTCAAAGGGACAAAGTCTGCCCTAGGACTTATGATGTAGACCAAGCTGGGATGGGACTACTTGTTTGTCATTTGTAGCTACATTTGGCTTTACATAATTTGCAGGTTAAATTCCCAAAGGCTCTGATACTTTTAGCTTATATAAAAGCGAAAGTGCAAAGTTGCACAGGAAGACATTAAGTTAAAGAGCAGTGTACCGCAACGTTATATTACTTTAACATGCTTGCATACAAAATGAAATTCGGGTGAAATAATAATGGGTAAACTGATACAAGTGTCTGAAAAGGAGTACAGGAATTCAAGCCATGTCGAAAATCGTAAGTGTTGAAAAATTTTTTTATGTCTTATTAAATTAGGCCAATTTAGTTTTATCAGGTTTGACTTTTGTAATATTTTTAGCTTTTACTCCTACTAACTGGAGCGATTCCAGCATTTACGCAATACGACTATCACCAACAGCCAAGATATTCGGATTATGGAGACTTTGGCCAGTACAGTGGAAATGAAGGGCAAGGGTCAGACTTTGGGCTGCAGCAACAAAGCTTTTTTGATAATCATCAAAGCGGAAGTGTAAGCTCAGTTATTGGTAGTTATGGGGGGTTGACTCCCCCTCCGCCATTAACAACTTTGGAGCAAGTGAACAATGTGCACAAATACTATTCGAGTGAAAGACATGCGATTGTGCCTTCCAGTTTACGTGAACTGGAAGAGTCCTATATTCGGTCCTTGTCGTCACCGTCTACGAAGGAGCCCCCCTACAACAACCAACCTCACCAGCAAGATGGACTGGAAAATTTCTCTGGCTTTATTATGACCAAACGACATTATAATAAAAATGATCATATTCGCTCATCCTCTATGCAAAATGGGCAAAAAACTCAGTCTGCGCCAATAACGTATGGATTTCCCCTTCTCAATCAGCAAGTTGTTTCTGCCACCAACTCTATTGATGGAACGTTTGGACAAAAGGAAAAGAGTAAAAAGTTTTTTGACTATCACAAAGTGCCGAACTTTCCTGATTTTTCTGACCGTCCACCAATACCAGAGGAGCCGGAAATCCCATCCGAAGAGGATGAAGAGGAGCAAGTAGAACAGGCTACCAGAAAACCTCCGGAAAGTTTCATTTTACCCAACCCATCCCATCCTTTAGCCTCACCACCTTCTATTTTTGATCCTTCCTTTCCGGAACCGGTTATTCAGCGTGGTTTCATTCCTAGTTTTGGTCCCCCAACAAAACCTCCATTTTTTTCACTTGAGCCAGCCAAGACCACATCATCGTTACTCAATGAGCATGAACTATTTCAAAATCAAATTACCAATCAGCAACATGTAGATGTATCAACAACCAGCCCCGTGCCTGTGCTTCGTCCAGAGTTTTCGGGCGAAAAGGATGCAAACGACATTATTTCAGATGACGATGATGATGTCGTGACTCCAAGCTCTTCCACGGAAAAACCAAAGGAAGGTACTGTTTACAAGCACATTTCAGTTCATGTTCCAGCAGAGGATTTGGAAGAAGAACTGTCTGCTCCAAAAGTGATCAAAGTGGCCAAAAAGCCAGAGAAGCATATCAAAGTGATTTTCATAAAGCCACCCGACCCCCCAACCCAACAAACCGAAGTAGAGGTTCCTGCAGGTCCCCAACAAAAGACACTAGTTTATGTTCTTTCAGAATCTGGAGGAAAACGGACGCCTATTAGGCTCGTTACGCCTAGCCCATTAAAGCCGGCACCCCCACAGGTATTCTATCTTCGATATACAGACCCACGTACAGATGGCAGCCATCCGACACCCTCCTCAGTGGATCAAGATGATGCAACTGACAGAGAAGAAGTCACCACCACGAGAGGACCACACTCAACCCCACCAATAAAGCAATTGGCCAGCCCTCTGGATCACCCGGATGCAGAATTACTACGCTCAGCGCCAGCACCGGTGCTGCCCACATTTCCAAGTGGTTTCTCCAGCCCAGCATCAACAATTGCACAGCAAATTGCGCTTCAGTCGACAAAATATGATAATCTTGCTAATGACCCAACTAACAGCAAATACCATGGATTGCCATCCAACAGCTTATTCACTAACGAACAGCAAAATAATAACCTTGCATCTGACCCCTTTATAACTACTAACCAATACAGCTCATTATATCATTTGTACCCTCCACCCGCTATTGCTTCAGTACCAACCCAAAATTTGCTCTCGCTTTATCTAAACCCCAATAATTATCAACAACAGTATCGTCAACCACATCAGTTTTATCGAGAGGGTCAATCTAAAAGAGCGAATGAGTCACCCACCCCATCTTCGATTCAAGGTTTATATACTGTTGAAGACAATGTAAGCAATCTGCCAGATATTAACTTCAATTCTCTTGTCCAGAATCCAGATGGCAAAAATCCCCCACGCGCAACCAGGAACTTCGTCATGATGAATTATGCACCAACATATATGCCCAGTGCCTCAGGGTCAGATCACGTTCCTGTTTTTACTTCCCCTGCGGACCTTATAAAGTCCTTGTTAGGCGATTCCTACATGTACTATAACAATATCGCAAATAACTCTGTGTTACAAGCTTTTGCAAAATCAACAACAGGGACAACAACAACAACAACGACCACACCCGAACCCCCAACTGTCAAAAGTCAAACTCAAGCGCAACATCACCGAATCCCCTTAATTTTGAATTGGGCCAATTTTCAAAACGTCTCAACATTTTCAACTTTTGACGATTCTCATCAACAACCGTTGACTCTTGTGTATCCGCATTTACGTCCATTGTTCACAACTACTTCTCAGACTACTACTCCCAAACCTCAAGCTAGAATTTCATGGACAACAACACCACAGCCAACAACGTATAATGTTATCACTGGTGACAGTGTCTCATCTCATTTTAGTAACCTGTTTCACATCCAATCCGAGTCTCAACCCCGTTCCAATCAAACAAATGAGCAGTCTATTGAATCTACTGAAAGCTCAAGTAGCAGCGACGAAACTAGTGAATCTGGAGAAGGCAATACTAGTGCTCAAAGTGGAGAGGAAATTGGTCCAAAACGACGGGATAGCAGGAAACGTGTGAATCCAGCACATGTGAAACCGGGTCGAAGGCTTCGAAAAGTTCGAAAGCCACACAAGAGCAATAGTAGGAATAGGAATAAAGGAAGTGGTGCAAATCAAGCTCAAGCAGGTAGCTGAAAATGAGCTAAAAACTCTAGTAACTTTTGCAAAATAAAATGCATAATTGTATGCCATCATTTTTTACTTGATAAGACTTAGTCATAATATGTTTCTTGTAATTTTAATATTATTAGGATAATTGTTGTAATTTCCTCTATAAAACCACGGATTTTTGAAAGCATCAAAAGTATCAAAAATATCGAAACAACAGAAAAAGTTGTTTTGCTTCACAGCAGCGACGAGTGTAATGTGTGATGCAAGTATATATGCAAGTCAAGATTTACGATAAAAGTACTTGAGAATTACGATAAAATCGAGCTTTGTAATTATTATGATGTTTTGTTTTGTGAGATATGCTCAGTATAATAAATGTGTAATATTGTATAGGTAGCTTCCTTGCAAAATCTTGAATAACAAAGGTTCCCATCATGCAGTAGTGTGTTTATTATCTAAACATATAAAAGCCAATTTGGTAGGCTTGCCCTCAATTACATACTAATCAGCTTTCATTTTAATCATTGCTAAATGTTGCAGAGAATATAAAAACAATGAGAAATTGCAGGATTAAAGAATCAAAGAATCTATAATTTTGCAATTTGTATATGATGAAAAACACAATCTAGCATTGCCCCATCCATATACAATCATTACACACCTACTTGAGAATAAAAATAGTATGTAGTATGTCGTCGTCGTGTCGTGCCTGTCGTGGTAAAAAATAAAAATACTTTTGCTTAAATTACACTTCCACAAGTGAATGTAATGATTTCAATTGGTCGGAAAATGCTAATGGGCGACAAATAACATGTTTAACAAAAGCTAAAAAAAGTGCTCCAGTTTGTATTCACCGACACACTTGCCATGTTATCAGATGAAAATGCCACTAAAAGTGTTGATATTGATAAATTAGGAACTGTGGCGATCGATGAAGCAGTTTAGCGCAAAGAAAGCATAATTATCGACTTTCTTATTTGTACCTTGCTCCAAAGTCCAAAACATTTGCAAACATGAAACATTCACCGGCTCCTCTACTGTCATGCATGCATAATAGTAGCTAGTATGTTGTTTAAATAATCATTTCGTTTTCAAAAGGGCAATAGTAAGCATCATCATGTTTACAAAATCGCATATAAACTCTGTACGGGATTCGGATCTAATATTTGTCGTAAATCCCAAACTTAAGGAATATCCCCAACTTTCATCTCACAATGGACAGTTGACACGGGATCAGCGTACTACTAATCAGCAAAGTCATGCAAACATTTTGAGGGTATTTTTCTCGGTTGCATATTGTCTCTGCATTTGTCCCTTTCGCATTGTTCGTGAATCGGATGGCACAAATGCAGCCAAAAAATGGATTCTTCAGTCGGTAAGAAGTAGCATTTTTAGTTATGTATATTTTTAGACAAAAGCTTTGCACATTTTTTTGCTACAAGGTCACATGTGGAGTTATAACGGTGGCAGCTCTCTTTACGCGAATCACTGACGTTCGAAAGGCCTTCCCAAGCCAAAATGAACAATGGAACCCAGTCGTGTACTTTCGCATATTTCACACAATTTGCAGTCTTGGACTAAGTCTGAATGCTTGGTGGAGCCTTTGGAAAAGGAGCGATCGGTTTGTTGAAGTTGTAGAATACATTGATTCTACAAAATCTTTGCCCACAGTGACACCGTCCAAAGTACATAGCATTTTAACAAGCTTGATTATTATCATCATTAACCATTACCAGATATAATTTTCATGACCTTGATTTCTTTCAAGATTTCTCATTCGACAATAGCGGCAATGATATGCTTCATTTACGCTTGCTTGGGGTTTGCAAGTGCTCTGCTGGGCTCGGAATTGATGGATAGCAAATTCTGGACCCCATGGCGTTGGGTTCGCTGTTTGGTTCTGGAAGCCCGTTACCAGTTTTTTACTGGTCCGGAAAGCAACAACTGCAACACTACCGTTCTAGAAGGAATGACAAGTATTTCATCGGCGGATCATTTCATTGCTGGATTCACGGGATTTGGACAATTCTTCAAGTACATTACATCCTTCTACTGGGAGCTTTTGATTCTCTTTGGAGTGTTGTCCTTATGGCTCCCAGCGGCAGCATTTGCAGACTTTGTAAAAGATGACAGGGATGATGAGGATGACGATGATGACAGTCACCACGAGGAACGGGTACTCGAAGCCGCTGCACAATGGCCAGTGATTGAGGAACAATACTTGTCATTAAAAGATCTCTCCGAACTGATCAATAATGCATTCGGGGCAATGGTATTCTCGTACACATTCACTTCAATATTCTACTACTCGATCAACCTGGACGCATTTCTTCTTACTACGGACGTTCTTGTGAGAATTCGCCTGGTAGTACTGTATTTGGGAGCGGTGATTCTCTATATTCTTGCTGCTGACATTTGCAGACAGGTAACGATAACATAATGTCTAAAAATATCTACAATTTGTTATGTTATGTTAAAATTTTCTTGTAGGTGGGATACCTCGAAATTTGGCTTTCCGAGTATGCTGATGACGAAACAAAATCTAATGTACCGTTTCATCGATTGACGGTAATATTAAATGAGCTCTCTACCAGTACAATTGGAATAACTGGATGGAATGTCTTTACCATTACCTATTCTGTCGTTGCAAATGTAAGCAAAATGGACACTGATAAGATTTGGGCTTTGTTAAATTTAATGGACTAATGGCATAATGTTCCTTTACTTTCAATTTTTAGATGACAAGCGTTCTGATTACTTACTTCATCATTTGCGTACAGTTTCGTACACCACAAGGCAAATAATAATAGAGAAAAATTTGTAAAAATAATTTGCCAGCACCAGAAAATAAAAATGTTCAAAATAATCACAACCAAAAACAGTTTTTGTTTCACACCTTTTAAAATTTTAAAAACCAATACGGTGAAGATGCATATTATCGCATTTATATTTCATATTATTTAGGATTTTGTACTTTTAGCATAAATATTTAAAAGGCTATGTTTGCTTTTTGACAACTACATGTTCACTGCAACAATGCATTATTTCTTAGCTTTGTACAACATGGAACTTGCAAATCTGGAACCCGTCTTTTTCAACTTAGCAACTTTTTTGCAACTTGTCAAATCCCCTCGACACTCTTCTCTCTCCTACTTCCCTCTTCTAATTAATACAAGAACAACCTAGTTTTAGATTTAAGAATGAACATTGTTGAAAGATTTTGGCGGCAGTTAATAGATTATGCAATTTTGTCCAATCATGAGAAGGGACCACAAAATTATGACTTTAAATTACTGTAGAAACTGTGTTAAGATACTGGCTTTGAAGTGCGTTTTTTGAGCTTTAAAATGACATTGATAATAGATAATTGGGGTTTTCATGGTTTCTTAGAAACAGCCAATATTTCAGCTTATTTATAAGGCAAATAAGCTTATTTTGGCTTATTTTTGTTAAAAGACTTCATCGTCTCCATAGAGATACAAATGTTTTGAAGGCTTATAAGTCCTTTTGGTTTTGGTTGAAAAAAAAACTTTTAAAACTACCAATGTGTATGAATCGTAGCATATCATCAAATAAACTAACTATATTCAAAATTTTACTCTTGAAAGATAAGTTGTCACAATTCTTCCACAGGGGTGGATGCATGTAATTTGTACATTTCCCACTTTATACATTTTTTAGCTATGAAGGATCCTGATCCTGTAATCTCTTAAGTTGAAACCATTTTCGGGTTTTCTTGTACCGTGAAAAAATCACTACAGAAAGATGTTTTAAAATCAAATCTTGTGTTAAGGTTTTTTGAATACATGAAACGACTAACTTTACTAGTATGGTATTAGCTTTATTATAGGAAATTGGTCCTCTTCGCGTAATTTGTTTGTCGTATATTATTTATGGATTAGATGACACAATGTTTAGAAGCATGGGTTTTTGCACAGCACAGCAGCACATGAAAATTGAAATTTTAGCGACGTTAACCCAAACCAGCTTGCACTAATTTTGCTCGATATTTCGAGAAAATGTTTTGGTATAATGGGATATAATCTATTTATTTGACGTACTCCACAACAGCTCAGACGACCGGGATATTAATAACATAATTTATAAAATGTGAATAATTTGGCATAGCTGCTCGGTAGAAATGCCTAGTTTTTTTTTCAATTAGTTGATGAAGTAGGGTGGAGACTCCACTGGAGAGTGATTGTAAATTATTTTGCATTTAGCATTATCGTATTACTTGCAGCAAAACATTATCATGGATAAATCATATTATTCAATTCGCCCCCTTTTGCTTAAAGCTCATTCCGAAATACCTGTATTGTTTTTCAAATTTTCATTCTATTTTGCATTTTGTCCCTTTAAATTCAGAAAGAATGCAAAAGAACTTTATGAGATTGAAAAAAGTATTGTACAGCAATTCTTTTGCTTCTTTGTTACATTGACATCAATCTTTCACCGCTTTACCGAGACTCGGATGCATTGGCCCACAGCAGAAGGAAATCCTGTCGAATTTTTTGCATTGTTTTTCAATTTGGCCAACTTGTTCTTCAATGTTGTGGTTTGGTATATTCTCTGGTTTGAGAGTGAAAAGTTTCTTTGTCTGGTTAGGTTCCTTCATCAAAAGGAAAGCAATCCAAAGAGCCAACTAAGGGTATTACAGCAAACATTCATAAAACGTTTTTTCATTAAAGAGTTAGCATTTTACAAAAGAAACACTATTTTCTTAGATCAAAGTTACACTAGGAGGCGGAATGATTTATGTAGCAAGCACAATCATTGCCCTGTTGTGCTTTCTTTTTGGAACTGACGTTTTGCAAAAGTCGCACTGGAACCCAAAGTTGCTCTTCAAATGCTTTGCCAACCATGCCAAATACATGATTTTTCTTACAGATGAGAATGGGCGAGCCTCTGAATTATCAGGAGAATTGTCACCAGCAGAGACCTTAATGGCCGTGTTTTACGGAGCAAGTCATTTTTTTCGGAGAATCGTTGGCTTGTATGAAAATATGCTAACCGCACTTGGACCATTTACGCTTTGGATTGCAGCAACGGAATTTATTGCATCGCTTGAAGAAGAATCATTTCCACAATGCTGGTCAATAGTTTCTCGGAGATATAATGACTTGATTAATCTCACTGACATTGTCAACGATGCTTTTGGTTCCCTATTTATATCGCATTTTTTAACAGGATTCTTTTTCTACTCTTGCAATTTGGACAAATTAATTACTGCCACAGATGGGTTTGTCAGGCTAAAATTTCTAGCGTACTATCTAATATTCATTCTGACTCTTTTAGTAGCATCAGATATTTGCAGACAGGTAAAGCTTTGCTATTATTCATTTATTCAGTATTCTGCTAATCTTCTGTATTAATCATGATCAGATGAGTCGAATGGAGCCTTGGATATTTAAAAATTTGAAACATGAAGCCTTGATTGATTTGACACAAAAAGAGCTGACATTAATACTTCATGAACTTGAAGTAAATCGTATTAGCATATCTGGATGTGGAGCATTTTCAATGACCTACTCACTTTCGGCACAGGTGAAATTGCACGATAATAAATATTGATAAATTAATAAAATCTAACAATAACGCTTTATTAGGTGGCGGGGGCTATCATTACATACTTTATCATTTCTCTGCAATATCGGTCATCAATAATATAAGACTCATTTCCCAAGGAGATGATATTCAACGCGACTCATTGAGGCGTCAAATCTAAATATTACTTTACTCATTTTATATTATGTAATCATTTTGTATGGATGGATGATGAATTAGTTATTAGTTAGCTTTAACATCATCATGGCGGAATTTGGGGAAGAAGACACAGTGCCTAGTAGTAATATAGCATCTCTACTGAATGAGGTACAATGAGCATGGCATATGAAAAGTTTTTTAAATGACATTTAATTTCTTGATTTCCTTCATAATAGGAGACGGCCAAAATTTTTGCATTTTTAACTTTGGAAGAGAGACAAGGAATCCGTGCAGTATGCAAGCGTTGGAAGAAAATTGTAGATGAAACGTTTGGAATGAAAATTAGAATAAAGAATAGTACAAGTGATCTTATATTCACGTGTCCATTTGCATCTGACGTGGAATTGCACAGCATGACCATTCCATTCGAGTCTGGAATATCCTTTGCAAACACTGTCAAACATCTTCGATTCACAAGCATTGTTGTAACGTACAACTTGGCAAATTTTCTCCGCAGTTGTAGCGGCATTAAAAATCTCACATTCACCAACGTTGTGATTGATCAACCTGTTGGAGACGAGTGGAGTAGAAAATTTTGGAGAGAAGAAATTGTATCCTTACCCGAATTGGAAAAGATTGAAATCAAATGTTTCAACTTTGCCGAAGGAATATCCGACATTACAAGATTGCTCCATGACAGAGTTCATTTTGGAAACTTGAAGGAAATTTGCATATTGGCTCAAAATCCCCCAACACTACCACTCGAATCCCTGTTTGCGGAAACTCCGGATTTGTCAAATTCTCATTGTATACTCCAGTTATTATGGAAAAATCAGGATTCTCTTCAACGGTTTCAAATTGGAAGACAAAATTACCCAATCATCATGAAGTTTTTGGAAAAGTCAAAGTTTCACGAGCCCACCATTCCGTTGAGCAGACAAGATTATGTGGCCACGATCCAGTTGGAAGATTTTGTAGTGCATCCGTACTTTCGGGAAGAATGGGCCCCAATTTTAATGACACAATTTAATCTAAAAAGTTTGGACATTGGTAGCGTCAATGTAAGCAGATGGGAAGATATTAGACAGGCAATTATTCGAAACTCTTCTTGTCTAGAGAATTTTACTATTGGAGGTCTGAGTTTTGGTCAAATTTGGGATTGCTCGGTATTTGAGCACTGTTTTGCTCTACAAGCATTAAGCATAATGATAAGCCATAGTCACAAGATTAGTCTGCACAAGGTGCCGCAACAACTTCAGTATTTGCATCTGTTTGGACCCGTGTCTTGTGAAGAAATTGTTTCAATTGCAAATAACCTGGTGAATTTATGCACGCTAAAGTTTTCACACCTTGGCAGGATTGCAGTAGTGGGAGGGCCGGACGATGAACGAATCAATTTGGCAGTAGTGAAATCCCTTATAAAGCTACCAAAGCTTACAAATCTATCCTTTGTTGTCTGCTCATCCCTGAGCATTGATTGGGACCATATTGTTCAGTGGTGTAGGGGTATCGAAGGAAATCACATTGAGCTGACTGAACATTTTTACCAAATGCACGGAGAAAATTGCAGAAATGGCTTAACTTTGGGCATATCAAGCGGCTTTGACCGAGAGGCGTTTGACTGGGATCGCGAAGTTCCTGTGCCTTCCAACCCAACCGAACTTCCAAATGCCGAGTCTGCTAATCAAGAACGTAGATCTGTTCATTTCAATTTGAGTACATTTAGTTTTCCATAAAAATTACAAATGATGTCTATTGTAAATCTACAAGTATGAAGTATGAAATAAAAACCAAATCAAAGTCAAGTCATTTCCTATCCACGGTCATGGTACTACTACTACACTACTGTTCTGAACAGTTCAGACCGCCATCTTTAATTTAATCAATGAGGAACGCCAAATTCTTTAGGAAGAATGAAGAAACTTACTTTTACCAAACAGTTAACATAATGTAGGACAAGATTTATCCAAAACGAACAATAAGCCGAGCTAACTGAATTGTTTTAATATTCATGTCATATCATCGAAGCATGACGTAAAATTTAAAATGTACACTTATTAAAGTTAAATCTGTCATTGGTAAAAACCTTTACAGTAACCTTGTTTATGACTGCCGAAATTTTGTACTATGCTACTGTTGTACTAAATTAGTACTCTAACTAAGAACTAATGATTTTCGACTATGATTCTGCTACTGCTCGTGAACAAGCATCATGAACAGTACAGCCGGTAGACCCGGTTCACATTCCACATGAGTTTGTCTCAATGCATAAAGACGTGCTTAGTTTTTGGCTCGCTGTTTTCAGGCACGTACACCTCAAGAAAGAAAGATGAAAGAAAGAACTTTTGTCTGTTTTGGTTAGGTTTGATAAAGCCGACTGGCAGAGTATTAAAAAGTAATTTTTATTAGTTTATTACGCAAAGTTTTACTTCGCTACTACAAGGGTCATGTCAAATTTGCAAGATTAAAAGTGTTCAATGACAAGTGTGCTGGCTGATACGGCTGATAGTGCTGATTGAGAGAGTTTTTAGTTGTGCGTGGAACTAATCGGCTGTAGGATGGCAGATGTTGGAATGGGGATTGTGGATTCTGAGGGTGGTGGTGGTGCACTTGCCTTGATTTTGGAACAGGAGCACGTGCCCAGCTGTTCTGAAAAGGGCAACCATGATGAACTTCCAGTCGAGGAAAGTCAGTCGGTGTCGGTGGAAGTGAATGGCTTGGGGGAGGATAAGGCACTGCAGGATGTGGGGAATATGGTTTGTGACCCCAGACCAGTGCTACCGCTGCCAAAGAAATCCCTTTTAAAGCGCCCAAAAAGCCCCAGCTCAGATTCAAGCAATTTGGCCAATCCTCCAAAGCGCATCAGAATTGTTGAAAATGTCGAGGATAGTCCGGAGGATGAGGATGAGAGTGTTGAAGGGGCAGATGATTTGGCAACCGTAACAGAGGAGATCTCTTGTGGCGAAACTCTTAAATGGTTAAATTCCCCTTCCTGTTCCATTGATCAAGAGAGTGTCAATGTGGACTTTGTCAGAGCGACTTTAGTTCCAGTGAAGCGAACATTTTCCGTAGAAATTGACATGAGATTTATTCTGACAGAGACTTGTACCGCCATCCTAGGTTGTAAGGTAATGATGATGATGATAAGTAGATAAGCCATAAAACACAAATTCCAAATTGTATTCAATTCAATTTTTGTACTTAAAAATAGACAAGGATTGCGGAAGTGGGATCAACCGAGTTTCACATTCGTACTTTGCGTCGTCGCTCTTCAGAGTTGAAGGGCATTTTGTACCAGGAAAACTTTTTGAAGATGGCAAATATTGATGCGGTTCTTAATTATGATCTCACATCACCTCAGGAGCTAACTGAAGATAATATTTATTATATTGGAGATTTATGGCAAACCTCCAAAGGGTTTCGCGAGTAAGTTGTGCAAATATTTAATAGTTTTGCAAAGACATGCATCAAGAAATGACCTAATCCTAAAAATCCTAATCACGCTTGTTCACAGGTATTTGCTTTTGAAAACTAGTCAGAAGGAGGAAGAATTTTCCACAAAAATTTTATCAATGAGAACGTTGGGCCCCTTTTCCACAGAGTCTGAGATCAACCGGAAAACTGGTATTCTTTTTCCGGAAATACCTTCCCAACAACCCGACAATGTTGACCTTGCACATTTATCCACCGAAAATGTGGAGCCTTTTGGGTCTTTTTCAGGTAATGAGCAAATTGCATTTCTGTACAATTTTCAAAAACTACAAAATGATAAATTTTCCAACAGAGTATCATAACATTCTTGATGGGGCTAACATCGACAAGTTTACCAATTTTGTGCTTTCACGGACCAAAGGAAAAGGACTGCACACTTTTGTGGTGGATAATGTATGATGATATAAAAAGCTACAATTGCCTAAATTTACTAACTCAATTTGAGTTTTTAATAATTCTAATTAATATTCATAGGCAGAAGTGTCGAATGTTTACGAGAGTTGTCGGGAAATTCGTCTCCAAAAGTACTTTTATGCTGAGTGTCTTCTTGCGTTACGATGTCTTCGGGCTGGTGGAACATTTATTTGCAAAATATTTGATACTTTTACGCTCTTTACGAATGGCTTGCTGTTTTTATTGTACAAATGTTTTAAACATATTGCCATTCACAAACCATCATCCAGTCCGTCATGTACGTCCGAGAGATTTGTCATTTGCAAAGACAAGATTGATAATGCGGACTCAAAGTACGTAATTGACTTTTTGACCGATTGTTTGGATATGGTGGTTAATAATCAAGAGCAGCGTAAAATTGTCCGACGAAGGGTCAGGAAGCGGCTGACTGTAGTAAAGATGGAAGTTCAAAAAATTGTCCCTCTAAGACTGATACTGAGTCATGCTGAATTTTTTCAGTTTGTTCGAGAAAGCAACATAAGGTATGATGAAATTTGAATTTTAATCAATTTTCCATAGCTAATGCCATGATTAATCTCCAACACAGACTGTCTACAACATTGGCCACCTCTATTGTCGACTTGTGTAGCCTTATTCGTCAAAAGAATCTGCCACAATTGATTACTAGTCAGATGTTGACTTCATGGAGCGTGCCCTCCAAGGAACAAGTTGAAGCGTTTTGTTTAAAGAATGGCGTTACAATAAATGCGATACAAGATGTGCAGTTTGAAACCGACGACCTTTCTCAAATTTCATTCGACCAAAAAGAATTTCATGCCTTCCCTATCCGCTTACCCTCAACTGGGGACATTTTCCCCAGCATTCAGGGTTGGTTCTTTGGTTGCGGGGGATCAACAATTTTACATCGAAATGACAAAACATGGACGCTAGTAAACAGCACTGCACAGTTTTCTCTACCTTATGGAACCTTGGTGTTTGGCGAAATTACAGAGCAAGTGCGAGTCGAGGGAAAGGTTAAAAAATTTGTACCCTGTTTTCATATCATGGACGGAGTTTTTGTGCGAGGGTCATTTATCGGTGGATCTCCCTTTCCAACTCGGTAATGACATTATTATAATCATAATAATCCTGACTCATTACTTAGGATCTCTTTTTTTAATTTACAGCCAGGCGATATTAAGTAGATTGATTAGTACTCTTGAAAGTGAAGGGTGCAACAAGAACATCAGCATTATACCGTCCGTGGCCCTAAATCGATTGACTGAATTTTACTTGAGCACACAATATTTGGATTTGCTGGGATGTGGGAAAATTGTCAGGCATACTACTGCAGATGACAATACTTTGACACTGGTTAACGGATATCTGATTGCTAAAAACATTCAAGACACGTCACCCCAGAATTTGTAAGTATTAACAAAAGCTAATACATTCAAAATTCAAAATCAACCAAGGATCACTGTGTAACGCAATTTTTGTTTGCCAATTTGCCATCATTAGCTTTAACAAATCTGAATGGCGCAAGTTGATCTGGGATCAGGATGAAGAGGGAATAAAGTCCAACCTTTTGAAAATTGAATCAAGACTTTCTTTGTGATCCAATATTGAGGATGATTATGTGATTCTGGAATGGTACTATAATATATTAATATTTGCACTCAATTAATTGAAAGAGCTCTTTATAAATTTTGTTATCATGTCAAGTATAAAAGTAAAGTATACAAATTTGCTCATTGACTAAACTGTTCTGCAAACACCACATATACCTCACCGCTGGTGAAACATTTTTCTCATAATTGACATGTCTCGATCACTAAATTTTGACGTTGAACAGGGTGTAGGCAGTGAAGAATCTGATAGAAAATTGCTAGCAAATTGGATTACAACATACTTTCATACTGCATACTATTCTGGACTATCCCCGTTTACATTGCGGATATTCCGTGGTGGGAAAGTATTTGTGGTGACATGGTGGTTGTCCAAGGTTAAAATTCAAGATATTAGGGTATTTTGTTGTCCACATAAACAAGCAAACTTTAGAATTTTTCTTGGGAAGTAGGGTTTGCTTGGGCTGAATTTGCAGACAACAAAATACCCAAATAGCATTTTTCTCAATTTCGTCATGTTCATTAGGTAATCTGGGTGGGGATACTGATTCCATGCATTGTCTTGCGTGTAGCCGAATCTCGAGATTTATTACCAGACTTTAGATTGGAGTCGAATCCATCTTCCTATTTCCGTGTGTTTCATGGGGTTGCAAAGATTTTGTTTCATGCCGCTCTATGGTACTATCTGGGCTTCAAATCTGAAAAGTACCTAAATGTTGTCAGCTTTATACTTGAGTCTACTAATCTTCCTGTTCCCAAAATTCAAACTTTCCTCTCTACACTACCACGCAAAATAAGCATTTTCTTTATTATATTGGGCGTCGTTCTTGGCACTACGTTTGTGGGTCGCTTTTTGGATTGCATAATCATTAATGCGGACTTTGAGGAAAATGTACGGTTAATGTTTCAATTTTGTGTAAATTGGGGAAAGTACGTACTATATTTAAACCATGAACAAGTCCGGTGCGAGCAATTTAGCAAGCAAAACGTTTTGTCATTATCGGAAATTTGCCTTGGCTTTGCTACAGGAATAGCAACAATACTGCGGCATGTTAGTGGCTTTTATGAAGAGCTTCACTTGCCCACCGGCATTTTCGTATTTTGGCTTTGTTCTCGAGAGTGTAGTGAGCGTTTGAAACGTGAACGTTTAGTGAACTGGGACGCTGTGCTAAAGTGGTATTCAGCACTCAAAGATTTTTCAGCCCTGATCAAGGAAGCTTACGGGGACATTTTGCTGCAACGCTTGGTTTTAATGATATTTGATGTTCCCATTAGCTTTGAATACACAAGCAGTGCTTTCCCTGGCCAAATAAGATATCTCTTATTGTTCATGATCAGCGCGACTGTGTACGTTCTAGCTGCAGATTCATCAAGACATGTAAAGAATAAGAATATTATGACTAAAAATTAAAAGAACATGCGTTTTTAGACATTCATCATTAACTTTGTCTTAGATAAAGTCATTTGAGACGTGGATATGCAAAGCAGTCAATGATGGCTCTACTGGAATTGGCCATCAACAATTGTCAGTTTTGCTGCACGAATTACAAACAAATGCTGTGGGAATTTCGACCAGTTTAGGGTTCACAGTTACGTACAACTTTGTCGCAAACGTAAGTTCTAAGAGTGGTAATAAAATTAAAACTAAATAAAATTTTATGAATTTCACATTTGACATTTTACTTTTTTCAATTCATTAGATGAGTGGGGTACTCATAACATACTTTATAATTTGTGTACAAAATGCCACCACCAAGTACTAATGTTGAGCACAAAATGAAGTTGTTGAACATGAACAACCATCGTAGTAGAGTATTGTATTTTAGTAGATTAAACAAGTTTTTGAGAATAGGATATTTTCACTTCCTTGTTCCCTTTTCAATACGAGTGGACAAAAATCGGGGTGATTTAATCATAAAGTCTAGCCTCCCACATAAAGTAAGTTTTCAGTTTAATTCATTTCAACAAAAACACCAAAACAAAAAAAATGTTTGTACATTGCAGTTGGTTTCATTTGTGTTTATGGTGTTGAATATCGGATATCGTGGCTTTGAATGTCGCAAAATTTTCAAAACTGTTCCATCGGACAACAAATACTGGACTCCGCCCTTGTACTTTCTTGTCTTTTATGGGTCCACAAATGTTTTATTTCATTGCACCCTTTGGAATAGTCTCTGGCGTGGAAAATCTTTCTTAAAGATCCTTCAATATGAACAAAGTTGCAAAACATTGCCAACTTACACCCACACATCATTTGCCCAGGTATGAGTACTAATAGTAGTACAATTTTCAACGTGACATTTTACCAATTTTTTATTCTTTCAGCAAATATTGTTTATACTTCCGTATGGGTTTTGGGCCATAACTATTTTGTCATCCATATTTGTAACTGTGGCTGGTCTTGGATTATTGCACGGCAATGAGCCCTGGACTCTGGAGACTTGGTTTAATTGCTATATTAGGACGGGCATGGATTTTTTCTTTATGATTGACTCTAAAAATGACACAATTCCATGGACTTTTACCACCTTTGAGAAGTTTGTTGGATCAATAATGGTAGTGGTTATATATTTGAGACATGCTGCGGGATTTTTTGAGGAATTTTTCATTTTGAGTGTAATCTTACCAGTGTGGATTTATGCTTCAAATTTTATTGAGATGCTTGAAAATTGTCATCAAAATGAAAAATTTCTTGGCCAACTACAGTGGGACTTTATTAAAAAGTCATACCAATCTCTCAAACATTTGACCAATTTGGTGAATGACATAATTTTCCCCAATGTGTTTGCACATACAGTTTTATCCTTTTTTTACTACTCTTTTAATTTTGACTCTTTGCTGACCACCGATGAAAAGGCTCATCATCTTAGAGTGGCTCTCTACTTTATAACTGCATCAGTCTTTTACTATTTTGGAGCAGACATAAGTCATAAAGTAAATTAAATTTCAAAATCACTCAAAAATTGTCAAGCACGTTTTTCAATTAAAAAATGTCAAATTTAAGATGGGCTTATTTGGGGAGTGGCTTTCGAGAATTCAATTGGAAGGTGGAACATCCATTTGGTCAATTGCTCCTAATGAATTGGCAGTCATCTTGCACGATTTACAAACAAACCAAATTGGTATAAGTTGTGGAAAATTTACCTTAACTCACAGCATGGTTGCCAGTGTAAGTCAAAAGTCAATTAGAAATATGGCATTTCAAAATTAACAAGTTGGAATTGCTTTTTCGTCTAGATTTGTGGAGTAATGATGACCTATTTCATCATTTGCATTCAGTTTAGATTGGATTCCAACGGTGTATACTCTTCATCTTACATTGTATAAAGGCAAAAATAAAATTAATAAAATCATGTTCACTACCTCTTCAATATTATGTACCGTCTTGGCAGCGTCATATTTAATTGGCTTCAGTCCTTTTAGACTTGAGGTTTTCAAAGATGGTTCTGTTAGCATACACAGTAGCCATTTCAGAAAGGTATATCATAAGAGTAAAACTTTGTGACAATAATGATAAAAGTATTGTGCAAAATTTCCTATGCATTGTTCAATAGTATTTTCATTTACAACAGGTCGTTTTCATTTGCTTTACGATTGGAGTAAATTTGATTCGTGTAACAGAGGTTCGTCGACGCGTACCCGAGTCTGAGACTGATTGGACGCCCTTGTTTTATTTCCAACTCTTTTGTGGACTTGTCAATATAGTGTTCAATCTGTGCATAGCAAAGTCTCTTTTCCAAGATTCGCACAAATTTATAGACATCGTCAGATTTATTCACAATAGCATTGCGCTGCCACAAGCAAAGGAATGTTATTACTTTCAAACCATAATCAAGTGGGCTTGTATTGGTGAAATACTGCTGGGGGTTTTGGTAGCGTCAATTGAAATTTTCCCCTCGTCAAATGTCATTTCATTAGGAACACTTTCACAGTTTATATCATGTACCGTGCATGAAGGACGCTACACAATATATCTGGAATCAAGTTTGGTTTGCAAAACCGATATCAGCGAATTGACTGCTTCAGATTATCTAATTGCACTGGTGGTTTCCTTTACCAAAATTGTCAGGCATATTCACGGATATTATGGAGAGTTGTTACTGCTCTCGGGGGTCATAACCCTTTGGATTCCTGCATCTAGTTTCCATAAAATTGTCAAATATGATCATAAAACTGAGAGCAATTGCATCTCGACGACAATGAAAAAGTTTGAAAATTTATATACAATTTATGTGTCTCTTAAGCAGTTTTCAAAGTTGATAAACGAAGCCATTGGACAAATGTTTTTCTGGTTTGTAATTGCATCAATTTTCTACTATTCAAGCAATTTGGATGGTCTAGTTATAGCAGACAACTTTCTTCTGAGAGTACGGGTCATTTCATTCTACATATCTGCATTCATTACTTTTCTGCTCGCTGCAGACATTCCACACAAGGTATGCAGATTAAATTCTAAATCTTTATGTGTAAATAAATGGCAGTTTGTTTTCCTAGATAAAAGCTTTTGATGATTGGATATCAGACCTTCCAGCTAAAGACCTTACAATGATTCCACAAAACCACTTGGCAGTTTTGGTTCATGAACTTGATGCTCATAAAATTAGTCTTACTGGAAACAACATCTTTGCAATTACATACACATTTTTGGCAAATGTGAGATGGTCTCTGTTGAAGCTCTCTAATGATGACTTTGATTTCTAGACTAACAATAAGCCTGGTGCTTTTAATTTTAGATGGTTGGAGTGCTGATGACATACTTTCTTGTCTGTGTTCAGTTCAGAGCACCGTGGACTAAATCGGATTCGGATAAACTAATATAATAACAACTTTATAGCACTTTGCTAAATCAAGTTTTTGTTGTTTTATTGAGATTTATGTGTGAAAACAACGAGTCAAAAATTCAAGTGGGTACTCTGAATTTCGGGTTTTATAGCCACCCGACACAAAAATGTATGAAACGCGGAAATTTTCACTGAATCCCTGGTTTATCTATTTGTAATTAGGTTAGGTTATTTTAGGTTAGGTTTAAAAAACTCCAAACTCAAAAAGAATGTACAAAACAAAATTGATTATATGGAATGGAACGGCGAATCGGGAAATGACGTGTAAATTTTAAAACAATTTATTTTTGTGTTTCAAAATGTGTAGAATATGTGTAGAATATGACAGGTTTTGGTAAGATTTTACGAATAAATTACATGATGTTCGACTAGAAAGGAGGCTTAATTACTTTGTTAAAATCGTAATTTGATAATAAATAATTTTTAGGCCAATTAAACAAGAAATGAAAAACAAAGAGAGATAGAAAGAGCGGGTGCATAAAGCTTCTAGAAAGGACTTCCGTAAGTAGAGCTGGGTGTACGTACTGGGGTTCCATACGATGAATCTGGGGTACGTACAACGGGGGCAGGTGCCTGAGGGACCGGAAGTTGAGCCGGTGCCTGAGCGTAACCACCTTGTTGTTGATCCTTGTAACGGATGAAGTATACTTCAGGCTTTTGTTGGGCGGGAGCAGCAGGACGACGAATTTTGACATCGTTGGTGTTTTCGCCTAATTTGAAAGAGTCAGAACTTTTAAAATATGCCATAATAAAGTTGATGTTTTGGAACTTTTAAGCCATTTACTAGCCCCTGGGTTCTAACAAGCATAAAACGTAATCGTATATGTTCACAGGCACATGCGATGAGTTACTGCTAAAATCGCATTTTTTACCCTTTGCCTGCATTATCAATTTTGATTTGGAACGAAGTTCTGGTCTTTCAAACATAATGACGCTAGCTTCCTTGTTTATCTAAGTGAAAATGGTCCCATTCTCTTTGCGTAAACCGTTTTACAGCATGCATTTACTTAGTGATTACAAAGTATGTACGGCTTTTTTTGTCTCTAATAGCTATGGTGTAATGAAAGCTTACCAACCAGAGACCATTGATGGTTATAGACGAGGAAATAGTAGCCAAAATAAATAAAATAAAAAAACTCGGACTTCGTTATTATCTACGCTATTGTTCTATGCGTTTTGTCATACATTTCAATATATTCGTTGCTACATCGAAACTGCCGTGTTAATTTTCACACCATGCGAATTGATGGCAAAGCTAACGTTGATTCCTAGGTAACGGATCCAATAGCATGCAAGTGACACCTAAACTAAAACTAAAACCTTTTTGCAGTGTTGCTGCGCTTTGCTGCAAATCTGCAAATTCTGTAAGCAACGCTTTGAAACTCCATGACAGGCTAATTTAAAATGATAGTTAGAATGCTGTGTTAGTCATATTCTAAGAGATATTTAAATAAAAATTACCTTTCTTAAGTAAAATGTACACAAGGTTCTTGTGGGTGTCTTGTTCCGGTAAAACTACCTGAAAAAACAAACGGATATTTTAAACTGAGTGTAAATTGCTCTTTAAACCTGATTATGGTTTAATGAAGCTTTCAGAAACATTACCTCAGTTTGAGACTGGCTAGATTGGGATGGCGATTTGACAAAGATAATGTTAACGTGTTTGTCACCTCCAGGTACCCTAATCACACGGCTTTGCACGTCGGCAGGTCTGCAAATGAAAAATGTGACCATTGTTGTAAAATACCACACTTTGTGTTATTAAGAAATGTTATCAAAAGTATCGGTGTACGCTATTTTTCAGGGGTTTTGTAGTGCCCGAAAAC
Organism: Entomobrya proxima; assembly: GCA_029691765.1. Lineage (NCBI taxonomy): Eukaryota > Metazoa > Arthropoda > Collembola > Entomobryomorpha > Entomobryidae > Entomobrya > Entomobrya proxima. The sequence goes on from CM056168.1 coordinate 19,458,263, forward strand.
GTTGTGAATGTCTTGGACAGTGTACTTGGTAGCACTTTTTATAATCCTAATTATGATTGGTATTTTTGGCTTACTCTTCCGGTGCTGAATGAACGTAAACATGTTTGAATACTTGAGGTGCGCGGGTTTCCTCCTGGGGAACTCCGTATTCCGTATATCCCGCCACGGCAACCCCAACCAGGGTAAGAAAAATCTGCACAAATTCAAAAAGGATATCACTAAACTTTGTTTTTCAGTTTACTACTGCACTAAACAAACTGAACTTGAATTTTTAACATTAATAAGTTTCCACTCTTACCAAGCAAGCTTGCATTTTGGAGAAATGTTTAATTTCAACAATAGATGCTCTCAATTATAACGGCAAAACTTGAATGAGCTCTAAATGCTTGATCCATCCTATAAATACCATTCCAAGAACACTCGAATGACTGTAAAACTCATTTTGGGGGTGCTGCCAAACAGTTCTGCTTGCATCATTAAATAGGGTTCCAATATGTTGTAATAATGCCATGAGCCGAGGCCTTGTGGTATGTCATATTTTTTGCATTGTTTATCATCAGTAGGATGTAAGGGGACAGTGCATTCATGATTTGTTCTTGTTCATGAAAACCTTGTTATTGGATATAACAGATTTGACTTCCACTAGTCTGACCATTTCATTTGGAGAGATTGTTAATGGTTATTAGACTGCGATACAATCTTTAATATTATTACGTGAGGTGTGCTCATCTTCATTTGCACTGCCAATATCAAAATACATGACAAAAAACAAATTCAACAAAAAAAGGATTATATTTGTTTGACTGTCATGTAATTGTCCGAACTAGTATGTATGTGTAAAAGTAAATGTAAAATATATAAAACAAAACCAGACCACTCAACTGTCTTAACTGCATACTTCTGCTACTACTGCAGTACAATTTTTGCAAATTGCATAGAAAGAAATGAAGATGCACAAACGGACAAAAATTAAGTATATCATATTATCATAAAACTTGTGACTATATATTAAATCATTAAATGTGAACATCCCAATAATCGACCCTTTCGCTGTATCGAATTTGTAGCTTTACAACTCCAAGGGCTGTAGCTAGCGTCACTGAAAAATTGGGTGAATATTTATGCGCATGAACAGTTTTATTATTATTATTACAATTTTTTCTGATTGAATAAGCACAGTAGCTTTTGCACAAACCTCATATCATCACACCACCAAAAACAGTGCTGATTATCTACTTTGAATCACCCCCGAATGGACGTTTGAAGTTCATTTGAAAAGTGCGCACACATACTTTGTATCACACGTGCATTACATCATTGCCTTGTTTAATGGCTGACAGGAGGAGCGACAGTAAGACAGGTGACATTTTGCCTCCTGTAACCGTAAATATATTTGAGCAAAACGCTATTCGAATAGCAATAAGAAGGTACTAAGCATAGTTGTACATTAGTTCATCCGAAGAGTGGAAACCAATAAGTAAATTAAGATGTGCAAATTCCTACCTGAAATGGTAACAGAGTAGTGGGCATACCATCTTTCTGACACACATTCACATTAACAAATATTATTGTCTCTTTGTCTCCACGTTTCGATCAAGAGCATAAGGGTTAGCATTTTCAAGTAAAGGACACCTGAATTAATTACTTGCGTACGTGCCCTTTCAACTGGGTGAATCTTCACCTGGTACTTGAGGATGATATATTGGTAAGGTATCTCGTTCGATGAAATAAATATAAATTACCTATAGATTGAAAAAACGAGCACGCTTGAGGCAGGCATATTTAAAAGGAGAAGGAACATCTTCTTGATGTCATTGTCATTGTTATAAAAGTGACCAAATGAATTGGCCAACTTTTAGAATACGCTGAATACAAAAAGACACACGAAATCCCATTATACATTCACAATCAATTAAATTTAAGATTCCATAAACTTGGAAGAGTGAATCTACAAAAAAGTAATAATTGGGCCATAAAAATGTTGATTTTGTGAAGGAAATCTACTTTTGTAAAACATTTATAGATACTTATCATAATATTCAATCTTGGCAATTTCACGATTTTCTTAAACTAATAAAACACTTGACTTAATTGATGGTGCTGCTGGAATCTGATTTTTTCTGCATCAAAGTAAATTATAGAAATTGATTGACGCAAGCAGATGCGCGTATTATATGAGATAAATGAATAAATATAATGTCACAATTACATTGCCACTTTTTAGCTTCCACACACTTACAATCATGTACAATGGAGCTAAAAACAATGAGCATTTATCATAATTTATACTGATTACATACTTTACATGCCTTTTGTCACTACCCATAAAAGGATGGAATCTTGCGGAGGCATGACAGAAGGCCGACTTGGGCTATGATGAGATTTCGAAAGCGGTGGCGTCGACGGAAAGACGGTTATATAAAAAGGACAGTTGCGCAGCTAAATAGTCAAAATGCGTGATATCATGCAATACCAGGTAAATCTTAATTTGCTTCAGGGTGACATATTATATTTAAATTAATTAAAGGTTGGCAACGTAGCCCTTTGGCTGCTTTAATATATAACTGAGTCGGTGTGCTCTTTCACCTTTGCCTGAAAATATTATGCAAAACTTTTTTGCACACCTTAATAACAATATTATACATGAATCCCGTATACAAGAAAATTTAGACACGTGTAAAAATATTAATTTTAAAATATTTTAAGTCGCGTTTCTTTTTTCCAATCAGCATTAATATTATTATGTCCCAGAAAAGTGTCTATCAACATGTCACTGTTGCTTTTGTACATTTTAAATACACGTGCCATGAACGAATGTATAAACAAACAAGCTACTATTTCCTTCCCATTGTTTTTTCAAAATGTGGAAGTACAAAAAGGTTTCGGCGCACCCAGGTATCACACCTATAACATATAAGCATCCCAATTAAGCATCCTACAGTATCTCATTGTTTGCATTGCAAATGGTAATCAACAAGATGATTTATTAGGTCGTAACTATGTTTATCTGCATCTAAACATCTTCTTTCAAACCGCAAATCGAACATTGAGTTACTTTAGCTTTGTATTCCAATAATTTATGATTACGCACTCAATCAGGTTTGACCGGGATTTTTGATTGCTGACAATTTTTTGGTTTTTAAAATGCGACTGGTTCACTCAAAGAAATATAATATGCAAACATTTTGTTACTCCAACAAACAATTCTTATAAATATTGTACTTATTTAGGACTTTTATTAGTACAAAAAGTGCAAAATTTTTCGATACAAAGATTAAAAGTTTAATCAGCTAACGGAATGCGATATGCGATTATAATAAAACAAGTTCTCCAATACTACATGATATTGTATTAGAAATTGCATATTACAACGGAAAATATTAAAATTGAAGGGACATTTCATAATGAGGCTCGATTAAAAATTATGCTACATTATATATTATAAAAACTAAAAAGACGTGCATGAGACGCATGATAATGGCGGCATAAAAACAGCTCATCTGCAATTTTTCTTTGCTACATGCTGGCTTCCTTTCCACACATTTATACAATGCAAAAATTAAAATCTTGAAATGAATAATTGAAAAAAATATGGTTGAATTCAAAATTGGATGCATTCAAAACAAACGATTGATAACCAAAAACGAGATGCACTAAAAAGGTCAGTGCATCAACATTATTCTTCTTTTTAAGCAATATTTTATTTATGTTTATGGGAAAAGAATTTTTGTTTTTAAATTAGTTATAATGCAGATTCACAAGTTTTGCAATCTGCAAAGCTGTAAAAAGAGGTAAGCTAAAAAAGCTTAAAAAATTGTCAGTTGCATTTTGAATACGATCGTATTCTGGCGTCAGAGTCATCCTCAATCCATTTTGGCGACTAAAAGCAACCGCAATAAACCACAAAATAAACATTATAAATTCACCGATTGACCCAATGTCATTTAGTATATTGCAACTGAACAATAAAAACTCTCATGAAATATGTTACATGCACACTATGCCTTTTGTACACATTTTATATCACTCTTGATCTTAAGTAAAGTTTTGACTTTGCCAAACTAATAATAATAATCATCATTGCTCATCTCCCACCTCAAGCCAAGTTACCAAGTTTCACTCTTATCTTGGTTATGCAATCGCACCCTAGAAATTAGTTGTATCATCCTATTTTCATAAGCCATTACATTTTTCATGATTACTGACTAAGAAAACAAAGATGCGCTTGTAAATGGCAGTTTTGAATTACATGAAATTACTACTGCTTACAAACACAGGAAGACAAGGCATATTTGGACAACACGCGTAGATGTATTACTCGTATATTTTATATTTTTTTGAAAAAAATCTTTTCCTAAATCGGGATGCCCCTTTTATATTCTTATTTTAAATAGAAAAATCGAGAGGTATAGAAAGAACAATCACCAGTATAAGCTCATAATAAGGTGATCCTCATGGCATAACCTGTCTTGAGGCTCCCATCAACCCATTTCGTTGCATTAGAGTATCCTTCTTCCTGATCATCTTTTGAAATACTGTGAACGCAAGCATTTTATCATTCTCATACCAATACGTAAAGCTTTTTTCCTCGTTTTGTATAAAAGCAAAGTGCCTAAACAAAATCAATCGTTAGTTTCATCTAAAATCTCAAACAATTCATACAAAAAAGAAAAATATAAAAACATGAACACGTTTCTGGTAAGAAAGATAAGATTTTTGCGTACAATTTTGCGTTCTTTAGTAAAATAACATAAGTGCTATTATTTTTATGCAGTTTTTTGCCACGGTGGCCTTGTCCACTTGCTCGGTGCTCGGTGGAAGTTCTAGTTATGGAGTTCCGGACTTGAACAGTGGAACTCCCATCGGTGGTTATGATGATAATACTGGTGGACAAGTTCACAGGTAAAATCAGAGACTATTGATGGGTAAAATGATTCCAATGAAAATGAAAAAATGACTACTTATTTGTGAATATTATAAAACTAACTTTATTTTATATTTAATTAAATAGACACGTCTACGTCCATGTGGCCCCAGATGAGTAAGTCAAGTTTTATATTGTATTCAAATTCGTATTTATGGTATCTTGTGCAAATTAATATAATGAATATAATTGCATTCAGGCCTGTAGATTCGCAGTCCAGGGTCATTCGTGTTCCCGGGGGACAAGACAAACACGTTAATATTATCTTCGTTAAAGCGCCTAGTTCATCCTCTTCTCAGCAAACAGAGGTAACCGAGATTACTACAATTAAACTTATTGTATTCTGTGCAATTTACTAAATTACAATTTACTCAACAGGTGGTACTTCCTGAGCAAGAACAGCACAAGACTTTAGTGTATGTTTTAGTTAAGAAACAAGAATCAACATCGGATGTCAAGTATGTCTACAAAATATCTTTACATAATTCTAAAATATTACCTGGACAATTAACTAATTACTTTACCGTTACTCTAGGATTCGAGGACCACCTGCAACGCCACCCAGCAAGCCGGAAGTGTTCTTTATCAGATACAAGAACGAACAGACTGGAGAGGCATACGGACCTCCGGGATATCAAGCACCTTCCACAGGTTACGGGGCACCTTAAATTTGTTCCCATTGAGCGTAATACCGACAACCTTTTTCTTGTCTGTACCTAATGGCCTGTTAAACCAGTTCAACTTTCAGTTTTACTCTGCTCAGTCTTACGTTTTAGTCTAGTCTATTTTACTTTACTGTCATCATCACACTAATTTTATGCTTATTATGTAGTGCTTAAGCGTGATCATAAATATCCGTTTTAGCTATAACTATTTCTTTTGTTTCTGTTGAAAATAAAAAATTTTATTCTACAAAGAAAACAAGTGTTTTTCAAAATATTTTTCTATTTGGACACCATCTATGCATAACGCATATAAATTGTTCAAGTTTACGAGTATCTTACACAGCATATTATATATGTAACACATTAACAAAGTGCGAAACAATTTTAAAGTTGTTATTATATTAGTTTATCCGAATCCGATTTAGTCCACGGTGCTCTGAACTGAACACAGACAAGAAAGTATGTCATCAGCACGCCAACCATCTAAAATTAAAAGCACCAGGCTTATTGTTAGTCTAGAAATCAAAGTCATTATTAGAGAGCTTCAACAGAGACCATCTCACATTTGCCAAAAAAGTGTATGTAATTGCAAAGATGTTGTTTCCAGTAAGACTAATTTAAGCCTGATTTCCTTATACACATTTACATATAAGCCGAATATTCTTGGGTCAATTATGTTGAACAGTAATTTACAAAAGGAATCTCAAATTTACAACCCGATTGAACTTGTATTAATATTGTAAGAATATTCGGCCAACAAGGAGACTCGCCTTAGGCAAGCTGCGTAGTATATCTAGATTGTAGTAGTAACTAAAGCCAGCTTTGGTAGCCCAATAAACATGGTAGAATTGTCCGCATTATCTTCATTACAACTACAAAACAAGTAAAAAAATGTTAACACTCATACAAGTTAATTTATTGTAAAATTGCCCAAGTTAATCTAAACATTATTAATAACCTGGTTGTCTCCGTTTTCAACAATGACTCCATTGTCATTATTCTTAATGGACCTTTGCTGACAGTGTTTTACATGGAAGTGGGTAGCAACAGGACAGAAGAAGCGCTCGTTACAGATATAGCAAACTAAGTAGCCTAGCTGAGCTTGACTTCCTTCCTTCGGTTTCGGTTCTGCTTAACAAAATAAAATCACATTCAGTTGATTGAATTAATCAATTAAATACTTTAAAATATTACCTTCTTCATCTTTGCGAATTGCAATTTCAAGTCCATGGACTCTCTCACAGTGAGATTGCATTTCCAACCGCGTAGTGACCTTTTCATTGCAGCATCCACAATGATACACGTCCGGACGTTGTGCTAATTTTTCTTTTCTTTGCATGAATAGGAGCTTCCACTTTTTTATGGGTTTCTTGTTGCTTTGTCGTTTTTTGTAGAATGGGCACGGTTTCTTGTGAATGAGTGTCGCATTGCATTTGTTGCATTTCTTATGTTGCTTCCAGCTCTCAAAGGAAATGTCGTGAGCAAACAAATGAAGCCTGTACTGGGAGGGGCCTCGTGCTTTAAATTCACAGTTTTCAGTTTTGCACAGGATCTTCCCCACCCACTTGTTTCGTGGCATATAGAACAAGTACATGTCCATGTGAACATGCGCTGCGTAGTTGGCCGGCTTGACATCATACGAACAAATGCTGCATACTAAACTTTGGTCCATGTCAAGTTTGCCTTTCCTGGTCATAATCTTCTCGTGGCACCTCACAACGTGCTCAAACAGAGAAGCTCCACTGATAAGCCGTTGGCAAATGTTGCAGCGATGCTTGGTCAACGGAGCTATTACTGGTCCTGCTCGAACACCATGCTCTGCTGCTTGATGCTTTTTTAGGCCTAGATTCCTTAAATATTTAGCAGCGCACACGATACATTCATACAATTTCCTTTCTTCTTGATGAACTTCAAGATGGCGCGTCAAAAGTCTCCGATACTGGAAGCTTTCTCCACAGATTTGACACGTTAGTCCAGGACACGGATTTTTCTGGTGTAGCTTTAAACCGTGAGCTGATGCAAACATTTCTCCACAAGCACCACACACATGTAATTCCTGAGAGTTGATAATAACAGTTGAAAGGCTTGTTTCTAGAGTATTAGCGTTGTCCTGACTAATTGGTTCCTTAGAGTCTTTATTCCTTGTAGAGTGGGACCGACGAAGGTTAACTTTCTTCTTCTTCGTTTTACGTTGGCGGTTAGGCTCCGAAGCATTTCTCATGTGACGCTTCAAGTGGTTATTTAATCTTGCTTGACTTACAAACGTCTTGCCACAGTTTGGAACGGTGCATGGAACTCTGCCATGAACCTCAACGGTATGACGATTTAGGGCCTTCCGTGTCCTGAAACGTGCACCGCAGTTTTTTACGACGCAACCAAATTTTCTTTCATCTTTGCTCAACGAGTAACGGCTTTTTGGTGCCATCTTAAAAGTTGGTTTGTCACTTCTAAACACAGAAAATGAAAATGCTTCTAAACGCTGAAAATGTACCTCCTAGTAAAACTCCTTTTGGCACCAGTAATGTCTTTCTTGTTTTGTCCTGAATGGCTACAATTAGTTTTAGAACTAATATGCAGTTTTGGAGCAGCTGGTTAAGTAAATATGTGACACTATTTTGTAATTACAAAACCCAATGGCGTGATGATAATTTTCATCCAGTTTCATCCTGACTGTTCATGCTTGTTGCTGCTCGAGCATGTTTCTCCATTTTCTACGCTGTGATTAGCGCAGAAAGAAGTAGGACACTTCGCCATTTGTATCGCAGACTGAGAGAGAGTAAATTGTGATTTTTCAAAATTTGATTAAAATTAATTTAATTTAACAAAGATTTCCACCGTTGTTGGGTCGCGTCGGCAGGTAAGCATAGTATTACAATAATATTAGGTTATTATTTATTCAGTACCGTTTTCAGTAAGTAATAGGTTTTAATTAAAAGTTTCACTGTTACCTTAGGATGAAGAAAAAGGGCAAATTTAAGTGCAAGGAATGTGGCAGAGTGTTCCAGAAAAGAAGTCATTTGCTGCAACATGCTGCTGTTCACCTTCTACCGTTTGCTTGTGACAAATGCGGAAAGCGGTTTAAACGATGGGCTCGACTGAAATTCCACATGAGGGTACACGATCCGGAACGGAAGAAGGATTTAAAGTGTGACGTTTGTGGAATGGAGTTTTTTGACCTAAAAACCTTAAAACAGCACAAGAAAGTCCATGATGTAGGAAAGTATGCCTGTGACGAATGTGGCGAGCGATTTAGAAGAGGCCGGTCATTGATGGCACACAAGAAGAAGCAGCATAATCAGGAAGCTATCTTTGTATGCAGTGAATGCCCAAAGGTTTTTGATGACGAGAAGAAGTTCCAGAGGCACCTCACCAGTCATACCCCTTATGAGGAGAGAAAGTTCGTCTGTGACCAGTGCGGGAAGCGGTTTTTGACAAAGAATTTCCTAACTATTCATAAAAGAAGACATGAAGACAGGGATAGAAGCTTCATTTGCAAGGAGTGTGGAAAGGGATTTTTAGATTCTTTTTCCTTGTACAACCACCAAAAAACTCACATGAAGTATGATGAAAGGCCGGTCATTTGCGAGACATGTGGGGATCGGTTCAAGGACAACACCCAGCTAAAAAGCCACATTTGGTACAAGCACACGGAAAAGGAAACTTTTGACTGCGAAAGATGTGGCATTTCCTTTCCCACCGAGGAGCAGTTAACTAGACACCTGAACAGAAAGACACCGTGCAGTGAACGTAAAATTCCCTGTTCATTGTGCCAGAAGACGTTTTGTAACCGTTATGAACTAAGGGTTCACAAACAAGGCGTTCACAAAGACATTGTGGAGTTTCCATGTCCCAAATGTGAGGAAACCTTTCAATCCTTAGAGGAAATGGAGGCGCATAAACTGACGCATGAAGACGGATTTACTTGCAGCGTTTGCCAACAAGTACTGTATACGGTGAATGGTTTCAATAAACACATGCAGCGGCATGAGCAAAGTCGAAAAGAAGCTTCACCAAGGAAAAGAGGAAGGCGTCCGGAATTGAAAAACCTTCGACCACCGCGATATGTTTGTGAGGATTGTAACAGGACATATGGTTCAATAATCAAACTTAACGAACATCGATTAACCTGCACTTTGAAAAAGAATGACGAGTCCAGAAGTTTGCAGGTTCCCGAGAAAATTACTGCAAGCACAGGACAGAAGAATGAAAAATCTAATCCAGATGAGAAAGTCGCTTGCCCGCTATGTGGAAAGAAACTTGCGTCAAAGTATTCGTTAGTAAACCATTTAAGAAAGGCCTGTCCCCGCTTGGAAAAGGATTTTACCTGCAGAATGTGCAATTCCGGGAAAATGGATCTTCTTCTGGCGCTAATTCACGTCGCAGAGTGTAAAGTAAATTGTGATGGAATGATGCAGTGCAACTACTGCCTCAAAGAAATTCCCGCCTCAAACTATCCATTGCACATTCAAAATGAAATTATAAAATACAAATTGAAGAATCCTTTTCATTTGAAATGCAAGTACTGCTCACTGTTGCTACCAGATAAAAAGGTGCTGCTACTCCATCAAAAAATGTGCAAGCCGCCTCCAGTAAAGCAAGTACGACCTGGTGCTTTGGATAAGTTTATCTGTGGGCTTTGCAATTGGACCTCCAGTTCGGACCTGGACATGATGGCTCATGTGAAGGAATCTCACTCCATCATTGTAACCACAAAGGATCAAGGTTATTTAAATTTTATTCAAATATTTCTTATAAATTATTGACTATGCATTATTATGTATCTCTAAAATTGTGGTATTAATTTAATTATACAGATAAATCTATGATGCCCATTTCATCAGCATTTCCTGGAAACAATGGAAAAACGTACAGATTCAAACCAATCTATAGATGCTTTGTATGCAGTGCAAGGTTTTATTGTCTGGTCACTGGAAAGTTTCATGTTAAAAGCTGTCAAAAACGGTATGGAACTGTTACGGAAACAGTAAAAGAGGCCGACAAGCCATGTGAACCCGAAGAAGCAGAGGTGATGATTGTTGATATTCATGTTTCATTTCATGTCCGAATCGAAATGTAAATAATGACAATTGTTCCTTATCTTTGTTTCTTTTTGCAGATTCAAAAACAAGATGAAGATGAAAGTAACGCTGAAACGTCTACTGGAGTTCCAAGATTAGTTCTGGTAACGTTCTGAGGTTGTAACAATTCAACTTATTTGACCAATGAGAATATTCGGCTGGATAGAATTGTATTATGAACGAATTGAGTAGAGAAGAAGCAAGTAAAAATTATGTTAAACTTATTTTGTAAATATGTTTGTAAATAGCTTAGTGGAATATTCGGCTTACATGTACAAGTGTATAAGAAAACCAGTACTGCTCTATAGTTTAGTTTTAAACGGGAAAAATAACTGTATGGTAAAGAGTGTTTAGAGTTTAAAGTGTTATTTTGTTAATAGTTTTGTTTGGCTTAATCAATGTTAAATGTAGTGTTTATAGGGAATATTCGGCTTATATGTAAATGTGTATAAGGAAATAAGAATTTTTACTGTTCCAACTTTCAGGAGTAAGTTAATAGTTATAGAGATAAATCGTAATCTTTTGGTTCTGTTAAATCTAAGTATTATAGTGTTTATAATTTTAATTAGTTAGTTCCTCTTACTTACTTTTGTTCTAGGCACTAGAACACATTATCGTTTTATTCCTTAGTCCATGTATGTACACATGCAATGTGTAAACCTTTATGTAAAAGTAACCTGAATGGGATCTCAACAACTTTGGAGGTCTCATTTATTTAGTTTCCAAAAGTAAACTATGTTTATATCTTTTTGTTTATTCTATATATTTTATACAAATGAGATTTGTATATTATTATGCATTGTGAAAATAATTAAGAGTAGAGAACAACAAAAATTGTACATAATAAAATTTCGGTCTCTGTAATTAGTAAGATGTGTGAAAATAAACATAATATGAAATGTAAGAAAACTGCAATTATGAATCCTTTCATAATAATCTTTAAGTACGTGACCCAAGGGTTTTGAGGATTGTCGAAAGCTTACTGTAGTCAGGCATGGTAACGGTCCATCATAAACACTCGGCACAATACTTAATTCTATAATGGTAAATGGTATAAAATCTAAAAGTAGACTTAATGCTTCTCTCAATAATATTATGTAGTAGAAGCCAATGTCAATGTTGCCCTTTGCCCCTTGATAATTCTAGTTTAAAACCTTGAGTGTGGATTACCAAATATTTGGCTTTAAAATCAAAAGTCGGTTTGTTTTAAGTTATAAAATATTGTGCCACTGCTCATTGTCGACATTGATAAGTTGCTGAGCTTGCCCTTTGGCATTAAACCCAATTACCTGCTATCATGCTTACAGTTTATATTTTATTGTCTTTCTAGCAAAAATTGAGAAGCCAAGTAAAAACTACTATTAATGAAACTGATGAAGTCTCCATGTGAAGATGTGATGCAGTGATCATCATTACTTTAATCACATCATAGCTACACGCAATGCAACAGCCTGGCCAGTGCCATTGTACTATTTATGACAATGCTTCAGTGACCGCTGCTGCTACTACTGTGCGACCCTTGCAGATATTGAACTTTTTTGATATCCCTATAGACACAAAAAACTACGTGCGTATTTTTATATTCTTCAAATGAGCTCATCATTTTCGCATCCTCCACTAGGGATTTTATCATTTTACAACCAATCTGTTAAAAAGCATAATTCACCTGTCCAACCATAAAACATTATTGTTGTTTTGGGAACGTCTGCTTAGATGCATCAGAGTCATGCGTGCTAATGCTAATAAATATGCATTATGTGCAGCGGACACAAAGATTGGTAGTCCACGAAATTATTAGAATAGGTAAAAACAAAAGTATCATAACAATATCGTTGTGTAATTACTCAACTTCACTCTCATCACGGTCATGTCAACATTGCTACATGATTTTGACCCATTATTTTCACACGTTTCTACAAAAATATATTTATGAACGAATTGTATTGCACTGCTTATAATCAACAGTTTTACCGCACTGTCCCTTGTTAGAATCCTTAATATATAAACTGGTGTTGGGACTCCAAAATGACAACAGTGACCAAACAACCGTTCTTATCTTCACTACTGAGAAAGAAGAACAATTATAGAATAAACTTTGGAAATCAAAATAAAAAATGAAGGTTCTTTTGGTAAGATTTCAGAGTTTTTATCAGTGTCATTTCCGAAACAAACTGTTTGTGTACATAAATTGTGTGTACTTTTAAGGTCCTTGCTGCCTTTGTGGCCGTTTGTAACTGCCAATATCAACAATATGGCGCTCCAGTTCAACCTCAAGCACCGATCGGAATTCTAAATCCACAAGATGGACCAGCAGAGGGTGGTCAAACATTTAAACACGTATATGTCCATGTTGCCCCAGATGAGTAAGCACAGTTTAAAGTTTATAGACAAATTCCTGACCCCAATTATTAATCATGTATTCATGTTGCAGACCTGAAGATAGACAAGCCCGCGTTATCAGAATTCCCGGTGGAGACAAGCATGTCAACATTGTGTTCATCAAGGCGCCAAGTTCCTCTTCAAACCAACAAACGGAATTGATTTTACCGCCACAAGATGAGAAAAAATCCTTGATTTACGTGTTACTTAAGAAGTGTAAGTTTGAAACAAAATTTTAAAAAATCATACATTATGTCAAATATTTTAACAATGTTTTTGTTTCTTAAAAATAGCTGAAGCATCTTCCGACATCAAAATCAGGTACGATTTTGGAAATGAGGTTTTTTCATGCGTACAGAAATTCCTCGGGGTAACATGAGACAAACTGTAAACATTCTGTTTTTTTGCAGGCGTCCTCAAGCCCAACGCCCAACAAAGCCCGAAGTGTATTTCATCCGTTACAAGGACCAGGAACAGCAGAAACAAAATGGAGGATATCCTGCAGGCCCAGCTCCAGGTCCTGCTGCCCCAATTCGAAACCCAGCACCGGTTTATGGAACGCCCTTCTAAACTCTGGCACCAGTTCTTCTCTCCTGTTCATTACGATTCCTTTGTTGTTTTACTCTTATTTTTCCAACTTTCTCTCCTAAAACTTCCTATTTTCTCATCTTTCTAAGAATTGCTCAATCGTTTTCTCTTCACTGATTTTTCAGAGCTTAAATATTCCTTGGTTCAACCTGTTAACATATTGTGACACTCGTGCTGATTTTCACCTTTCTAGTCCAGCTTTTCTTTCTTCTTAAATGGCAGGCATTTGCTTGCTTGTGCTCGTTATGAAAATTCGTCTCGTTTTTTGCATTGTACGCGTCAAAGCGAATCTCAAAGTTACGAAAGAAGAAAGATTAGCCAACTTAGTAATAACTATGTGTAATTATTGCTATCTCTTAATTTATAATTTGAATTATGTTTTACATTCATTTTTATTTTTGATTAAAAATCAATCACATTTTGCAGCAGAAAATATTTAAATGTTGTTAACATCAAGTTGAAACCAGCATCATATCATATCAACAAAAAATCATGTCAATGCTAAATATCATTCTTAACACATAGACAAAGTTTAATTCAATTCCAATTGAACTTGAGGCTTATTTCTGCTAAAAAGCAAACTCTGACTTAATTACTTTGAACTTTTAATGTCATATAAATTTTATTCTTTGGTCTAATATCCAATTAAACAAACATCCAGATATTTAAATCCGGCAATAATAACTTGAGTTCATGATATGACGACTATGTATTAACAGCAGACTATTTATTAAGTAGCGTTAGATACTTCTTCGTTTTTCTGGCTGTCCGCCCGTCCGTCACGCCGATTTTCTTCAGGATAGACATATCTTTCAGACAATAGGAGAAATTCAACACATTTATTAAGGTTCAAATTAATTTGCCAAGTTAAAGGATGAGTGCTCACTTAACTATGCAATCCAATGCAGTGATTATATGGTAAATAGTACGATAAAAAATTTGGTGGAGGTCTCCTTTTCAAAATTTCCTTAAATTTCTCGTATTAAATTTTTATAAATCGCTAAAAATCTTCCTAACTCTTCGTCATTTCTCGTAAATTGCCATAAATTCCCGTAAATTGCCATAAATTCTCGTAAATTGCCATAAATTCTCGTAAATTGCCATAAATTCTCGTAAATTGCCATAAATTCTCGTAAATTGCCATAAATTCTCGTAAATTGCCATAAATTCTCGTAAATTGCCATAAATTCTCGTAAATTGCCATAAATTCTCGTAAATTGCCATAAATTCTCGTAAATTGCCATAAATTCTCGTAAATCGTCGTAAATCCTCGTAATTCTTCGTAAATCCTCGTAATTCTTCGTAAATCCTCGTAATTCTTCGTAAATCCTCGTATTTTTTCGTAAGTCCTCGTATATTTTTGTAAATTCTCGTATATTTTTGTAAATCCTCGTAAATCTTTATAAATCCTCGTAATTCTTCGTAATTTTTCGTAAATCCTCGTAAATCCTCGTAAATCGTCGTAAATCTTCGTAAATCGTCGTAAATCTTCGTAAATCCTCGTAAATCTTCATAAATCCTCGTAAATCCTCGTAAATCTTCATAAATCCTCGTAAATCCTCGTAAATCTTCGTAAATCGTCGTAAATCCTCGTAAATCCTCGTAAATTCTCGTAAATCTTCATAAATCCTCGTAAATCTTCGTAAATCCTCGTAAATCTTCGTAAATCCTCGTAAATCTTCATAAATCCTCGTAAATCCTCGTAAATCCTCGTAAATCCTCGTAAATCTTCGTAAATCTTCATAAATCCTCGTAAATCTTCAGAAATCCTCGTAAATCTTCCTAAATCCTCGTAAATCTTCCTAAATACTCGTTAATCTTCGTAATTCCATGTAAATCCTCGTGAATCTTCATAAATCCTCGTAAATCTTCATAAATCTTCATAAATCCTCGTAAATCTTCGTAAATCCTCGTAAATCCTCGTAAATCTTCGTAAATCTTCGTAAATCTTCGTAAATCCTCGTAAATCTTCGTAAATCCTCGTAAATCTTCGTAAATCCTCGTAAATCTTCGTAAATCCTCGTAAATCTTCGTAAATCCTCGTAAATCTTCGTAAATCCTCGTAAATCTTCGTAAATCCTCGTAAATCTTCGTAAATCCTCGTAAATCCTCGTAAATCTTCGTAAATCCTCGTAAATCTTCGTAAATCCTCGTAAATCTTCGTAAATCCTCGTAAATCTTCGTAAATCCTCGTAAATCTTCGTAAATCCTCGTAAATCTTCGTAAATCCTCGTAATTCTTCATCACCATTAGCTGTAGTAAATTTTGCTGTAAATTTTCACGAATCGTCATAAAGTTTTCAAAATTTTCATAAATCATAGTAAATTTTGCTGTAAATTTTCATGAATCGTCATAAAGTGCTCGAAATTTTCATAAATCATCGTAAATTTATCATAAATTTAAGTGCATAAAACCGCTAATTTGTAGGTTTATTCGCATCCGCAGTTTGTTTTTAGTATTCAGATACCCGTTTAAACCCGCTGCGATACTTAATTCCGTTTTGTGAAATTTTATTGCATGTTTGACTGGGCATTGCTTGATTGTGAACAAGAAGCTTGCATGATAGCATGTATGATAAAATTGCTCTTGTCAAGCTTTTAAAAATGTGTATTACAGAAATGTCATTTTAAAACCCACGGTATTTTCTGCAAATCTGCTACGTATTTTGCATTTTCATCTCATCCTTGCAAACTCGTATTACATCTCAGAAGGTGATGATGGAAAGCAAAAGAATTAGAAAAAAGTTTTACTAAAATATTGACAGACATTACGGCACATTTAAAAATGCACAGAGATACCAAAGTAGCAAAAATTGCATGTTTGTTGTGTGTCGTCCTATAGTCGAAACAACAGCAAAATATTCGAGTGTTGGTGCGTGAGCAAATGAACACGTCATCGGCCTACTGGCTCATTTGATTTATTATGTGTAAGGATTATTTTCTGCATTGTTTATCTTCCAAAACCAATAATAATTAAAGAATGGACATGATATAGTTGTATTCATTCAGTTACATAATAAGGTAAAGCCACACAATTTTGATATACAGTTGTAAAAGTACCGCAGAATGCCAAAAAGTGCAAGAGTTTATAAAACGTTTATTAGTGCGTGCCCATCATGTATAAATATTTTATTCAAGGATGTAAATTTATGCCTTATTCTCCATCCAAATCACGTACAATGAGCGCAACTCTTACACGAATCTTTTGTTTGTGTAAACTAATATGACATTCCGTTTTCCTTTAAAATGTAATTCCTTTCCACTCAATTGAAAGAGCAAAATTGAAGATGATATAAAGGTAAAAATGTAAATATTATTTTTATTTGTTTTATTTATGATTTTCAGGTTTTAGACCGACAGAGAGATGATACAGCATGCCACAACTTCGTTCAATTGTATAAATTCAAAATTACTAACCGATAATTGTTTGTTGATATGACTCAAATCATAAAACGGACGCACTTGCATGTCTATCCAGTTGCACAGAAATGTTAAAGGATTAACATATATAATTGCATAACGAAACAGTTTTAGGTTACCATAATTTCCCACCTAAAAATTATACTAGAGATAGAATTTGTTTCCGTGGGGGCTTTTCATTTGGCATGTAGTTGTTGATAATTTTTATTTGCAGGTTTAATTTCAGCAAAAAATCAAAGTCAATACTCCTGTGCAATTATCTCAGTGTCAAAGCAAAAATAATTAATAATTAAAAATATTAATATTATGATAAAATTTCCTGATTGAATGACAAAATTATTTTAAAATTAAAAACAAGCCGCCAACCATTTGCCATTTCACCATCTCATTGTGTCATTGTTGAGAGTTGGCTTTCAAAATGACAGCGTTACTCATAATGTTTTTTTCAATTGTTTAGCGAGGTTTATAGAATGCAAAATTCGTTCGTGATGTAATTTCCCTCATTTTTACGAGCTCACCTTTTCAGCTGTCAGTCAATTTATGATAAAATTGATATACGACAGCCATTAGCGTTGAAATGAAGATGAAGGCAAGTTTAGGACTGACATTGTCCAACCAATCAAGTCATTTTCATAAGTGCTAAAATTGGTTTGTTCTTTAGACATAAATGGACTCAACTAGAAAAGAAACGATAAAAGAAAGACCATTTAATGAAAAACTATGAAATTAAACTCATGCTACATTTCATTAATTTAGTTTCTGTTGTAGTGAATATACTTGTACCAATGTCAGCACATGTACAGAATATAAAATTGTCAGAGAAATAACATGTAGGAAACTTTAAAATATTATGGTCATTAACGTTTTATTATAAACAATTTGATATTTGCACCTTTTGACATAGCGTCTAGGCTGCCGTTTGTACTTTTGTGTAGACTCACATAATCACGATGAAGAATCTTCATTGAAGACAATGTGTAACTTTCAATCATGAAACGCAAAGCACGAACAAACTCATCATCATGAGCATGACACGAACGAATTAACCGAGTCTGCAAAGACGTTCCAAATCCTTTGACAATGGACGTGTGGGATGATAATATGACACCAAAGAATAATTAGTATTTTGTACAATTTTTGCTAATAGCTTTAGCTACATTTTTTCATTATTTTTTATGCAAACTCGCAAGCCCACTCAATCAGCAGTCTCTATCTGATCTAACCTTTACGGTTTGCTGTTTATTGATCTGCCAACATTGACAAAATACACACCAAATTACCGAAAGGGATAAATTTTACTCTTTGCATGCAAATTAGACTTGGAGACTATGACGATTATAAAAATGTGCGCATTGACCACATCATTCATGGTTACCATGATCTAGGATCGTTCCAATGAACATACCTATACCTATTATTCCCATTCCTATGAGTTTTGGGGAAATTAAAGCCATAGTACATTCTTCAATGTACTTTGCTTGCACGCAAATCATATAATGGGTGACGGGCAAAGGGTAAGTTAAGGTGAAAACTTACAAAGTATCATGAATCACGATGCAGGAACTCAATGATGAACCCTGTACAACGGATGTAGTAAATGTACTTGCATAATCGTGTTGTTCATTCATGATGGATCTAATAACGGTAACCTTGAATCCCTCTCTGCTGATACTTTAAAAAGCGATTGATTAGGTGACAATTGCATCAGTGTACAATTAACTTGCTTCGTATGAGTACAACAAATTGACTGTGTACTCTTGAATTTTGAAATCAACATGAAAAGTTTTATGGTATGTAAATATTCTAAATACTAAATTGTAAAATAAAAAAACAACAAGAAGTTTGGGAACATTTCTTTCATATTCTAAAGGTTTTGGTTGCCCTTGTGGCGGTGGCCTCCGCTCAATACGATTATACAGGACCTAAACGGCAAAACGGGGGTGCTAAACCTGTATACGGCCCTCCACAACGCGAATTTGAGGAGCCTCAACAACCCGAACCCTTGCCACCTCAACAGGAAGCTCAAGTTGAGGTAGTAAATACGTTACCCGTGGCAATCGTACTGGACTCTCTGATCTCTTAAGTACCTACATTTCTTTTTATAGGCAGAAGCAGATACTCCAAAGGTTTTTAGACATGTTTATGTACATGCAGCAGAGGATGAGTAAGATAACCGCAGCATTTTAATTAATATATAAATATGTTAAAAAGAATGTTGAATGAAAACCGCTGTGCGTGTCGGACATTTTGCTTGATAGACGCAGTCATGCATTTTTAGTAAAGTATTCTGTGACAAATTTTTTAAAACTCTGGACTTTTTATAAATTGCGTCGCAGAAATTCCATTTACATTTACAATTTCAGACCAGCGGACCAACAAATTCGTACCATCAAAATCCCAGGCGGTCAAAACAAACATGTAAACATAGTTTTCATCAAAGCGCCGTCACAGTCTAGCCAATCCCAGACAGAGGTTATATTAAAACTATAACAATCACCGAAACAATTAAGCTTAACAATTTAACGGTTTTTTATTGTTTGTGCAGGTATTGTTACCACCCCAAGATGAGCAAAAATCCTTGATTTATGTGTTACTTAAGAAAGCACAGGCGTCTGCTGACATCAAGATCAGGTATGACAAAGTCTTTAAATGTTGTTTTTATTGCAATAAAAATATTAGATTCTCATATTACCCCTCTTTCTTAAAGACGTCCACCTGCAGCACAGCCCGAAAAGCCTCAAGTTTACTTTATAAGATACAAGGACCAAGAACAACAGGAACAAAATGGAGGTAGTGGGGGGTATTCACAAGGACCACAAAACGGAGGTACTGGAGGATACTCTGAGAGACCACATAATGGTAACGGTAACGGCAATGGAAACGGCAATGGCAATGGAAACGGACATTCCTCCGCTTTCCAAGGAGCTCCGGAAGTAAGCTCCCCACCAGCTAGGCAAAATGGAGGTAATAACGGAAACGGGTATTCTGAAGCTGGAAGGTACACGCCTGCTGTTGCTCCAGGGCCGATTCGCTCGCCCTCTGATATTCCAAGCTCTAATTATGGCGTTCCACTTTAAATGGAAGGAAATTATCAACTCGGGAAGAAACATTGATTTTCAGGGAATCCACAAAAGCATATTTATTTATTTATTTACATTTCTCAATTTTCCTCCTTCATCTTTTGTTTCTTTTATTTCTTCTTCTTTCAATGCCAGACTTGAAGCCACCACATTAGTCATTAGTTAATAGTTTTTCTGTTTTGAATATATTACAAAGGTCAGCAAATAAAATCTTGTGGAAAAGATTCCACATTTTTAAAACACGTTCTTGTTATTAACTAACCATCATAGCATATCAATATCATGAGTGGCATTTACACCAAAGTGCAAACAGCTGCATACCATTTATTTAGAAAGTACCTTTTCACGTAATTTTTAATGAGCCTGTGCTAATAATATTTAGGATGGTGCACTTGTAATTAAACAATTTTTCATTGTCAAACTTTGCGATATTCTTTACCTTTCTAGTGTATGAATCAATGTCAAAATATATAAATTCATTTGAGGCTGTTGGCTCTAATAAGCTGCTAATAAGTGGAAACATTAAAAGTACCACAAAAAGTTAAAAACCCTTAGGCATTCTTTAAATGACTTGATGATGACTGCGTGAATAATGAATTTCATTGATTAAGAGGAGTGTGTCTATATGATGAAAAATCTTGGGAATATTATTAATGCGTCGTGTGTTAAAGTCTACTAGCAGCCCGCCCGTTGGATCTTAGTAGACTTTCATAAACTATTAGAATTTTACGTAATTTACTCGAATTCACTTGCTCGCAGTTTTCTGTTATCTTACGTCATTTGCTTGTTCCATAAGCTTATCACTCGAATCTTAAATATCAGCCCCGCTAGTTAACCCTCCTTTAAGAACCTCACTTCCTGTCCAAACCTCCAAGTAACACAATGAAAACCCCATTAACTGGCTACAACACCAAGTAACTCAATGCAAACCTCATTTCCCGACTCAAACGCCAAGAAACCCACTGCAAACCCCATTTCCTCACTCAAACGCCAATATCTGCAGCTCCAAGTAACCCACTAAAATCTTCACTCCATGACTGTGACACCAATTAAATAACTGAAGACTTCATCATCTGGATGTTGTGCTAGTTAACTCACTATCTAGTAGAATACCCCATTATCTAACTGCAACCCGACAATTAACCCAATAAGTGTGTCAAAAGAAACATAAAAAGCCAGTATCTTAACTTAATATAATTTTTAAATAACTCCACGAAATCAGCTTTTGCATATCTACTTTATGTATGCAGCATAAAGATACATTTACAATCACATTTTGTAAAATTGCAACATTTCCAGAGCATATTTTGCAATGTGCATACGTGCTTACTGCATCATGTTCATCATGCAATGCAGACATGTAAAGAATGCGCATCACAATCTCAATACAGTCATGTGTATTTTGACTCCACCCCCTCGAAATGTTCCTCTGGAAAAACCGTTAAAATAAACAATTCAGAGGCAAAAAATCGAAAAAAGGGCTCTGTTGCGGAGTCAAGTAGGCAATTTACGTTCGATTGAGACTTTTTTCAAGGTCTATAACCCTGCGACAACTTCAGAAATTGTACCTTCAGGAACCTGTCAAACCTCCCTTTAAAATACATTAGTGGCCTATCCTCTCCATACTTGGGGTACCAATTTTATATATATGATAATTTGGCATGAAAAATTGGTAAATTATACACAATATATAATCTTTCACGAATCTCTCGCGCTTTTAAGAAAAGTTCAAGACAGTCATTGTTAATGACATAATTGCTCCAAATGGCCATTGACCACCCACGTGTTTGTAAACTTCGGGTAAGGTCGGATACACCGATCCCAACATTTTGTATTTTGTATATTATTAATGGCAGTTAAAAGGAAATCATAAAAACGATCCTTTTATCAATATTGCTTCATTTTACTAGTCAACACCATAACACATTGCATTGCATTACATTGTCAACCAATACAGTTACAAACGGTCATTTACATTTTAGTAACGAAAGGGTTAACAGGTTTGATTGTTTTATGGCAGTTAATGTAATGAGAAGCCATGCAAGTAAAGAGTTTAATTAGTGGATACAATCCAATATTTTTTACTGGAACAGGATTCATTCAATACCACATGCGTAGTATGTGGTTCAAATATTTAAAAACACGTGGGTTGCAATTTATTTTAAATGATGAATTTTTATGTAGGGTCACTACAACTCTCGATTCAGGTACACAAGTAGTACATGCCTTGAGGAGATTCAAATGGTGATGTAGGCACTGGTATGAAATATACTAATACAGTTGTCACGTAGTCTTTAAATTGGGCTCAATTATCATGAAATATCGCATGGTTGTTTCCAATTTGTCTCACGTGAATTTTTTTCTAATATAAGTACTTATTTTTTCATCAAAGTTGATTTTGACGAGTACTTGTCATTTTGTCATGATTGATTTTTCGCGATAAAACACTGGAAACGCGCCACTCTGTTCCACACGTGTTTGATATTGTTTGTCCAACAGATCAGTCATGTCAAATTGACAGGAAATTTTATTACTTAAAAAATAAACTTTCATGTGACATTTATCACTGATCATTCTGTCGATAAAAGTTCATACACCGATACAACTAATGCGTCATACATCATGTAGTTTCACAGATATAGATATCTAATACTAATGTGCTGATAAACGCAATTCTTCCTGTTCATAATAGTAAACTGTTGTTTAGCAAACTATGATAATGATTATTCAATCACTGGAATTTATTACTCTATAATTAGGCTAATCTTTATGAATGAATGAATGTATTATTTTTATCTCTTGTAGCTATGTGTGTTTTATTTACATAGCTTACAGACTCTGTAATGAATATAAAAGCTTAAAGTCCGCAGAAACAAGTGCAGCCATTTGAAACAGATCTTCCAAGCATTTTTTCCAGGCAGCATTGCTGTAGAAAATTTAAAAATGGAAATCAAGATGACAGCTTCGATACAAGCAGTGCTACTTGCGACTTGTTTGGTAGCCCTTGCAACCTCATCTACAATAAGTAAGAATTAATTCTATCAAATAAAGAGTCTCTGCTTAGTAAATAATAGTTACTATATCAATTTTTGCATTATAGGAAGAAATGCTTTTGCGGATGATTCATGTTCGGGGAGATGCAACCAAACTGGAACCGTTCCCGGAGCCCCTTGCCAGTGCAACTCGGCCTGCACACGGTTCAATGACTGCTGTGAGATAAAATCTGAAAACTTCAAGTATAAAATTTTTATTTCAAAGTTTAAATTCAAAAGCAGTTTTCATGTTGTTTTCAATCATTAGGTTCCGATTATTATTCCCTCTGTTTGGGGCAAAGTGGAACATGTGCTGGACGCTGCGATCAGGTAAAGCCCTAACCTGAATACAGAACTCCCCTTCTTATCATTGCTCATCAATATTATTTTAAATAGACAGGAACAATTCCTGGAACTTGTCAATGCAACAAACCATGTGTAGACTTTGGAGACTGTTGTCCAGATTATGCCGACTTGTGTCGGCCATCAGGTATGGTGTATGTCACATTTTGTACGGGACGTGTCAAATAATTGATAATAAACTAGCATTTGTGGTATTGTAATAGATGGTATATCCGATGAGGAATTGGAAAACCTGGCCGAGCTATTGATAAGTTTAGATACTGTAAACAATGCAACCCAGTATATTACTTTGGATTTGCAAGGCAAAACGACGAGCGACTCCAACAGGGATGAGGCACCAAACCCGTATGTATTTATTAACTTGCGACTTGAGAAGCAAGTTATTAGTTTTGTCCTGTCCGTCTGTCTGTCTGTCTACAAGCCGCATTTTTCAACTTTTTTCAAAATTTCTTTTTGCATATTGCTTAGAGGCATCATCGCTTGGATGAGTTCGAAGATAGGCCCAAAAGGTCAACTCTAAGGTCAAAAGGTCACGACGCTTTCAAAATTTTCTCAAGTGACCTATAGCATGCGGCACATGATTATAGATCAGTTTTTGATCAAATTAACGAATCGGATGTCAATTTTTCAAAATTCGAAATCGTATGGCCGTTATGGCAGTTTTTATATTTGAACGGCTCCAGAAGCCGCATTTTTCAAGATTTTTGAAAAATTCTTCCTGGAAACACTTTGCAAGCATCATTATTTAAACTTTTCTGAAGATAATCCCAAGAGGTCAACTCTAAGGTCAAAGGTCACGACGATTTCAAATTGTTTAAAAGTGACCTATAGGATGCGGCACATGATTTTGGGTCAGTTTTTGATCAAATTAACGATTCTGATGTTATTTTATCAAAGTGCATAACGTTTGACCGTTAAAGTCGAAATAATCAAGAGATCAAGCCTTTTTAAGCTACACGGCATATAAAGAAGCAGTGTTTCTAGACAAATGAAAATTTGTTAGCTGAATTTCAGCATTTTGGCTACACATTTTGATCACAATGGTCGCAAGTTTGCTAAATATCCTGTTTTGCAGGTTTATTTGTTTTTGAAATTAAAGTATGTAAGTTGAAAATTACAACCTTAAAGTGATATTATAACTTTTACAGACTCTTGACTGTAGCGGCCGCAGCCTATTCCAGGTCAACAATTGAAAAATTGAAAGCTCTGCAGGATAACTATGATCCAGATACCAGTCATAGGGAGACATATACACCAGAAGAAGAAGCTGAAATTGATAGTTTTGTGGATGCAATTTTCAACACTCCCATTATGCAAGCTGCTCAAGAGTTTCTCGTTTCCAAAAATCTACCAAATGGTCGCGATAGGTTTTATGAAATGTGGTTTGAACTATATACTCGAGGAAATGGCATAATCTCTTCATGTGGGTTTGAGCATGTCTTTGTTGGCGAATTACACCCCAATGAAGTATCTGGATTCCACAATTGGGAACAATTTGCAGTTGAGGAAAGCAAAGACCAGATCAACTACATGGGCTACATGGACTTTGTTGATCTCGGCTTGGTATAATTTTCAATAACAATGCTACTGAGAAAGATGAGGATTAAGTACATTCTAAAAAAATATTTCTCCAACTTTCAGAGAGGTTCTATAATTGAACACCGATTTACATGGCAGAGAAAGAACAAACCAATATCATCCATGTTTATTGGAACTAGTCCTGAACTTGAGCTGGCAATTTATTCAATTTGCTTTCATGCTAGGCCAAATTCCAAATGTCCAGTAAGTTTGAATGGAAACAAAGTAAAAATTCAAACGTACACCATTGGATCTAATGACCAGTATGTTGCGACGTCATACCCTGATCTATCAGATAATGAAAAGTCTAAAAGGCGATTCTTCTAGTCAATTTAAATTTAAGAAGACTAAAATATAAATACCTAATATTCTGAATTCGCATTTTTGTCGTGAATAATTCTTCAAGTCAATCCTTTTGTGCAATCGATTAGCACACCGCAATAAACACCTGTTTTGCGTAAAAAAAGCAGCACAGCCTTTAAGTGGTGTGAAACAAACAATTGTTTCTGTTATGTCATTTGTATTGTCTACTCATAAATGTTGTTTTCACAACAATTTTCAGAAAAGCCGTACATTAGCTTTGAAACGTCATGCACAGTCACTTGTCTTGAAGCAAAATGAAATGTAGGGCAATTTGGAATTTTCTCAGTGTCCATCCTCTACAAAAAGACAAATTTGTCAAAAGCAAACAGAAAAAATGGGCGACAGATGAACGTACGTTACGTTATTACTCCTATTACACAATCAAACATTGAATGAATTCATTTTGAAAGCGATTGTATAACGATTAAATGAAATGGCAAGGCAAACACACAAAGACTGAACATTGACGTGATTTACGGCAAAGTACATCATCATTATTCATGAAACTACATTTTCATGTACTTCAAAAATATTTACAACGTTGCCCGTGGTTGCTTTTTGTGTGTTCAACATGACAGTTTTATATGACAGACATCCATGGCACCGCGTGGCATAAGTATTATGCTATCTTTTCAAAATTACTCTGTATGAACTTTAATTTTATATATTATTATGAATCATGTATTAAGTCTGCAATAATTTAGTTATCAAGTAAGCTATCTGACAACTGAACAAAACAGACTTGACACAAAGTCGGTTCGTTATGCATCAAACAATCAGTTGTTTGGTCGAAATTTTCCCACTTGAGCAAAATCTTTGTTAAATGTTGAATCTACTTAATTTGGTCAACTAGTAACCGCTTACGGAGCATACATGACAGGCAAACAAAATGTTTTGACAGGCAAAATAAAAGTTTGACAAAAATGCATTTGCAAAAACGTTTTCTAACCTACAAGTGGAATTATAATAGAGTTTATTAGGTAATTTCTTCACAGTGACTTTAAACAGACCGCGTTTTGATGTTAAATGCTTGATAATCATTATGATAATTACGTGTAAATGTCTTCATAACGCACTACGTTGTGCTCTCATGTTCACAGTCAATTTTCTAATCCGCCCTGAAACCATGATAATTCATCTCTTTTATGATGGAAATTTTTGCGGAAGCAGACGAGAAAATGCTCCTGGTTTGCACTTGCAAAAAACACAGGTTTGATACATGTTTGGCAAACATTTTGAGCATTTCCTTGTGCATCAAAACAGAGAAATATGAGGAGATGCGCAAAAATAATGCAGATTTAAAGGGTTATTAAACCATGAAACAGTTTACTCTTTGGATATGCGCATAAGTATACACGCTTTTTCTTTTTTCAAACAATAAAATATTACAGCGTGTACGTTTTTTGTGTAATGTACGTTTCTGGCAAAACTTTATGCCAAAAGACATAAATCATGACGGGGGAATTAAAAGCATGCTCAATACTCATGTTTCACTTTTCATTGTTTAAGGAAATGCATCCTATAGTACATTGCTATTACTATATTACAGTTACTATGCACTATAGTCACTTCAAAACTTCAAAAAAAAAATCATTCAGAGTCGAAAAGATCCTCGACATGGATACTATTGGTTATTTGGGATTTAAAGAGCTATTATAAATGGTGTAATAAAAGTTCGTGTTTTGATGTCAATATTACGGATTTCAAGTGTTATGCTGTTGTTACGGGAAGCTTTAAGAGATACCATTTTAGCATTTTTATTAGTTACTGTAATGCAAATATTTAACTTTTCAATATTTGGGACATTTTGCTATTCTGGATACATTCAAAACGTGGTCACAATGAAATTGCAAAATGGAATGAAATAGAAAGTGACTTGTAAGGAAAATTATGGATCAAGGCTTAAAAAGTCCGATGGCTATTTTATATTTTCAAATAAGCACTAATTCTAAATACATGATTTATCGGCAAACAACTACAGCAACTGTTTATACTGACATGATTCAGCATTATTTTTTGCTAAAAATTTAAACTTGTTTGTGTTATAATTAAGTTTTCATTTTTTGAAATGCCTCTTCAAAAACGGTAATTTTCAATGATTTGTATTTAGTTAATCCGTGTAATACAATTTAAGAGATGTACCTATTATGCAATAATATTATGTTGTATGTCGTTTGGCAAATGGAAACCCAGTTGCTACTTCCACAAAACAGTAGTTTAATTAACCCAATAAATTGCAAACATGTAGATCACCGATACTAGATGAAAATAATTTTCGTCATTTGCCAGCCTAGGTTTATTGATCACGACGACCACGATGTGACTCAGACTGAATGCAAAATGAAGAGGAGTGCGTTATGCAAAACACTTCCGTCCGACCAATTACCACTAATTACAATAACATTAATTCATAATTTTACAAGTAGCGTTTGCTTCAGCATCTTCAACCCTGCAATATCTTTTCGGATCATCAGCAAACGCCACGACAAAAAAAGTAATCAAAAGATTATCATAATTTTACTTACATTGTAACATAAATCACGAAACTGTACCTCTGCTTTAAAGTGAAATGTTGACAGGAGCACTTCCTATTTTTTCGTGGCTACAACAATTACATGAAAGTTTGAATAAAAAACACTACATCTTTCATATGAATAAGCGAGTAGGGGTTTTAGTGAAGAGATAGGGTTTTGAATTTAATCTTCTTGTTCCTGAGAAGAGTTCAACTAAGGATCTCCTCTAAAGTTCTAGTGGCAATCGATGTACATGATAAGAACATTTTGAGTCTCTAGTAAAGCAATCCCAATAATTCTCCCCAAATTATGTATAACGTGTGAAATGGTGATAAACAATCGTATATACCCAAGTACATATAATAGTTATGACGAAAGAACTATAGACTAAAGTGGGTAATGTACAGATTGACATGAAAGCTCTGAATAAAGGACAGAAAATGCAAGTGGTTCAGTTCAACTAGCAGCGTCAAGGTACATAATTATTAATAGGAATAATATCCTCCACTTGATACAAGTACTGGTATTACAGTATGCACTCGTCGTAAGGCGACAACGACTCTTTTAGCTGAAGAACGGAGGAATGCAGGGCTTTAAATTACAACAACCCATCATGATGATTTTTTTGTTTGATGATGCGAATGAGTATTACCAAACTAATGGTCTTCTTAAATCTTTGAAAAAGTTTGACCCATCTCTTTTTGAAACCGTCTTGCTTAAAAAGGGAAATCGTCAGACTGATAAGTCACAGTTTCAAATGAAGTCTCAAGCTAGAAGCACCGCGTGATGCCTGTGTGGTAAGTGCTCGGTTTGGTGAGAAAAATAGCAGTTTCAGTCAGTTTTCAGTTTTGAAACAGTGAATAAACCAAATGATTTACTTTGGATTTTAAAGAGATTGACGCGAGGATTTATTGTTGTATGCAATGAAAGTGGTAAGAACGGAGATATAATTATTACCTTGGCTAATATCAAGCGAGACTAGAATCTCTATTCTATTCTATTAGATCATCGTATTGTCCCTTATCGGGATGAATTTAAGTTTTAATTTGGCCCAATATCAGCAATATGGAGCACCTGCCCCCGGGGGATACGAATCTAGTGGCGGAAAAATACACAAACATGTTTTCGTTCACGTGGCTCCGGAGGGTTAGGCAGTTTCTAAATTAAAGGAATTATTTTATCCCGTGCAAAGTATTCTAATCATATCAATAATATAGAACCACCGGAACCGCGTCGGGCACGACCTTACAAACCACCACCAGAACCAGAAAAGCATTACAAGATTATCTTCATTAAAGGTTTGGAAAACAAAAGCATACAAAAATATATATATTTGGGGCGAAGTGAGATTTATAAGGTTATCATCCTTACAGCTCCTACCCCGCCAACGCCCGAACAACAGGAAATCGAGTTACCGCCAGCACCACTTTCAAAGACTTTAGTATATGTTTTGTTACGAAAGCCATTACCGCAACCAGATGTCAAGTAAGTTTGAAATTTTTGTGCAATTATTTTTGTACATTATTTACTGAAAAACTTTTTACCATTTTGTCTTGAATTCTTAAATTGTCCCTACAGAATTCGCCCAGCACCCCCTGTGCGTCCATCGAAACCGGAAGTGGGTCCTTTTAAACTATATAATTTACTATTACAATCATGTTTAAGAGTTCAAAATTGTTAAGTACATGTCTTTTAATTAACAGGTATATTTCATACGATACAAGAACAAACAAGAAGGTGGATACGGGCCTCCTCCTCCTCCTCCTGCGCAGCAGCCACTTGGTCAATACGGAAGTGGATTGTTTTAAAGATGCTTTATTTCTACTTAACCCGAATTTCAAAAATAAAACGCTATAATATTCCTTACAATAATGATTCAACCCCCTGCACACTTTTCTGATACACTTTTGCTTGCTAGCCGAATATCCCCAAAATTTAATTCGCAGCATCCAGTGCATAATAAGATAATTTCACCAATAAATAAAACGCAATAAAACTTTGTATGGACCTAAAAATTTCTAAACTAGGTCCTAGTACATAGAGTGACCATAACTAATTCCATTTGTAGTTATCATTATTGTTCATTATTAACACTGAACAAAGAAAACACGCCTTATTGGAATTGTATCTAACATTGTTTCAATCAAACAAAACTTAACTTAATTAACAAAATATATACATTAAATTCATCATAAATACCGTAAATTTCCAATTTATAGCCCCATCTCAAATTATAGCCTCTCTCTAATTATAGCCCTCCCTAGCAGGGCAAAATTTGAATATTTAGCCTCTCTCAAATTATAGCCCCCCTCAAAAATTTATTTGCAATTTTCTCATTTAAAATGAATATTGAACATTGAAGTCTTGACAGGGAAGGTTCAAAATAGTGAAGTAAATACCAAAAAATGTCAATTATAGTTCTTACTAGTAATACTATGCCCATTTCTTTAACAAATTAGAAAATAGGATGAGAAAAGAGCGTGTAGATATTATTGAGGTACCATTTTAATCTTTAATTGTGCAATCTGTACCTGAATTACCTGAGTTTTTGAAATTTTTGTGACTACATATACGGTTTCCCAAGTCAGTTTTAAATTTTAGCCTCTCTCTATTTATGGCCTCTCCCTAATTATAGCCCTCCCTGACAGAGGCAAATTTGAAAATTTAGCCGGGGCTATAAATTGGAAATTTACGGACACTTTGTACTGTAAACATTAAAGATTTACACATTGCATGTGTACATTCATATTACATTGACTACGGAATAACAAAAGTAAATATGTTACCAAGAGGAACTAACGAATTAAAATTAAGAATATTATAATGCTTATACATAATAGGAAAAGTTATATGTACTACATACATAGATTTAACAAAACCAAACGATTACGAATTATATCTAAAGCAATATCCTATAACTATACTCATAACTAACTCTATAACTATTAACTTACTCCTGAAAATTTAAAGTTGCTATTTTTTACAATTATTGAGTTCATTACAACATTTTTAACAAATCCTTTAAAATGTAAAGTTGGAACAGTAAAAATTCTTATTTCCTTATACACATTTACATATAAGCCGAATATTCCCTATTAGCACTACATTTAACACTGACTAAACCAAACAGAACTATTAACAAAGTAACACAAAATAATAAAATATATTTTCTCTTCAAAACTAAACTATAGAGGAGTACTGGTTTTCTTATACACATTAGCATATAAGCCGAATATTCCAATTTCTCAAAAACAAGCAACTAAACTAGGTAAGCTTATCATAATTTTTACTTACTACTTCTCTATACAACTTGTTCACTAATATTATCATTAGTCAAGTAAATTGAGCTGACACAATCTCAGAACGTTACCAGAACTAATCTGGGAACTCCAGTAGACGCTTCAACATCTTCATCTTGTTGCATCTGTAAAAGGAAATAGCCAAAATTAAATAACATTTCTTATTATTTACTATATGAATATGAAATTAAACAATTTTATCCATAATCATCACCTCTACTTGTTCTGCTTCACACGAGTTGGCGTCTTCATTTACTGGTTCCGCAACAGTTCCATATCTTTTCTGACAGCTTCTGACGTGAAACTTTCCAGCAACCTGGCAGTAAAACCTTGCACTGCATACAAAGCATTTCCAGATTGGTTTGAATCTGTACGTGTTTTCTTTGTTTCCACTGAATGCAGATGAAATGGGCATAATGGATTTATCTGTAGAAATAAATTAAAACCATAATATTACGGACACATAATAATGCATAGTCAATAATTTATAAGATTTATTGCAATAAAACGAAATTCACCTTGAGCCTTTGTGGTAACAATAATGGAATGAGATTCCTTCACGTGATTCACCATGTCCAGGTCCGAACTGGAGGTCCAATTGCAATCTCCACAGATAAACTTATCCAAAGCACCAGGTCGTGCTTTCTTTACTAGAGGCGGCTTGCACATTCCTTGATGGAGCAGTAGTACCGTTTGATTAGGTAGCGACAGTGAACAGTACTTGCACTTCAAATGAAACGGATTCTTCAATTTGTACTTTATAATTTCATTTTGAATGTGCAATGGATAGTTTGAGGCGGGAATTTCTTTGAGACAGTAGTTGCACTGAATCGTTTTATCACAATTTACTTTACACTCTGCGACGTGAATTAACGCCAGAAGAAGATCCATTTTCCCGGAATTGCACATTCTGCAGGTAAAATACTTTTCCAAATGGGGACAGGCCTTTCTTAAATGGTTTACTAACGAAGACTTTGACGAAAGGTTCTTTCCACATAGCGGGCAAGCGACTTTCTCATCTGAAATAGATTTTTCATCCGTCTTGGCTGTGCTTGCAGTAATTTTCGCAGGAGCTGGCAAATCATTAGAGCCCATTTTCTTTGGACATTTGACACTATGCTGGTTAAGATTTATCATGGAAGCGAACCGTCTTTTGCAATCCTGACAAACATATTGCGGTGGAAGCGAGCTGCCCGGGCGCTTTCCCCTCTTCTTTTTTGGTGATGATTCCTTCCGGCTTTGCTCATGCCGTTGCATGTGCTGATTGAAACCCTCTACTGAATATAGCACTTTCTCGCAAATGTTGCAAGTTAATCCTTCTTCATGGGTCTGTCTATGCGCTTCCATTTCCTCTAACGATCCAAAAGTTTCCTCACATTTTGGACATTCAAACTCCACAATGTCTTTGTGAACGCCTTGTTTGTGAACTTTTAGTTCATAACGGTTTGGAAACATTTTTTCACAATAGGGACAGGGAATTTTACGCTCTTTGCACGGTGTTTTTCTGTTCAGGTGTCTAGTTAACTGTTCCTCTGTGAGAAAGGAATTTCCACATTTCTCGCAGTCAAATGTTTCCTTTTCCGTGTGCTTGTACCAAATGTGGCTTTTTAGCTGGGTGTTGTCTTGAAACCTTTGTCCACATATTTCACACAATGCTGGCCAATCTTCATACTTCATGTGCGTTTTTTGGTGGTTATTCAAGGACACCGCATCTAAGAATCCCTTTCCACACTCCTTGCAAATAAAGCTTCTATCCCTATCTTCATGTCTTCTTTTATGGATATCCAGAAACTGCTTAGTCAAAAACCGCTTCCCGCACTGGTCACAGACGAACTTTCTCTCCTCATAAGGGGTATGAGTATCCAGGTGCCTCTGGAACTTCTTCTCGTCATCAAAAACCTTTGGGCATTCACTGCATGCAAAGAAGCTCGTCTTGTCTTGATTGTGCTGGCGTTTTTTGTGTGCGATCAAAAACCTAGCTCCCCGAAATCGCTCCCCACATTCGTCACAAGCGTACTTGCCTTCCTCGTGGGTTTTCTTGTGACGTTCCAAAGTCCTTGCTTCGAAAAATTCCATTCCACAAGTGTCGCATTTAAATTCTTTTTTCCGTTCAGGATCGTGTGTCTTCATGTGACGTTCCAAGGACTTTGCGTCGAAAAATTCCATTCCACAGACGTCACACTTTAAATCCTTCTTCCGTTCTGGATCGTGTGTCTTGATGTGGAGTTGTAATGCACGTTTTTCTTTAAACCGTCGACCACATTGCTCGCAAGCAAACTGCGGTGGAAGGTGAACAACTGCATGTTGCACCAAATGACTTTTTTTCTGGAACACTCTGCCGCATTCCTGGCATTTGAAGCCCTCGTTCGTCATCCTGAGGTGTTTGTGTAACTTTGAATTAGGACCATATGCTTACCGATTTTCTTCAAACCAAGAAATTTTATTGCTAACCTGATATTAAATAGTAGTGCTTACCTGACTTCGCCGAGGTGACCCAACAATGGTGGAAATCCTGTTAGTTAATTTTAATTAATTTTAATCCAACTTTGAAAAGAATCACTTGACAAACTCTCAGTCAGCGATACATTACAAAGTGTCGTACTTTTTCCTATACACATGCTAGGAAATGGAGAATCAAGTCTTTTCGAGCAGCAGCAAGGAATCAGGATGAAACTGGATGAAAATTATCATCACGCCATTGCATTGTGTAATTACGAAATAGTGTCACATATTACGTATGACTTAACCAGCTGCTCCAAAACTGCATACTAATGCTAAAAGTAATTGTAGCTATTCAGGACAAGACACGAAAGATATTACTTGTGTGAAAAGGAATTTTATTACGAGCTACATTTTCAGTGAGTGGTTCTGTGCTTTGAGGAGACAAACATTATCCTAAGATGGCACCAAGAAAAAGGAAATCCAACGGCAAAAAGCCGTCGCCCATTCGACGGAGTATTAAAAGTTCAAGTGAAAATCACCATTGTACATGGCCTGGCTGTCCAGCAAGTTTCAAAACCAAACGTCAACTGACCATGCACAAGATTATCGTCCATGGCTTTAGTGAAGGACAGTTTATCTGTGATTTTCAAGGATGTGGAAAGCGTTTCAATACCAAACGTGGCCTAAAGTCACACAGGAAACTTCACGAAAATGGTGAATTTAAATGTACATTTGAAGGATGTGGAAAATCCTTCAAAACAGCTAGTTACCTGAAACGTCACGCTGTTGTCCACGGTAAAGAAGACAAATTTGAGTGTCCCGTCGAAGGCTGCGGCAGGATGCTTCAGAGTCAGTACGAGTTGGATCGGCACTTAACAAGCCACGATGACGACAGAAAATTTGTTTGTCCCGTACAAGATTGCGGTGCGAGATTCAAGAGACAGAATGCCTTAAATCGTCACACGATTGAGGTCCATGCCACGGAAAAGCCGTTTTCTTGTACCGTTCCAAACTGTGGCCAGAAATTTGCAAGTCAAACAAGACTAAATGAACACTTGAAACGGCACAAAAGAAATGAAACGGTGCAAAAACCAGGACAGAGGAACAATGGTACCCGTAGACTCAACTCTACAAACTCCAGGAATAAAGTCACCTTTCAGGAAGTTAGCAGAATGGTTATCCCACAAGAAAAAGTCAGCGCTTCTAGTATTTTGGAAACAGGCGTTTCAACCATTATTATCAACTCTCAGGAATTACATGTGTGTGGTGTTTGTGGACAAATGTTTGCATCAGATCAAGGTTTAAAAGTACACCAGAAAACTCCGTGTCCTGGATTAAAATGCCAAATATGCGGAGAAAGCTTCCAGTTTCCAAGACTTTTGACGCTCCACCACCTCGAAGTACATCAGAATAAGAGGAAATGGCATGAATGTTTCGTGTGCTCTGCTAAATACTTAAGCAAGACAGAATTAAAGAAGCATCAGGCCCGCGAGCATTATGTTCGAGCTGGACCAATTGTAGCCCCAATGACCAAGCATCGCTGCGGCATTTGCAAAAGCGTATTTACTGGAGCGTTTCTCTTTGAGCACGTTGTGAGGTGTCACGAGAAGATTATGACGAGGAAAGGAAAATTTGATTTGGAAAAAAGTGTACAATGCAGCATTTGTTCGTATGATGTCAAACTGGCCAACTATGCTGCTCATGTTCACATGGACATGTACTTGTACTGCATGCCACGAAACCGGTGGGTGGGGAAAATTCAGTGCAAAACAGAAAACTGCGAGTTTAAGGCACGAGGCTTATCCCAGTACAGGATTCATTTGTTTGCTCACGACATTTCTTTTGAGAGCTGGAAACAACATAAGAAATGTGACAAATGCAACGCAATCATCATTCACAAAAAGAGGTGTCCATTCTACAAAAAACGACAAATAAAACCCATAAAAAAGTGGAAGCTTCAATTCATCAAACGAAAGAAAAAGTTAGCACAACGTCCGGACGTGTATCATTGTGGCTGTTGCAATGAAAAGGCATTAACCCGCTTGGAAATGTTGTCTCATTGTGAGAAATTTCATGGACTTCAAATCCGCATGGACGAAAAAGGTAGTATGTAGTTTAAATTATTTAATCGATTAATCCAATTAACTGAGTGTGATTTTATATTGTTCAAGCAGAACCAAAACCGAAAGAAGATCTGCAAGGATCCTCAGTTTGCTTCATCTGTAACGAGCGGTTTTTCTGTCTTGTTGCTACCCACTTCCATGTAAAAAGCTGTCAGAAGAAGCGTGGATTTATTAATAATGCTGAAGTCATTGTTGAAAACGGAGACAAAAAGGTTATTGATAGTTTAGCTTGGGTTGTATGATATGTAAGATTAACAATGAACTGGCTTGTGTGAATGCTAATATTTTATTACATGTTTTGCAGTTACGAGACAATGAAGACGATGATAATGCGGACAAGTCTACCATGTATATTGGACAACCAAAGTTGGTTTTGGTTACTTGCTAAGAATCCTACTACTGCTACCTAAGTATGTCATGCAGCTCGCCTTGTTGACCGAATATTCTGATAACTTCAATCTTAGTCCTTGTTGTCTAACATGTATGTCTGATTTCTCTGTATTTTAGCCATGCTATGTTTCTTTTGATGAAAACTGAATCATTTAATTTTATGGAAGTTGAATTGTTAGAAACTAAACAGTTGTGATGAAGTTATAATTGTAGAAAAATCTAGTAATACAAAAGTGTCAACGGTTAGTTAAGAGTTCTGAAATTAGTTGTTAATCTTTAGGTTTAGTTAAAGTTATGTAGTTAGTACATATATTATTATGTATCAGTATTTTACTTATTTAGCTCTTGATTATAGTATTAGCATTACTATTGTTGTTAGCACTGCTGAACGTATAAAACGTTATAATATACCTTGCAATAATGATTCAACCCCCTGCACCCTGGGATCAATCGTACATTTCTTTTTTGGTATATTTTTCGCTTGCTAGCCGAATATCACCAAAATAAAATCCGCAGCATCCAGTCAATCCAGTGCCTTAAAAGGAGGTAAAATGCATTGTTATTGCAATGTAACATGGACAAGATGATTGAAAAAATTAAATACGTACAACGTAATGCTGTTTTCTGTAAAAGAGACAATGTATTTTTCTCTCAGTTGTTTTTGCTACGTGCCAAGCCAAGATGGAACGGTCTGTGGTAAAAGCTGCATGTTAATATTACTTCGCCCCAAGATACTAAATGCATATTCAGCATTCCTTCTGCTAAACCTTACATGCATTACCGTCTCCTTTCGTCTTTAACCTTTTCCAACAACAATCCTATAGGTAATATGCACATTCGAAAGCGTTTAATAATACATGGCACAGTATTATTCATTCGTCTTGTATCCTGCGTGCATTTTACAGCAGCTGAAAATATCTCATTTTCAAAACAAACTTTTCCAGATAAACATCTCCTGCCTCATTGCTCCAATTGACAAATTTTCCTAATTGATGGTCATTTGACCAATTTGATATTGGTTTGTTAACCAGTCTTGTGTATGCAGTTTTATTGTTGGCTTTTCAGTCATATTTTGAATTCAGTCCTACCCAATTTGAAACCAAAACTGGTCATTTGACCAAGCTCTTAAATTAAATACTTTGCGTCCATCCCGTAATCTAGTTGGCTGTTCAGCCACATTTCCAAACCAAAATATTAAACTATACAAATTAAACTGGCCAGTTGGCCAAATTATCAAATTTCTATCCGCTTACTGGTTTTTCACCAATCTCCCATCGTAAAAGCTGGTGAACCTATCATTATCCCAGTCCGTAAAGTATCCCAGAGTATAACAATGGCCAGAAGATCGGCTAGGCTCCAAAATCTTGAAGCCTTGAATCAGTTGTTTACTGATGACCCCCCAATTCATGAATATGAAATCCCAAGAAGCGCAAGAGGGGCTGGCACCAGAGGTAAAAGCCAGGTAGCCACTGATACTGGCAATGACGGCCAAGTTGCAAATATTCGGCTGGTTAAAAAACCTCGTTTAGAGGCAGCAAGTACTAAAACTGTGGTTCGCATTATCTCAGAATCACCAATGATTGATAATGTACCCCGCAAGGTGATTCAGATGCAAGAAATTGGCAATTTCATGCATCAATTTGACGTAAATCAGATTATGCGTACAAATGAAAGTCGTCATGTCTTCTTTTTCGATTCGTACACTCAAGCGAGCGATTTGGCTCATAGTTTATTGTACTACTGCAAATCTGCAGACTATGATGGCTTGAATTCATTGGCAGATCTTGCTCAGCCAAACAACGCTACTATGCTAAACTGGCACTGGCTTTTCGCCAACTCTCCTGTCATGAAAGCCGGAATGATCTGGCAGTCAAAATCCACGCTGCAAAACGCTGCCTGCAGGTATGCTAGGCTAATGGCCTACAAAGAAGATCATGCTTACTACCCCCTGGGTAATTTAATTTGCCACTTGCTTAATTTCTTTTGTTATTCCGTCCGAGGTCCCGGGTTTGAAGTCCCTAATTTTATAAAAGAACGAAGCTTGGTCTTTCTAGAAGCACATGACGATTTCAAAGATCGCGAGTTGTTCATAAACTTTGAGTGCCCAAAAATAAAGCTGTTGGGCTTAGAACCTGGTGACGTTGTAGGGGTATACAACCCTGAAGATACTCCAGTAATGCCTCAACGCGAAAATCCCAAACAGGATTCCGTTGATGTGCTGTTGGAAAAGTCGCAGGATTTGCGCAAATTACAACAAAAGGAAACACATGATATTGAAGGTTTGAAACGGGAACGCCAATTACTTGTCAATAAGCTTGCCAAAATTGACAGCACAATACGTGAAAAGCAAGAAATTGCTGACAGAGCTGGAGCGGTTTATGACGCCGTTAAAAACATGATAAGAATTGGTGGTGGCATTATGGAAAAAGCAGGTGAAAGGGAGTCTTTGATGGCCCTTTGTAACAGGGTTGCTACCATAAACTCGGTCGACATGACCGCTTTTGTTCACGACAATTGCTCTAGAGATGAGCAAGGGAATATTATCTTTGTCGGAAAAGATGTTGGTAAGCTTCCAGCTAACTGGCAGAGCCCACCTGTTGCACGTGGCAGTTCTTCTACTAGAACTTGCTCCAGAACCAACCAAGCTCCAACAAACATGGAAACTGGCGGCGATAATACTGCTATCGCTTCACGCACAGGTCGAAAGGACTTAACAAGTCCTAGAACTAAGCCAATTTCAGATACTCACCACTCTGGTAGTGAATCGGGGGATTCTTCCTCTAAAACGACTGAGTCGAGTAGTTTAGAAACTGATGAGAGTGATGATGATGATGATGATGAGAAAGTCAAGAGCAAGAATGGCTGTGATGATGATGAAGATAATGGTGAAGGGGAAAATACCAAGAATGGTAGTGCACAAGAAAAGAGCGGTGATGATGATCCTAATGATCATGATGATGATCCTAGTGATCATGATGGTGAGCAGAGACAGAATGTCGGGGAAAATGGTGAAAACCTGAGCGGCGGAGATGATAGCCGCGATTCATTACTCAGTATTGAGTAGGAGAAGAAGGTCACGTAATAAAATGTCACACCGTTAACTGTACATAATTGTACATAATTGATTATGTTGTTTTTGAAAAGGTTGTACTTGTATTTTGGTACATTCATTTCGTTTAAATATGTTTCGGCAAATGGCAATGGTAAAATTTCAAGCTGTCTACCATAATGTATATAGATTTGAAGTGGAAAATTATAGCTGTAAGTCATTGAATATTAAAAGTTAGATTAAACAAAACTACGCTATTTGCAGTTGGGACTCTGTTGTTTAACAGAGGGGTGGATGGTGGGCCCTTTATAAATTAAGCGTAGAATAGACGGAAATAAATTTTATAACACTAGAAGTTTCTAATAACTAAGGCTGGTATTTCTTTATATCTGTGTGGGTAGCAATAGTTGTAGGTAATAAAGTTAACTTATCTTCGGTAAGTTATTTCTTTTTATGATAAATTGTCATCATAAACCATTATTATTACTAAGGTTCACGAATGGAAGCTCTTATTTGCTTGATGTGTCTAGCCGTTTCTCCATAAGTCCCTGTCACCTTAAGCACGATACTCCTCAACCGAATAACATATTTTCATTCTGGTATAGGCTGCTATATTTCTTGTGAAGATTCCTCTGAGTTTCAGGTAAATCCTATTACCTAAAGGTAACTTTTCAAAAGTACTACTTTATGCTGCATTAAACGAGAATACAACCACTTTCATAATATCATTACGACAGTAATTTCAGTACCAACTTGAAAAAAGAACTTACAATGATTGCAAATGGATACCCACTTGCAATATAGGTAACTCTCAAGCGACCAGGGATACTTTCAGGAAATTAAGGTTACCCAATACCAATTAAGGTTCCCGAATACCAATTAAGGTTACCCAATACCAGTTGAGGTTACCCAACATCAATTGAGGTTACCCAACATCAATTAAGGTTACCCAACATCAATTAAGGTTACCCAATACCAATTAAGGTTACCCAACATAAATTAAGGTTACCCAATACCAATTAGGTTACCCAATACTAGTTAGGTTACCCAATACTAGTTAGGTTACCCAATACCAATTAAGGTTACCCAACATCAATTAAGCTTACCCAACATCAATTAAGGTTACCCAATACCAATTAAGGTTACCCCATACCAATTAAGGTTACCCAATACCAGTTAGGTTACCCAATACCAATTAAGGTTACCCCACACCAATTAAGTTTACCCAATACCAGTTAGGTTACCCAACATCAATTAAGGTTACCCAACATCAATTAAGGTTACCCAATACCAATTAGGTTACCCAACATAAATTAAGGTTACCCAATACCAATTAAGGTTACCCAACATCAATTAAGGTTACCCAATACCAATTAAGGTTACCCAACATCAATTAAGGTTACCCAATACCAATTAAGGTTACCCAACATCAATTAAGGTTACCCAATACCAATTAAGGTTACCCAATACCAATTAAGGTTACCCAACATAAATTAAGGTTACCCAACATTAATTAAGGTTACCCAACATAAATTAAGGTTACCCAATACCAATTAAGGTTACCCAACATCAATTAAGGTTACCCAATACCAATTAAGGTTACCCAATACAATTAAGGTTACCCAATACCAATTAAGGTTACCCAATACCAATTAAGGTTACCCAACATAAATTAAGGTTACCCAACATCAATTAAGGTTACCCAACATAAATTAAGGTTACCCAATACCAATTAAGGTTACCCAACATAAATTAAGGTTACCCAACATTAATTAAGGTTACCCAACATAAATTAAGGTTACCCAATACCAATTAAGGTTACCCAACATCAATTAAGGTTACCCAATACCAATTAAGGTTACCCAATACCAATTAAGGTTACCCAATACCAATTAAGGTTACCCAATACCAATTAAGGTTACCCAACATAAATTAAGGTTACCCAACATCAATTAAGGTTACCCAATATCAATTAAGGTTACCCAATACCAATTAAGGTTACCCAACATAAATTAAGGTTACCCAACATCAATTAAGGTTACCCAACATAAATTAAGGTTACCCAATACCAATTAGGTTATCCAACATATAATAGGTTACCCAATACCAGTTATGTTACCCAACATCAATTAAGGTTACCCAATACCAATTAAGGTTACCCCATACCAATTAAGGTTACCCCATACCAATTAAGGTTACCCAATACCAGTTAGGTTACCCAATACCAATTAAGGTTACCCAACACCAATTAGGTTATCCAACATATAATAGGTTACCCAATACCAGTTAGGTTACCCAACATCAATTAAGGTTATCCAACATATAATAGGTTACCCAATACCAGTTAGGTTACCCAACATCAATTAAGGTTACCCAACTCCAATTAAGGTTACCCAATACCAATTAAGGTTACCCAACTCCAATTAAGGTTACCCAATACCAGTTAGGTTACCCAACATCAATTAAGGTTACCCAACATCAATTAAGGTTACCCAACATAAATTAAGGTTACCCAATACCAATTAGGTTATCCAACATATAATAGGTTACCCAATACCAGTTAGGTTACCCAACATCAATTAAGGTTACCCAACATAAATTAAGGTTACCCAACATTAATTAAGGTTACCCAACATAAATTAAGGTTACCCAATACCAATTAAGGTTACCCAACATCAATTAAGGTTACCCAATACCAATTAAGGTTACCCAATACCAATTAAGGTTACCCAATACCAATTAAGGTTACCCAATACCAATTAAGGTTACCCAACATCAATTAAGGTTACCCAATACCAATTAAGGTTACCCAATACCAATTAAGGTTACCCAACATAAATTAAGGTTACCCAATACTAGTTAGGTTACCCAATAACAATTAGGTTACCCAACATAAATTAAGGTTACCCAATACCAATTAAGGTTACCCAATACCAATTAAGGTTACCCAACATCAATTAAGGTTACCCAATACCAATTAAGGTTACCCAACATAAATTAAGGTTACCCAACATAAATTAAGGTTACCCAATACCAATTAAGGTTACCCAACATAAATTAAGGTTACCCAATACCAATTAAGGTTACCCAATACCAGTTAGGTTACTCAGCACCAATTAAGGTTACCCAATACCAATTAGGTTATCCAACATATAATAGGTTACCCAATACCAGTTAGGTTACCCAACATCAATTAAGGTTACCCAACATCAATTAAGGTTACCCAACATCAATTAAGGTTACCCAACATCAATTAAGGTTACCCAACATCAATTAAGGTTACCCAACATCAATTAAGGTTACCTAATACCAATTAGGTTACCCAACATATAATAGGTTACCCAATACCAGTTAT
Source organism: Entomobrya proxima (assembly GCA_029691765.1). Lineage (NCBI taxonomy): Eukaryota > Metazoa > Arthropoda > Collembola > Entomobryomorpha > Entomobryidae > Entomobrya > Entomobrya proxima. The sequence continues at coordinate 19,500,903 of CM056168.1, forward strand.
GTTACCCAACATCAATTAAGGTTACCCAACCTAAATTAAGGTTACCCAATACCAATTAAGGTTACCCAATACCAATTAAGGTTACCCAATACCAGTTAGGTTACTCAGCACCAATTAAGGTTACCCAATACCAATTAGGTTATCCAACATATAATAGGTTACCCAATACCAGTTAGGTTACCCAACATCAATTAAGGTTACCCAACATCAATTAAGGTTACCCAACATCAATTAAGGTTACCCAACATCAATTAAGGTTACCCAACATCAATTAAGGTTACCCAACATCAATTAAGGTTACCCAACATCAATTAAGGTTACCCAACATCAATTAAGGTTACCCAACATAAATTAAGGTTACCCAATACCAATTAGGTTATCCAACATATAATAGGTTACCCAAAACCAATTAAGGTTACCCAAAACCAATTACGGTTACCCACCAGCGACTAAGGTTGCCCACCAGATATTAAGGTTACCCACCAGCGATTAAGGTTACCCACCAGATATTAAGGTTACCCACCAGATATTAAGGTTACCCACCAGATATTAAGGTTACCCACCAGATATTAAGGTTACCCACCAGCTACTAAGGATACCTTCATGCAAGTGAGGTTATTCACCACTATTTTGGGTTAGAGAGGGGTTCCCTTTGATACACGCATAGCGCGTGCAGGATATGAACTGCTGACAGCCAATCCTGGCAGTCATGTGATTCAGTCGTCCAGCCGTGTTTTGGTTGTGAATCACATGACTGCCAGGATTGGCTGACAGCAGTTCAAATCCTGCACGCGCTATGCGTGTATCAAAGGGAACCCCTCTTTACCCCCGCTTTTAAGGTTACCCACCAACAGTTAAGGTGACCTACCAGGTATTAAGGTTACCAATATGCAATTCAGGTTACTGACATGGGTACAGTTTGTCTCAAAGCAAGTGCGTAGGACATTCCCCCGCGTTCTTACGTGGATGTCTCACCAATCGGAAAATCAATGTATTATCAACTGAATTAATTTTTCTCTGCTAGGAATTGCCTTCATCTTTCTTTCAACTAATTTCTGATTTACGATAATAAAAGTATCTAAATGCGAGGGTGCCGCACTTTGCAACAGTCAACGACAGAAAAATTTTAACCTGTACCCACGCAATTAAAGTTACCTGAATGGATTGAAGGGTAACTAAGGATAAGAGTAATCAGCGGTAATCAACGGTAACCAAGGATATTAACAGATAATTGCGGGTACCCAATTATGCTACATACACGACGTGAACCTTATTTCAGCCTTGCCGGTTTTATTCATTCTTTTTTACTTTTGGCTTGTCTCAAGCTTCTTTTGAATGTTGCTACTATAAATTTTATAAATAAAAGAAAACGTACGGGTTTAAAGGTGTCAATTTATTGTGATGCATAGATTACTGGCAACATGAATGGAAGACATTTTATTCTACTACACTTGTACATTTAAAATTTTAACATTTATCACAATTAACTAGGACATACAAATGTATTTCGGAAAATTCATTTAACTTAATACTACATTAAATTATAATTATTTTTAATTAGTTTCACAATTCATAGTTGATCAAGTCAAATCAACATCTCTTAATAACAATAACCGTTATCAACCAAGGCCAAACCCCACTTTTTCTGACATATTTTTACATGAAATTTTGCTGCAACCAAGCAGAAGAAGTCTTGATTACAAATGTAGCACTTGAATCCTGGTTTAAATACATATCTCTCTGCTTGACGCTCGTCTTGTCCAATTAAAGCCGTTGTCCCTGCAAAAAGTGGTGTAAAATAAATGCTGTTTTTGCAACCAATGTAATTTACATAATGCTACAAATTGGTTTTTATTAAAAAAGTGCTGGACTTACCTTGAGACTCCATAACTGCAATAATACGATGAGCTCCCATTACATGATTCATCATTCCCAAATCGGTGGACGCTGTGCAGCTACAGGACCCACACAATCGAAATACGATTTTTGCTGCTTTATTACGTAATGCAGAAGACCTGCACAATTTCATGTGTAGTTTTAATATTTCCTCAGTAGGTATCATCAATGGACAGAAACTACATTTAAAGATGCTCGATCCACAGATGCGCAGCAGAATCTCCGTGTGAATATGTAGTGGATAGCAGGATGCAGGAATTAACTCTGGACAAAAGTTGCACTGCAAAAATTCGGCACATTTTGCTTTGCACTTTGAAACATGCTTAAGTGCCTGATGCCAAGTAGCCATACTAGCTTTGCACATTTTACAAGCAAATAATTTGACAGTGTTGGAAAGAGATAAAGCTGGCTGCTCCTCCATCTCTTCATTTGATGAAAAATTGTTTCCAAACAACTTGCTAGGCATTAGTTGAAATGATATCTCCTTCCTCTGTGGTGCGATTTCTGAATCTTGACCAGCTCCAGAGTTCACTTCAATATTATGCGATTTAAGATGCTCCTTCAAGTACCTTGGAAATTGGCATACCATGGTACAGTGTGGGCATGGATAACCTTGCTGGTCTCGGATACAGCGTACGGTGGCATGTGCCTCTAAATCTGCCAGATTCTTAAAAACTTGGTGACACAGATTGCATTCAATACGGTCCTTGTCCCCCACTTTATGCAATGGCAAATGCGCCTTCAATTCCCACGCCGTTTTAAACTCTGCTTGACATTTCTCACAAACGTGTTTCTTCTCACCTCGTTCATGATTTTTCAAATGTAGCCTCAATCCGTTGTAAGTTGTAAGAATCTTTCCACAGACCTTGCATGGAAACGACTTTTTTGCTGACTTCTTCTTCTTCTTCTTTATTTTGTGAGTTTCTTCGTGTCTTTTCAACTGAGTGGGCGTTCGGAACCGTTTGGGACACTTTCTGCAAACGTGCTTCCTGTCCAGAGAATCTGGAAAGTGCACATCACTCGTGTGATTCCTCAATTCCCCGGGGGTCTTGAATGCTGCATTACAATATTCACAATGGAACTTCCGCTCAGCCATTGTAACATGCTTTAGGGCGTGTGCTCGGAGGGCCTTGGCAGACTGGAACGTTTCACGACATTCAGGGCAATTAAACAGAGCGTCCTCCGGGGGATGTACACTTTTCTTGTGCTCGGTCAGCCGGAATTGGTCTGGAAATATGCTGGTACATTCATCACACTTAAACTTCCATTCTTCGCGTGGCAGATGAGTCAAGGCATGATGTTTTAATTCGCATGGACCTTTGTACGCTTTGGGACACTTTTTACATTTGTACGGTCTCTCCTCCATGATTAATGTAGACAGGTTCTGTAGAACTAAAAGGATCAAAGCACATTCCCTAAGACGGTTTTTCCGTTTCAAAAAGTCAGAACTGTAATAATACCCAAACTCGTTTCCTTTGCCTTGATCTTTTACTATTTAACGGCTAAAAAACAACTTTGACCGGCTTACGATAAGAAATAATTTTCTTATTACAAAGACCAAGACGAACTTACTTTCTTCCCCTCCTGCTGACTACTAACTAAAAATTTCTCCTCACCCATCTTGTGCTATCAACAATCAAATGCTCGAAAGGAGTTCACCATGCGCAGTCTTAAGGCTTACGCGCAGTCTTAAACTGTCACGTATAAAGTTCATTTTGTAATTAATCACACCATTTACAAAACAATGCATTCCAGTAAGCATATTTGAGCGGCAATTTTAAATGTTGGTTCTGGTTTATTCATGAAAAATTGATGCTGGGGTGACGGCTATTTGGAAATCTTTCGCTGGTGATATTCGGCCAACACGCAAAATCCATATGCAAATAGAAGCTGGGTTGATTGCCAGTTGGAAATGGAGTGCAAGATCTTTCGCTGGTGATATTCGGCCAACACGCAAAGTGCCTAGCCATTGATGCTGTGCTATCATGCATTTCTAGAAGAGTTATGAAACTTGGAAGCACGGTATCCAAACAACGATTTAAATTTGCAAATAAATTAAATAGTACTTTTGGCCTTGTAAACATAATATTTTGCGCAATAAACGTTTTACTCTATACACAATTCAACTCAACTACATAATCAATAAGAATAATGTAATATTCATTATAACGAGACTAAATTAATAACAATTCATATTAAACGAGTCATTTTGCTTAAACACGAGTATAAACAAGAAAAGGGTCTTAAATACCTAGTAGTAAAGTAGTGCGAACATTAGTCCAACTTATCGTAGTAACGCTTTACGTCATCAAACTCGCGAGACTCATAGTTTCCTGGTAGCAAATCTATCCTTCGGCATACATTATAGTTTCCAGTAAAGTCACCGTCGTCTGCGTTGAACTCTGCTGTTTCGTCATTATCTTGCACCTTGAAAATTGGAATGTCGGATGTCGCCAACTCTAAAATGGCACAGATGTCATTGTTTGAAAGCAGCAAGAGCTTGCTGCTCTCAGATCTTTTGTTGAGTAAAAGGTATGGACAAGGCAGCTTCTTATCCTTGCAGTGAGCAACTCTAGTTTTGAGAGTCTCCTGTTGTAAAATAGATAAACAAATATAGTTTTATTCTAAAGGATATTATCTACTGCATATTTTATGATTGTTCGGCAAAACTCACAATAACTTTTGCTTCTTCTAATAACGCGTCCCACATGCTAGCACATCTCTTGACCCGGACTAGGCAAAGCACAGAGTGCTTTGTTAGTCCCCTGTTAATGGCAGATTTTTCATCCGTAAAGTGGGTGGAACGAAACATCTCGCTTTCACAAAATCCAGAATAAAGACATTTATAAACGTCCTTGGTATTCAAAAGTTCCGTAATCCCCAGGGTTTGATATTGGTGCATTTTTGGACCATCCATTAGCAAGACCAAATAGGCAGAGTACATAATATCTCTAATATTGACAACGTTCCTGTCTAGCGTTTTGTAAATGGCTTCCAGTGTTGGGTTAGAGATCGAAGTTTCCAAAATCTCTTGGAACACCGTTTCCTTAACATTTTGTCCAATACTATCCCACATGTAAACCCTTAAGGCATAATAGACAAAACCAAGTATTAGCAGCAGTCCATTTATACTCTGTCAGGTTACTCTATCATTCTAATTCTGTATTTACCTGCTTAGGAACTGAATACATTTCGGCTCCTTGTACTCAACTTTTTTAAACTGCTGTAAATCAAAGTGAACAATCTGATCTTTGAAGGGACACAGGCTGCTGCAGTTGTCGCAAAATATGCTATTGTTGTTGCGAATACAGTCGACTTCAGCTTGAACAATGGGTTTTGAATCTGCCCACCACGAATTTACAAAGCAAAGCATCATTGCTTTCCCGAAATAGAAAAGTGCTTTTACATTTATTCCATGATAGGTGTATCGACTTGCTGAAAGAATCAGCAAAGTAAGCTGCAAAACACAAAGAATTTACAGTTATTAGCTATAATTCTTTTGTAATTTACCTAATATACCTAATATGCAATATTTTTATTTACCATCATGTTTGCCAGTCGTTGTGTTCGGTCATCCGATTCAAGCGGTATTGGTAGGTGGCAAAGATAAGTATCAAAAACTTTTGGAATATCCTCATCAGACTGAATTTTTGAAAGGAATCCTGCATAGTCCATCAAAATGAGAATTGTGTCTGGTTTCACAGGTCCATGCATGTGGTCCGTTAGTTCAAAATCTTTGGATTCTAGCCTTGGAACAAGAACCAAAACTTCCAAGGTTCTGCGACTCGAAGCCACAACTTTGTTTAGTAAAAACTTCATTCCTCGGGCATTAATTACTTCTGAGTCGGCTCTATATTCTTTGGCAATATGCAGTTGTGATAAGCAGCTTTCAGTGTAATTTAAATCCTCCAAGTCCGAGTCTGGGTCAGATTCTAAGCTTGAGTTACTTAGGGAACCATCAGACACGTTATCAACTTCTTTACTTGTTGACTCATCGTTTAGTGGATTTACCAGGGGAATCCAATCATCATCCTCCGAGTATTCCGAGTCTTCTACTTCAGAGTATCTTGGGCTGTAGTCTGAATCTTTGTCGTTCTCAAAATCGGAGGTATCCAAGTCATCACACTTTCCTCCCAAGCGTTTTCTTTTAGCTGCTCCACTCCTCATCTTGGACAAGTTGCTTCCAGATTCTGTACCTTCCTTAACGTCTTTTCCCTCTATTATAGGCTTATTCATTGACTGGGAAATGTTGTCCACTGACAGATCATTTTCATCCAAGGACCGTCGCCGCAACAAACTGTAATGGTTTTCATATAAAGCTAGATGAATTGTTTCCTCCCAGTGTTGGTCCAAGGGAATTTGGTGGTTTCCAGTTGGCGTGTGGACGATAATATTAACTCCGTATACATTGGAAACTGCGATTAGACCCCAGAGCTCCCCCCATTCATCATCGTCAAGAACTAACGAAACTATTCAAATTATAAAGTTGCATTTTATTAAAATCCACGAGAAAATATGAGAAACAAGGTTTACAATTGTGCAATAAAACCTTGGTTTCTGAAGCCTTCAACTGATCTGACGCCCCCGGATTCAAATATGAAGGGACTATACTCCTCATACTGGTAGATCACATGGTCATACACTTGAACTCTGATACTTCTTTGAAGGCTATCATCCTGATAGATCCCCAAGGCCAGTGAAGTAAACATGCAAGAGCTACATGGAAAAAGTTGAGATAAAAGCTTTTACTCAAAATAAATTTAGCTGTAACGCTGCATATTTAAAAACATTATGTAATGGCATATATTACCCATCCTTGGCGACATTGATTATCTCGTATCCATCTCTTCTGAGGCTGTCCATGAAGTCTGAAGCATCTTCATTTTCACTCCTGTATGCCATAGTTTACGACTAATACAAACAATTTAACCATTCGTACTTTGCGAAAGTGTCAACACGATAATCAAAGTCTACTTGTGGCATGCATCAAGTATAGGCTCTAACTGCTTTTCCAAAAGAAAGAATAATGAAACTAATTTTCCAACAAACCGAAAATATTGTCTTAAATAAATACACTTTACAACTGAACAACAAGGCTGAGGAAATAAGTTTGGATAATTATGTTATAAAAGTGCTCATTAAGGAAAAAACCGTTAGTTTAACAATTTGTCTTTTCATCGTTAGATTACCAGGTGCCTAAAGTATATTTATGCCTTCAAACAAGTACGGTTGGCACGGTAAAAGCAAGCCAGGGTATGCAAATTGTCACGCAAGTTTACTATTAAAGAGAAGTGAGGAAAAGATTCATATTTTATTTGCTTTTGTACACGTATTACCTATATTGACTGGACAGGTACCTGTTTACTAAACATTTTCATTTCATATTTTACTTAGTACTCGGTATTTTCATTTTCATGCTAATGAGACTAATCTTTCGTTAGTGCTCAAAACTAACAAAATGGTAAACGCTCCAATGAATACTAGTGCATTCTTTGTTGCAAGGGCGCTGCCCCTTCGTTTTAAGTCTTCATTGGCTATAATTTAGCGGTAGTTTAATGAGAGCTCAACAATAATACTTGTATGCTTTCCTATGTGTGTATGCTGTAAATACAATACTTTGGACTTTGACAATATCTTGGTTTCATTAAGCCTACTTACATGGATGGCTTGCCGGTAAAACGAAACAAAAAGCCTATTTAACTTGTGGTACATACAGATAAAAATGCATCTTTCTTATTGAGTTTTTTGTAATAAGATTCGACACGTCACTTATTTTACGTTACTAGCGCCAGCAGCAACTTTAACGAATCAAAATCCCTAGTAATTTTCTTAAATAATAAATTGTTGAAAAACATTTCTAAAAAACCTCATAGAAAAGTAGACACATCAAAATGGATTCTGCTTTGGCAAGAATTCCTTTATTTCTAGGTGCAGACGATGCAGCCTTTAGGAGAAGGCTACACGAACAAGGATTTGAAATATTTGAAATTGCAATGGACGGGTAAGATGCCAAGTTTAGTGCCAAGTTCATCTTTGTTCATCATCTTAATTTCAGTGTTTCTGAACTTTGTAGAAACTGCTTCTACTCTGCAATTTCTCAGGAAATATTTGGCACCACCAGAAATCAGCATCAAGTCCGGTATGAAGTGCAGCAATACATTTTGAACCACCTTGATGAGTTTATCCAGTTTTATGAACGCATAGGAGCATTTGACATTCGTGAAGAAGGTAGGTTTAAAAATTCTTGAGCTGAGTTTGACCTTAAACCAGCACAATTGAGCAAAGTTAGTTAACAAGTAAATCATTATTGTTATTATCACCAGCGCTAAGGATTACTAATTTAGGAGAATGGGCAGATCAACCCTCAATTGTCGCGGCCAGTCACGCCTTTGAAATAAATATAGTAATTCTGCAACCATCAGGAAGTCCCATCAACCACCCTGCTGACCTTAGGTATCCCCGGACCGTTCACTTGTCTTACCACAACCAGTCGCATTACAATTTACTAATACGTCCACAAAACAATGCCGAATCTCGTCACGTCAGCGGTCCATCACTGGAGCTCCATATTCCGGGGGCAAAGAGATTAAAATTGGAAGATTCTCCTTCAGAAAGTACACCAAGGGGAAGAGAACCTTCAAATGCGGGACCCCTTGATATATTTCCCGTTGAGGTCTGTACAGTCATGGCACATTTTTAGATTTTTGTGGAAACTTACTATAAAGTCCAACTGTCGTAAATATATTTGCAGATATGGGAAAGGATTCTGGACAACATTGAAAGTCCAGTAGACCGGGCAATTACTCAGTTGGCACTTCCAGAGTTGGGTGATGCACTCCAATACAGAACACCAAAGTGGCTTATGTTATCAGTACGTTTTCTCAAAACTAATTTAGTTTGATTTTAAAAAGTCAAAAAGCTAGCAAGATTGAATTTGATTAATTCTAGGTGCTGCCGATCATTTCGCGATATCTTTCCCTTGCCGACATTTTGTCTATGCGTTTGGTGTGCAAAACTTGGAATGAATCGCTAAATATGCTAATTGAGCAGCACCCATACTTTGAGCCTTACAACGAAGATCATCATAATGGATTGCGGGTTAGTACCAGCTTTACCAATAGAGCTTGTCCTTTGTTTGGATTAGCGACATCTAATCCGGTTCTACATTTTCGGAACGCTGAGGCTGTTGGAGAGTTCTTGGCTCAATATGATCAGTCATCCTCCGGAGGTGGAGTTTTTGGTAGAACTGTTATGCTTAATCCTTTACCGCTGCTAAATTCAGAAAATGCTGTAAATCCAATGCCAATATTTAATAGTCTTACTATGCAGATGCTTAGTCGTTGTGGTTTGCAAATTAGCAATTTAATTCTAACGAGTCACAATGAAATTGAAACTCCAATTGGCTTTTACTATAGGCTTTGTTCAATACTGAAAATGACGCCAAGGTTAAGATCACTAAGCATACTCCTTCCCAATCAAAACGATACGTCATCCCTGTCAAAAGGGTTATTAGAACGTCAAATGCCCCCACTGAAGTATTTAAAATTTTTGAGGTTCGTACAAGATACAACCAGAGGTCCTAAAGATATTCTAGATGACCTACTTCTTTATGCAAAATGTGAGGGGTCTCAAGTTCGCAAGCTTGTTCTTAGTACGCTACCCCGAAATTTCTCTATGGGCTATAAACTTAGGTTTTCAAACTTGCTCGACTTGGAAATATGTAGTTGGGGCGAGTCACCTGCTCCAAGATTGCAGTTAAACGGAAGCATGGTTCAGAGGTTAATAGATCATGACGCAACGGACATTTCCGATAGCTTGGACAGAATTCTATTGTTGAACTTGCGTGTGTTTCATACACGTGCTACCAGAATTGACGAAAATTGGATCTTTCACATGCCCAATGTCCATACAATGCGATTTTGTGATTCAAGTGAAATTAATTATAACTTTTTGCTTGCTTGCCCGTTACTTATACGACTAGAAATTATACAAAATCAAAATGACAGACCACAGTCTATGGCGCAAGCCTTGAGCAATTTAGCTGCATCTCAAAGATCTGACGAGAATCAAAATTTTGATTTGACAGCAGAGTTCCGTCACAGAATATACAATACGGCCTTAATTACAACTTCTGTTATTTGGGATTTACTACCAGGTTTGGATAGGATTTTAATTGCAAGTTTAAATCACAATGGTGAACTCGTCTGGTCAATGTTTTCAAGACATCGCTAGATTTATCTCGCGTTTCATCAAAAAAGTGAAATGTTCTAAATGACTGGTTTTAATATTTAGAGCCATTATTGATGTAATGTTATATATTATTGTACGTAGCTTTTGGTAACGGGTATATTGGGTGTAGCTTTAATTAAGTTTTAAAGCTTTTATTTAATGAGTGAACACTTGAGTCTTTAGTTTTAATTGTACTACGTATAGCTTTAATGAAATTACTCAAACATAATCATTTAATTTTAGGTAGGTTGTTAAAACTTCATTTTTATATTTAGAGATTATAAATTGTATATAAATTCGTATAACGTAAGCTTACTTGTGCATTATGAAAATGAAATGAAACGAGATGGTTGGGCTTGGTGATATTCGGTTAACATGGGGGAAACGTATGAAATTTTGTCGTAGATTACAAATAGTAATGCACGGAGGTGGTGGATCTTGGTTATATTCCTCCAACAAGAAAAATCGCATAGTTGAGCATTTTGTGTTTGGTTAGTCACACAATGTAACTATACATAATCCATGATAATGATTTGTGCAAAAGAAAGTGTTGTTTTTATAATGAATATTATATACATGTTTTGTTAATACTTCAGATTTATCTAGAAAAACGCCAAAATAAAAAGCCCAGTATAAAATATGCTCGACAATCAATAAAAAAAGACGGAGAATTCAAGCGTGCACTGCATTTATTCTGGTTCTGCATTGGCAAAAATGCAAAATTTGCCATCATTTCTTCTCTATACACAAGTTTATGCATTTACAATTTTACTGTCGGTAAATAGGAGGAACACTGCTTGATTTTATGTTCACACACAAATGGTTCATGATCTCGAATTATTTGTACATATTTTCCAAATTACTTCGTCTTTATCTGAATCTGAATTTTAATTCATTTGAATCCGGTAGAAAAGACGCTATTAGAATAATCTACTTGCCAGATTTGCATGCGACACTGGATACGCATATTTATGCACTTTCTGGTATTTTGTCTGTATGTGGAAATGTCGTCCCACTAGCGATGCAACTAGGGAAGCATTTGACTACTACAAAGCTGATTACCTACTTCAGATTGCATTTTCTTTCATCCACCCCGTTAATAAGATGAATCGGTTCTTTGCTAACGCATCCGTTGTGCTTATCGCAAATCGAATTGAGATATTATGGAAACCAAATCAGTTTTATTCAAAGTATTTGTATAGAAGCTAGAATGAAATGCCAGTTTCATATTATTTGATGATTCAAAGAATATCTCTTTATGATCGGTTTGTACCTGGAATGTAGCTGAGTTATTTCTCAGCCTTTTATTCAAAAAGGATTTCCTTCGACGAAGACTAAAGTTCATCACTTGCAATGAACATTCACCAGAGTTTGGTTTGAAGCCGTGTCATTCAGCTACACTTCTCTTGCTACCACTGCACTGATAGAAACATCCTTCAATCAATTAATCATTTCACGGAAATCTTCATAAATCATTTCTGTTTTTGAAATTGTGGACAAATGAGTAAAAAAGTCAAAAGTGTGAAGCCTAGGGAAAGGCGCTGTGATGACGTTCCTGACTTATCATGGATCGTCGAGGGAGTATCGTATAACCCAAAGAAGGAAGACCTAGTTAATCTGGATAGCGTCATTTCCAAAATGAATTTCTTGGACATCTCGATTTGTGGAGCCATAAATGTGAAAGCTAGCAAGTTCTATTACCCTAGTGTTGAGCTAGAAGGCCTGTTAGAAAGGAAGATAAAGTTTCCCTATCATAAATTGGTGTACCGGTTCTGTAATGGAATTTACCGACTTTTTAACGCTGGCAAGGAAAAAACGACGACTATAGATGGTGACGAACAAACAATTCGAAACTTTTATGAAACTGCTAGCCAAAACCAGAGAGAAAGAGTTAAACATGGGTATGTCATGTACTTTATAAAAAGCAAACTAAAACCATGTAAAAGTTACAAGTGGCTTGGATCACAGGGACATATAAAAACTTTTATGATTACAGGTGGTCGACGTACAGCAGCGTGCAAAAATGCGAGGAAGAATTTTGGAAAATTATCCGTGACATTGCTACAGGATTCACGCCCAATCGGCTGGCGGATTATGCTGCAGATCAAGAAGGAAGCATGATGAGCATGGAGTCCACCCAACTGACTTTAATGAACTTGGACTCTTTTTTGCACAAGATCGTTCATAAATACTCTGGAATAGCTATTGGGATCACTGTTCCGATGCTTTATGTAGGGGTATGGCTCTCGGCATTCTGTTTTCATACCGAGGACTTTGACCTTTGGAGCATTTCCTACTTACACTACGGAGCTCCCAAGATTTGGTTAGCATTTGTACATTGTACCACAAAATGTCATCCTTTTAAATCATAGCAGTACCAATAGTAATCTACTTTTTGAATGTGCAGGTACATCTTGTCTCCAGCGGATGCCAGAAAGTTTGAGGCTGCGATTGCGAAGGAAGTAGGTGAAAATTTTCGGGGAAAATCCACAGATGATGACCATAATCATTTTCAAGTTTGCCAGAACGCCTTGCGTCACAAAGAGTTTTTGGTAGATCCGGACTTTTGCAAAAAACATGGACTACAAATTCAAAGGGTAGGTTTAAACACAAGTTCTACCGATTTGGATTTTTTCTTTTAGCCTTAAACACGTTCTACACTGACACTTTTCTTGGTTTTTGATAGCTTGTCCAGATGCCTGGTGACCTAGTAGTTTTGCAGCCCCGAACATACCATCAGGGCTTTAACCTTGGAAATAATCTTGCAGAGAGTGTAAATTTCGCAATGCGGGAAGACATTCCGTATATTTTATCATCACTGAAATGTCCCAAGATTAAGGCTGCAAGCACCATGAGAGTCGAGTTTATGCTAATGGAATCAGACTACCCGGCGTAAGGACAGATTGGAAATAAAAAATACATTCTTAAACTCGTATAATATTTAGTATGCTGTTTAATAGATGAAATTCATTTGAAAACAGATTTCTTAAACTTTACAATGGAACCCTGGAGATAAAGGACCCTTTAGATCCAAATACCATTCTGAAGCCAATATTGGAGCTTAAAGAAGATGAACACGAGTATGAATTCTATCTAGAATCGGTCGAGTCCATTTTGGCAGTAGTGGGCGAGTGGGCTTTTGCAAGAGTTGGTGATGGGGTCAGGTCATGGTATAAGATAGAAACCCTGAAAAAACTAAAATGGTCTGGTTCAGAAGAGTTTGTTACAATCCCAGATCATTTGCTAGACAATAACCCAACTGCCCCACCACCTCCAATTTATCCTCCAGTAAAAGCTAAAGGTACAGCTTTAACTTCTCCTATGGAGCTTATGCCCAATGGGGATGATATGGACTGCTCTGAACCGTTTGACCATGAACCTACTGAAAACTTAATAACGGCAACTCCACCTTCTCCTCCAGTTAGAGCCGATAGTACTGCTTCTACCTCCGCCATGGAGGATCTACCCATAGGTGATGTTATTGATACTTCTGAACAAGCTGACCTTCAACCTACTGAAGAAGTTAAAGAGATTCCATGTGAAACCTGCGGAAAACGACCCAGTGCCTTTAAGCACAGGAAAGGGTTTTTAGAACACATCAGAATGTGTGGAGTTAATGATGCATTCAAGTGCGGGTTTCCAAAATGTGCCCGACAATATCGCAGCGATAAAGCTTTGTATCTTCATCAGCGAAACAAACACCAGCAATGGTACATGGAAAAGAAAGTTAAAAAGTCTAAACTTTCCATGAAGGGTAGAAAGAGTGTGTCCTCCAAGAAGAGTGTTTAGTAGGTATTTTCCTTTTTCGAAGCGTTTAATTTTGTATATTAGTTACGTATTTTTACAGGTAGACAATATTCTGCAAAATGAATTTAAAAGAAATTGAAATTGAATGTAAAATCAGAGGCTCACAACCAATCAAACAGAACACACAAGATAAAATTGGTAATATTCGGCCAACAAGGTAACATATATGCAAGCATTGTAATGATGCATTTTTATGATGATGATGACTGCGCCTAACAATTCCTGTATTCTGACAAAGGTTTATGTTTTGCAAATAATGTAATATAATGCATTAAACTGAGAAACTGGTTGTAAATTAATTTTATGTTGTGATTAATAATTATTCGTCACCATAATTTCCATAAACAAATTCGTATAATGTTTACAAAAATCCGAATACTTAAAGCATAAAAAAGTTTCAACTTAAACTTCAAAACCTAATAAAACATACGTACTCGGACATTTACTATTCAAATGTCAATGCTTGTAAACTTATTAAAAGAGCATCTAAATGTATTATGTCTAAATACAAACTAAAAAAAACATAAAATACTCTAGTATTTTTTCTAAAATGCTTACGCTTTCAATTAAAACTGCAATTTATAAAAACATGTCGATTTATAAAACATTTCGAGTGCATAGTGACTTGACATTATCCTCCATCATAAAGGTTACTCGTACTTGGGGCTTGCATCGCCGTCGTACAACAAAGTATCCTGATCAAAACCTGTACCACCTTTTTTAGGCAATGGGGAAGGTAGGACCGCTTCATCAATTTCCGGCTCATGCTCAGCATCATCGTGTTGGGCTTGGTCTAGGGACTCTGAATTACCTTGCGTTGCGGTACTGGGATGATTCGTTGACTGGACTGTAACTTTGCTAACCGCTCCTTGAATTCGTCCTGCCAAAGTGTCCTCTGACGTATCGCCAAAGTAGTCGAACAAGTCTATTGCAAAAGAACAGAAAAAAGAAAACTTGCATTGTTGGTACACTTTTAAAAAACTAACGCACAACCATGCACAAAAATACCTATTGTTATTGGCCGAGATTGGTTAACATTCACGCTAAAAGCCTCTTCGCTGGCAGTTGAAGCAGGAGCACTGGTCGTTGCCGTGGTGGACTTATTAACGTTGCTGTTTAAAAACTTAGAATCCCCAGGTGGCTGCTGCAAAGGGCTGGTGGGATGAATGTCCGGCATTGCCCCATTAATTATTGGATCAGAGAATCCAGTCGTAAAAGTTTCTGCTTTGTGGGATAGTATATTCATCGTTGGATCAATGTTGGGCATGTCCCGCGGAGAATGAAACGGGGTTCGGTTTTCCGGTGTTTGGGATGGGGAAGGCAATCCAGACGAGTCAGATAAAAGCAAATCGTGTCTAACCAAATCTTCGGCATTGTTAATACGACTCATTAATGCCGCCAGACTAAGATGGGTTTCCCCAATCATTCTACCACGAAATTGAGGTTTCCCATTGGATGCTGTTTGAACAAAAGCGGTGCCAAACCGGTTGATGTCATTGTCATTTTTTGTGTAGTCTGTTGTCACCATTTTTTCAAAAGCGCTATCGTCAGCGCTATTTTCTAATAGCATTGTGCTTCCTATCTGGAGCGCTAGTTTGTTCCGATTAATGAATTCCACGGCGTCATTATAGATTTTTTCGTATTTTGATATTCCCCTTTCAAAGTCTTTCACCACTTCCTCTGCCGCCTTCTTTTGTTGACGAATTCCTCCCAGTTGTTTTGCTGCGTCATTAGCCACACCCATCATCTCGACCACTTTCTGGAAGAGCACATCCTGCTCATCCTCTATTCTCTCCTCTGATGTTACCACTGCCGTGATGTCAGCTTGAATGGATACTGCAAATGGGAAATTTGATGGGCTGTTTATTCCCAACAATGCAATGGTTGGACAGTTAAAGTCCAAGTACAGGGTCACATTTAAGTACTGCAAATTTTCGGGGATTTGCAGAAACTGATCTGCTTTTCTGGTGATAACTGCAAGTAGAGGGGACCTTCCATATCTTGCATGGTAGAACAACTTGAGAATAAAGCAGATCGCATGCCCAAATGGGGAAAGGTAATGTTCGTCATCAAAGCTCAAGCAGTTTCCTAGCCTGATTGAATAGCTTTGAATTGTTGAAGTGGTAGTGTTGAGCCATGCAGATTTAAACACTGGACAGTGGCTAAAAATCCATCTCCAATTGTGCGTGGGATTTCTTGTTTGACCCACTCGCTGGTCTTTTCCAACCAAATATTGGTAGTCGATTTCGGTTGACCTGAATGCATAAAACAATATCCCGTGTACCAAGTTCCGAGCAGCAGTAATGTGCTGCAGGTATCTAGGTGCGCCAAAGGCGGCAGGTCGCTGTAAATTTTCATCCGTTTTCAAAAGCAGGGATGCCAGTTCCTCCAGTTGAACACTATCCCTTGGTAAGCCAGGAACAGGGGGATTCATAGCAATCACATTAATCAAAGCCTGCCCGTTGTTCGAAAGGTGAATATTGCTTTCACCATTCTTGCTTGGTCCTTGTGACCGCCATGGCGTAGACGAAGCACTACTGTTCGAATCATGTGACAACATCTCTTGGTGTTCAAAAGTCTTGGTACCCTTCGTTGATCTCCTTGGTGACCCAGAAGACTTCCGTTTTGAGTTCATCCGAATCTCCTTACCACCCATTTTCAACGTCTGGGCTACAATATGTAATAGAATAGAAGGAATAAACCAAGCACAAGAAGAGGCACTGATCCTCAGAAAATATTATGCATTTTTTATTTGTATGCAACTTACTGTAAAATGTATTAAATTCCTTGTAAAGTGGCAGGGTTTTTAAAGAATTTGTATGAGTGAAAAACAGTTTAGTCAACTAAATTGGTAAAATTTGGCTTTCGATTTTTAAGTTATAAAGTTTCTAAAATGGACCCCAAAAAATAAAATGCAGGTAGACAATCACACAGTTCACATCTCAACAAAGTTGATGCCAAGAAAGCTAAACATAGATAGAAAGCGATAACTAAAATTCCTATCAGCCTCTCATATCTTTGTAACAAAGAACTTTCTGGAAACCGAACTATGCGAAACAAAGAAGGTTGGGTCAGCAACCCGCACAATTTTACTTACACTAAACAGGCTCAACGAACAATGTTACTGCTTTTTAAGGTGCTTAGCAATAGCTAGGCCATGTAAATAAAGGTGTCATTGTGATGTGATATCTAAGGCTGCATGCAGTACAGAGAAGCTGGGTACGCAAAGTAACTGAATAAATGTAAATATCCAAGCAAGTGGAGCATTAGTAAAATATAATCTTATTAGTCAAAAATGTAAAATGCAAGAAAGAGAAAAATTATTTTCATACCTTTCATTAATTTAAGTGCTTTCAAATTTAAATAGAAGCATCCTAGCTGTTTTATAAACTGCATGTTAGTTATCATCCATGAGTCAACGTGCATACGCTTATATGCTAGCCGAATATCACCTACTAGTCACCAAGTCATTTAGCACCATGTTATGTATAAATCAGCTTTAAAATCTGCAAACTCTTTTCGCATTTTCGGAATCAGTCAATGGAATCTTCTATGCCTATAACGTGTTTCATAAAGGTGCCCACCAGAACAACTTTCAATTCAAAATAACAAATACTAAGCTAACGAAGGGGTGCTTTAATAGGCCTATTTAACCAGTACTACAAAAGTCGCTTGTAAAGTAAGTTTAACTTGATTTTTTGCCACTTTAAATTAAAAAGCACCACTGACAAATTTTAAAAGTGGCGTATTGTATCTAATTGATATTTAAGGCAATGGCAAGTGCAGATACTTTTGGGGGAAATGGAAATGAGGACTCCAGTCCAAACGAAATAATACCGGGCACTCCTGAAAATCAACCAACTGGTTTGATACATAAACCCGACAAAACAACCATATGCGAGAACAGTTTGAATGATGATGGAATAATGTACTCTGACCTAATGGATCCCGTGTCACCGAAATCAGAAGGAGAACTTCGGGAAAACACACGTCTAGAAGAGGTTGAAAAACATGAACTACCGAAGGAGGAGCTTCAGAGCTTTACCACTGAATTTGTTTTAAGAAACTGGGGATTTGGATGCTCTGAAACAATAGTGAACGAATTGGAAAGTGCAATGAGTGAAGACAGTATATCGGCAGATAAAATTCAAATATTGTATCGATTTCTTTCTGGTAACAAAAACTTTCCCATCGTTACGAATATGATAAGAGTTCTGTCATTGGATGAGCCGGATTGTTTTGGAACATTTATTGCTGCGATCATGATTTTGGAGTTTGCAAAAACCTTGAGTACTGATCAACTTCTAGAACTCTACAGTAACAAATATGAAGTTGCGTGCAGTCAGCATGAAGATATCATTGAGAATATTTGTACGTATTTTTTGCAGCTTTCTATTTGCAGGGAGTTGTCAAGTTCGCAGACATATGCAAATCTGCCACCTGAGTTGCAAAATGTAATTACGGAATCCTACAACCAGTGCTCTGCAGATAAGCGCTTTCTTTTGAGAGTTGGCCGAATTTTAACGCAGTTAATATTTAAAGATTTAAACAACTAAAAAATAAAACTACTTGACCAAAGTAGTAGTAAATTTCGAAGGGTCCAACTGTGGAGTCTGTTGAAAGATGAGTATCTTATCTCCATGGATAACTTGCATTACAGAACAGCATTCGAACAAGTGTTGCTAGTTAATCGAAGGCTTGAGAGAAATGTTCGCAAAATCTTTAGCATATACTCAAATGTAGACAACGGGACAATTCCATTTTTGATTCATGAGGAGGTACTTGCTCGTTTTACAAATAAAACAGACTGGACTGGTTCCATTCGAATCGAAAATCGGTCTGACGTACTTCCTTTCATTAAGCTTTTATACCTTGACTACAAACCGGAAATGCATATCGGAAAGATTACGTTGGGAGTGTACAAACTTGCAAGGTATATCGGGATACCAAATGTGTGGTGGTTTCTCTTTCGAAACTATGGTAAAGAAGTTGCTGCAAAAATGGCAAGCGACAAACTTGAATTCCTTAAAATTCAGATTTGCGAGCGAATGCATAATGATGTAGAAGATTTTGCAAAAACGTGTCACCATCTTAGTGTTTCTTCTGGAAAAACAAGTTTTCTCAACGGCTTATCTGCGGAGGATGTAATTTACTTTTTGAATCGAGAGTGCATCAGCTTGGACGCACTGGACAAGTACAAACTTTTGATTCAATGGGCGTTTGCAAATTGTGGAAAGGATTGTCCTACGGACGAACTGAAAGCAGAGTACTATAATGACGTAAATGACTCTTTTAAGTGTGTGTACAGATATGCTGGGTTATCTGACCTTTGTGAGAAAGTTTTGTTCAAGTATTTGCACAAAAAGGAGTTTTCTCTGAATGAATGAATGAACAAAAATTGTTTTATTAAAATTAAATTTATTTATTAGAATTATTGACATTATTAGTTTTTTATTTGACATTGGTACACTTATTTTAAGCTGAAATATGGGTACAAGAATCTTTTTTGAACGCAGATTAGAATTTTCGGGAAATACATTTTTGGGTAGGTTGAAGTTTAAGCATGTAGAGGCCTTAGATACACAAATGCAATCCCAACTGCAACGTTATTTAAAACTAAAAAGGCTAACAAAAAAAAACACCACATCGCATTCGCATATTCAACTTGCAATTCGCAATGCATATAATAAAAAACATTGATTTTTAGCGTAGCTTCCAAAACGCATTTGAATAATTCGTGGAATTAAAATTATGTTAATGAAAAGGTGCTTTGGAGGTTGCTTTTTACAAATTTCATTTAACTTGAGATTCAAAGTAGACAATGATATATATAAAAAATTACCATTACAAACTTTGAGATTTTGGTGCATTTTTCTGCATTGATGTAAAGCACACTGATTTTTTGCACAAACACATGAAAATTCCTAAAAACTACCGAAGATTTTTCTCTTACTTGCTAGTTTTGAGTCTAACAACAACAAAATAAAACAAATTGAATATATTTGCTACGTCAGTGTGTTGTATTTAGGTGCAGCTAATTTTAACGAATACTTTAGTCAATATCATTAGTAGTCTACGCTTAAATTCATGTGAGCATAACAATGGATCCTGACGTCTTGAAAATCATTGATGATATTAATGAAGCGGACACAAGCCAGGATGAAATTGACGAAGACGAAAAAATTGTTGACAAATCATCACGAATTTTCTACGACAAAAACAGGTTTCGGGACTGGGAAAGACCTTCGATTTGCAATGAAAATCTACTCTTTGCAACATTAAGCACAAAAGCAACACCTCAGAAAAGTTTTCAGTTTCTTTTTCTAGATTCGGTGTCAACAACGACCGCTAAAATCCATCCATCAATTACAACAAATGCTGTAATGCCCGATCAAAAACTGAGAAACGTTATTCGGTGAGACACAAAAAGCATACACAAAATGTTTTTGTAAATTGTCTAATCTCATTCTTTTTTCTGCTTAGTCTATTTGGAGTCACCCCAAGTCAAGACAAAGCTACCTCTACGTCGGTTTGCATAAACGTCCATGGGTACATACCCTATTTTTACGCACTTCCTTCCGAAGATGTAGTGGAAACTGATTCAACGATGCAATCTATCCAAATTTTGCAAACTGAAATTAATTCAAAAGTTTTGTCTCTCGCGGCCAACGATGCCAACTTTGCCAATCTTTGTGACTTTATTTCTGAGGGACAGCAGATAGTTTTCTTGCAGACGGTTAAACTCGGACATGTGAAAAACAAAATTTTTATGTTCCCTTCTTGCCGCGACAGAAGCAACAATTCAATAGTTCTAAAAGCTTTAGTTCCATTATCTATGTAAGGATTTTCCTTAATTTTTCACTTAAAATAAAAGCACAAATATTGTAACCAATGTCCATTTTTTCTCAAGGTTTGTTCCAGTTTGCTCTCGCGTTGTGAATGAACTAATGAAACCATGGAGGTTTAACTGCTTCGAATCCAACGTAAATAACAACCTCCACTTTCTCTCAGATCACTGCATACGTGGCTGTACATGGCTAGAACTAGCAGAAGGAAAATATTATCATCGTGATTCAAGATGCGAAAGTCTCAAACCCGAGAGTTTTTGCCAATTAGAGTTAGATGTGCATTTTGAGAATATTGTAACCTCAGAGGTACAACCAAAGGAACTCCCACCACTTCGGATTCTCTCATTTGACGTTGAATGCAGAACAAAGGAAAATTTAAAGTCTACAACAAAGGAAAAGGAGCCAGGTCAGATTATCCAAATTGGAGTTGTGTTAAGTAGTTACAGCTCGCAAGCAAAGGAAAATGTTATTGGAAAAGCAGTATTTGTTCTTGGAAGCTGTGCCGAAATCGTGGATGCTCGTGTTGTACAGTTCTACGATACAGCAAATCCTGACAATAACTCAGAAGAATGTCTATGGAACATGGAGGCATCACTGCTTGAAACGTTTAGTAAATTTGTGGTACAAACAGACCCGGATATACTTTTGGGTTACAACCTTAAAAATTTTGATTTTCCACATTTGTTCGCTAGGGCGTCTTTACATTCAAGGTTAAAGTACTTCCGGTGAGTTGCTTCACCAATTTTTTATTTGATGGATATATTTGGCCTTTTTTTAAATACAATTGATAATACATGTTCATATTTTTCTTTCCAAGAAATTTTGGACGTCTAACGAAAGTGAAAGCAAAACAACGCCCCATATGTAATCCAGCCAAACGAATGTATTCCTATGATAACAGTATTGTCAACGTGCAAGGAAGAATTGTTATGGACATGTACGCATTGTATGCGCGTCACTTTCCTTATCTTGGCTCAAAAACACTATTGGATGTAGCCGGGAAGCACTTTCCAGAAATTGAATTAATGGACAAGGTTCAATACAAAGATATCAACCAAATTCAAGAATATGGAACTTTGAATGACCGACAGAGACTAGCACTTTCCTGCTTGCAAGATTGCCAACTTACTACAAAGCTTACTACATTAAGTGTACCAAATAACTCAGGTTCGCACAAGGACTTTATTCAACTTTACTTTGAAATGTCGCAGAATTCAGGAACGCTATTCCGGTACCTCGTCAACAAGTCAATTGAATACAACAAGTACTTCATGCTTCTATTTAAGGTAGCAAGTTACTTCATCACCACATTTGCTAATGTATATACTGTCAAGTTGATGGAAAATTATAACAATAGTTAGATTTTTCCCTTTTTCAGCAAAAAAATACCTCCAATATTTAAACTAATACATTCTGTGGAAGGAATGAATTCAATGCGAAGGAAGGAAGTAAATAGTATTGTCTATTTACGTTTGAATTCGTAGGTATTTGTAATTTTATTATGATGAACCAACCTTACAACGTTTTGAATTGCATATGTATACTTTCGTTTAACTCTTAGTATCGTTCTCCTTTTGGTTCTTTTACAAAAATGTTTTGCTTAATAGAATAGACCGTATTTAAATCGATAAAGATGTCGGAACTATTGTCGACAAATTTTACAAAAGCTACTTTTATATTTAAAACTGCTTTAAATTACCGAATGAACTATATATGTATAACTACATAAATTTTTAACCAACGTTATGATGTTTCATGTTCTTATTAAAATGCTAAAACAAAAACTCAAGCCTACTCCACTTAAATGTCCAGTGTTACTACCAGATACCTACTAACTAGATAAGCATATATTTCTCATTAAAGTATATTTGAGATAAAGAAAATGTCATGTAACATTTGTGGAACTAGAAGAATATATTCGAAACCGAATTTATAACAAATGTGCATTTTCAGTAGCTGACTATGCCGTAACTTAATATCAGCACAAACGGACAACCACATAATTCATAGTCAAATATAAAAATAACATCGAAATGTAGCAATTAAAAGATTTATCTGTACCTTTGCCCATTCCCAACTATTGAGTATGTATTGACTGACAACAACTACATCTCTCTGAATAACATAACAATGCGGCTATTCTATGTTTCCAGTTTCCTGTTCATATAAATGTTAAAATTGTAAATGAAAAATTACTGATTAGAAGAATTAAGATGATTTACGAGGAATTTTAGAACGATTGACAAAAGAATACCTGGATTTACGAAAAATCAGGATAACTTACGACGAATTACGAGGATTTACGAGGAATTACGAGGATTTACGAGGAATTACGAGGATTTATGACGATTTACGGGGATTTACGAAGAATTACGAGAATTTACGAGGATTTACGGGGATTTACGAAGAATTACGAGGATTTACGGGGATTTACGAAGAATTACGAGGATTTACGAAGAATTACGGGGATTTACGAGGATTTACGACGAATTACGGGGATTTACGAAGAATTACGAGGATTTACGAAGAATTACGAGGATTTACGAAGAATTACGAGGATTTACGGGGATTTACGAAGAATTACGAGGATTTACGAAGAATAACGAGGATTTACGAAGGATTACGAGGATTTACGAAGAATTACGAGGATTTATGAAGATTTACGAAGATTTACGAGAATTTAGGAGGATTTACGAAGACTTACGAGGATTTACGAAGATTCACGATGATTTACGAAGATTTTCGAGGATTTATGAAGATTTACGAAGATTTACGAAGATTTACGAGGATTTACGAAGATTTACGAGGATTTACGAAGATTTACGAGGATTTACGAAGATTTACGAGGATTTACGAGGAATTACGAGGATTTACGAGGAATTACGAGGATTTACGAAGAATTACGAGGATTTACGAAGAATTACGGGGATTTACGAAGAATTACGGGGATTTACGAGGATTTACGAAGAATTACGAGGATTTACGAAGAATTACGAGGATTTACGAAGAATTACGAGGATTTACGAAGAATTACGAGGATTTACGAAGAATTACGAGGATTTACGAAGAATTACGAGGATTTACGAAGATTTACGAGGATTTACGAAAAATTACGAGGATTTACGAAGAATTACGGGGATTTACGAAGGTTTACGAAGAATTACGAGGATTTACGAAGAATTACGAGGATTTACGAAGAATTACGAGGATTTACGAAGAATTACGAGGATTTACGAAGATTTACGAGGATTTACGAAGATTTACGAAGATTTACGAGGAATTACGAAGAATTACGAGGATTTACGAGGATTTACGAAGAATTACGGGGATTTACGAGGATTTACGAGGATTTACGAGGATTTATGAAGATTTAATTGCTTTCAATATTTTAAATTTTGATAGAGTGGGTTTGCAAGCAGCCCAACCGTCATCTCATTGTACTTGGGGCGGAGCTGAGTTTTAGCACGTTAGCACGAGCACAGTAGCACGTTAGCTTATCTAGCAGTACTGTAAACAAAGAGGAGGATAAAATGCTATAGAAAATGCCATTATATTAGTTGGCAACGACATTAAAGTCAAGGGAATGCAGGTTTTTTGTTTATACGATATGCTTATGGTGCTTGCCATGTCGTCCTGAGCTAATTCCCAGCAATGAAGTTTCATACAAGTTAGCCGATTATGACCATACAAAATTAAACCCTTAGAATTTTGCCCTTTATTAGTAGTGTAGGAGTGTAGTTTATTACCCAGAAAGGGATCATTTCTATCCAAGATAAAAAGGTTTTATTTGCAGAGTCATTCGTGCACACTTAATCTTTACCTTCTTTTTGCAGTCCATAAAAGTTTGGAATCCACGTGTGTGTACATGCATAATGTAGAGTAGTATTCAGTTTTCAAAATAATGTTAACATATTATAGTTTATGTTTAATATTTTATTTCTGACGATAATTGCTAAAATTGGTAAAAGGAAAACATTATCAAGTCATGAATAATACACCAAATCAAATGCAATATAAGAAAGTATAATTCTAAATTGTAAATAGGTATATAACTATAAGTAATCTGTATCTAAACTCTAAAACATCGTTTTTAAAAACAAAATTGAGAAAAGTAACTTTTAAATGCACTAATATGCAATATGCAACCATAAAAGAAATTAGATAATTCTATTGCAACCATACAATGACTACATTTACTTTACTATTTACTAGTACCTTAAAATAGAATGCAATGTAATATGAATGTAATGTAAAATGAAATAAGTAGAAATGGAAACAGCATGATTACTAAAGACTATTTAGAAATATTTTAAAATATTAAACTTTCTAAAATGTTTGATGTCAACTATGGCATCCGGGACACGGGACGTTAATCTGAAACAAAACGATTAACATAATAAATGAAATGATCATTTACATTTTAAGCACCAAGTAGCGTGTTTACGTACGCAAAGTAAATTTTGCGTTGCAAACTTTCTTTAATAAACATGTATGCAAAAAAGCTAAGAAAAAAGACAATAGAAATACCTTACTTTTAAAACAACCTAGTAAGATCCCCTTGCAGGAAACAGCCAATAGCTCGTGTCAGGCAACCAGAATATTGTTTTTGTTCCTCGGGTCTTCTAGCTTAGCCCTCATATCTGGAGTCAGGGCACTGATGTTGGGAAAATTAGAGAAAACTCCCATCCTAGGATACTTACGCAGCGATCCAAAAATCAATGCCGCAATGAGGCTGACAAATTAGTAGTGGAAAGATGTAGAGACGATTGACAGTTTATTTGGTTTTGGTAACTCCAAAGTCAAAGAACAACGCGGGTTCATTGTCTTTACGGTCATGCTCATGCGATACTAAGGCGGTTGGGGTTTCGAGGGTCTCATCGGGAGTTTGTTGCTCGTTATTTGCATGCTCCACAAGATATTCCACTTGCGGTGTCGCCAGCTTATCATTCAAGTCGGTTCCATGTACCTGTTGTTGATCTTTTGAGTTTGCCTTTACGGGAAGCTCAACGAAAGCAAGTTGATTGGTATCAGATGCAGATGGATGTAAAACTGGTTGGTACTGGTCATCTTTGCTTGGAACCAATGATTTCTCCTTAATTATTTCTGCCGTTTGCACGGGACTAGGGGGAAATGGGTTTTTAAAAAATGCTTGAATTCATGGAACAACGCTATTTTAACAAAACCTGCTCCCTATACAAATTCAAACCAAATGCATGCAAGTAGTCCCCAACCGAAACCGAAAGGCTCACTCACAAAAGCCATATTTCTATGCTCGGTGAACTCATTTCGTCTCTGATCCGTCTCGTTTAAAAATTTAAACACAACCCAATTTTTTTGTTCTTGTGTCGTTTGCATGAATTGTTGTCTGTGTTGCGTTCATTTTTTACGAGTGTGCAACAACAGAAAACATGAGCCAGTCCACACCCCAATAAGTCATTCTCAGTGCAATCTTAATAATAACCGTTTAGCTTGCCATCGTAAACGTCCAGAGAACTGGATAATATACCATATAGTTGTACGTGGTTTAAATATTTCATACAAATTATTGAGATTAGCTTATGAACACTTTTAGATACTAACGAACTATACTGCTGTGCCATAAAAATGAAACGTAAATAAAAATACTCCCTTCGCCCTTTAAATGTTTAACAATAAATGTTCCACAAGTAACAACATGCAGTTCTCACGTCATCCAGATACCTTACCTTTGTAAATACGTCAAATATAGTATAGCTCGGTAATATAAACTTCATGACCATTTTTAACACTCGAGTCGAAGTTTCAAAATATGCTTCTTGTTTCCTTTTCTTATGAAATATAAATAAGGTCTCTGTTGCAGAGGTCCACTTTATCTGAAGCAAGTAAAAATTCATGTTCCAATGTGTCATGCAGCTGTGCTATGTTTGACTGAATGACTGACTCAATTTCTCTATAATATCACCGTTTCAATGCAGACAAACACATCATCATCATGTTCCATGTATTATGTCAACTGTTTCAATTTCACTTTTTCGTTTAGAGGACCTTCCGTCTGCCTGATATTCAAGAAAGGCATTTAGGTACGCGTACATTTTCATGATGGCAAAAAAAGACTTGTCACTTTTTGTAGACAAAGTGGGGATCTTATATTGTAGACAATTACTCAGCGGTAATGTATGATGATACAGGGCAATATGTTACTTTTACACGGATAACGAAAAAGGCACTCACTTGCGATCTGTTTCATTTTTAGAGTTTACGATTTCATCGTTTCTATACTTTTACGCGCATACTTCTCCGCTCGGTCTCGTGGGAAAAAATGCGTGTGAATGCCTACAAGCTAAGTGCGTCGGGCAAAGTAGCATCAATGATTCTTTTTTCAGGAAAAATGTGGCATAATGTGTGTCCTCCTGCCCCCGATTCCGGTGAGTATGTCGTAGCTATAAAATGCCACTCTCAGGAAAGTGCCACGCCTTTAAATGTGTTTATCCATTTCACCGAAAATACACAGGAAACAAGGGGTAATTTTTAGCAGACTTGCTCTCTGTGGCTTTTCCAGATCCGCTCTACAACTCTATTCAGTCATACATATACCATGCGCAGTATGAGCAGCGTGATAATGAGTAATGCACAAAAAAATTATGTGTATTACGTATACTGGCATTGCCACCACCATATCGCACGCTAGAAACCGAGAACCGTTCTGTTGCTTCCACATCATAAAAATCTATTTGCCGTTTCCACATGTTTTCAAACTCATTTCCCGTGCATGCTTTTAAAAATAAAAGTCGACAAAAAATCTCAGAGCAAGCAAAACAGTCCCCTAAACACTTCTCTTGAACGCACTACTAAACCCTCTTTTTCCCTGCATGGAAATTGGGCATTTTAACTTTCTTTTCTATGTACCATTGCTGGTGTTTGTTTCGAGCCTTACAAAGATACAAAGCCTTATCACTGCGATATTGTCGGGTACATTTTGGAAACTCGCACTTGTATCCATCATTTACTCCACACATTCTGATGTGCTTTAAACAGCCCTTTCTGGCACTTAAAGGCACTGGGTCGTTTTCCGCAGGTTTCACATTGAATCTCATATATTTCTTCATTATTTTTAAGGTCAGTCAGTTCAGAACAATCGATAACAACACCAGCAAGTAGAACCTCCATGGCGGTGGTAGAAGCGTACTATTTGTTGGAGGATAAGGTGTATTAGTGGCCGATAATATTTTTGCAGTAGGTTGATGGTCAACCACCGCAAAACAGTCCATATCATCCCCATTAGTATACCTCCACAGTAGAGTTAAAAGCAGTGCCATTTGCCTTTACTGGAGGATAAAGTGGAGGTGATGGGGCAGCTAAGTTATTGGCAAGCATATAATCTGGGATTGTAACAAACTGAACCAGACCATCGTTTTTTCAGCGTTTATATTTTATACCTGACCCCATCACCAGCTGTTGCAAACGTTCACTCTCCCACCACTGCAAGAATGCATCAATTGTAGATAAACTTCATACATGTTTTTCTTCCTGAAGCTGTTAATGTTGGCTTGAAGATCGTATCTGGATCCAAAGGGTCCTTAATATCCAGTGTTTCATTGTATTGTTTAAGAAATATGCTTACAAAAACTATCAAACGACCTACTATAATACAAATTTTAGAATATATTTCCAGCGTGAATGTCTAAGCCTTCAAAATTACCAACCAGCTATCAGAGAACCAAGAATGGTGTCAGCTTAGAACCTGTTTAAAGCTAAAGAAAATAAATCCAAATATGGAAAGGCTTGTGTTCCAGGCTACCTTTTGCCCATATTTTTTGCAAAAAAATCCGGACCTACAACAAATTCTTTGCGGCGAAATTCTGAAAAACATCAAAATGATTATGATCAGCATCAGTGGACTGAAAATTGTCTTTCACCTACTTTGCAATTGCAGCTTTCTGGCATCCGCTGGAGCCAAAATGTACCTGCAGATTCAATAAGTGGATTATTATCGGTGCCGGTATGATTTCAAATGATTGAAAATTTTTTTGTACCAATGCAAATCAAATTTTTGGAGCTCCATAGTTTAAGTAGAAAATGCTGCAAATTCCAAATACTGCAAAGAGGATAGCATAGCAAAGACCCTTACATAGAGCATCGGAACAGTGATACCAATCGCTTTTGCAGAATATTTATGAACGACCTTGTGCAGAAATGAGTCAATGATTAATTCAATTAGATCGATTCCATACTCATCATACTTCCTTCCTGGTATGCAGCATAAATATTAAGGTTCACTTTAGTGAACATTAATTCTTGGTGTGTCTGGCCGCTACTCCGTCAGTAAGAACAATAACTCCTCAACCGTTTGACCTATTCCAATTCCATTTTCAGTTATCGCTAGAGCTACAGCACTTGCGACGATCATTATTGATTTTCAGGTCAATCCGATAACCGGAAGGTACGTTAAAAGTACATTTTCTAAAGTAGTCTAATTGCACCATAGGACTACAGCATTTTAAACTACCGACATGCAACTAAAGCTAACCGAAGGTACCCTTCAGCAATTAAGCAATAATATGAAACTGGCAGTTTATTGGAGCTTCTTTAAAATACTTTGAATTAAATTTTGACTCAATGGAGTCTTAATTCAATTTGCATTAAGCATTCCCGATTCTTGGTTTTAAAGGGGTGGACGAAAAGAAATGCTATCACAAGTAATTTGACTTTTTAATAACCAAATGGTGCCCTAGTTTCGGTAGTAAGAATTAATGTTTACATACAGATAAAATACCAACAAGTGTTTGAAAAGCATATCAAGAGGCGCATGCAAATTTGGCAAGTAGTAAAGGTAAATATAGTAGTATAGGAAAATTCCGATTCAAGTTGTGAACCATTTGTGTATGAATATAAACACCAAATAGTGCCCATCCTATTTTCAGACAGAAAAAAGGAAATTGTATAAACAATTATTGCCAGCGCAGATTTTATTCTATTTTATATAAATCCCCATCATTATTAATTGTCGGGCATATTGTATGGTAGGTTTTTAATTTGACGTCTTTATAACTCTATATAGCACTCTTTATATAACTCGTATATTTTTAAGTATTTATAAGCATGCTGACATTATTCATTATAAAAAGCAACACCTACGTTCGCAGAATTCATTATTCGACGGTAAATTCTGTATACGTACAGTTGGTCAACTGTAAGCAACATCAAAATGATCGCCTATGCGATTTTCTATGTTGCCCGTGTATTTCCAAGTTCCACCACCTTCTTGCAATACTACTTGCAATTTCCGCCATAATTTCACACGTTTCAAGTCGTTTAAATAATGCATAATACAGTAAGCTTACGATCAACGATTTTATATAAAAATATAAAAAAAATAAGTTTTGACAACCTAAAAACCAAAAGCCTTTAAACAGTTGTAGTAATTGGGAAGACTACACGAAATACAACTTTGGCTCAAGTCTCTCTAAACTCGCTCAAGTATTCACTCAACTTTGAAACCTAATTAAAGATACCATAAAACACCCATTACAAAAAACATTGACCAGAAAAGTTAACCATCCGGGTTTAAAGTTGCAATTAAAATCATATCCAAG
Organism: Entomobrya proxima; assembly: GCA_029691765.1. Lineage (NCBI taxonomy): Eukaryota > Metazoa > Arthropoda > Collembola > Entomobryomorpha > Entomobryidae > Entomobrya > Entomobrya proxima. Next base: position 19,531,255 of record CM056168.1, read on the forward strand.
CACGCTAGTAAGTCCAAACGGAAGTCTTAATTATTGCCGTGTTGTATATCATGTATTGGAACTATGTGGTCTTTCATATGCAGCAAAATTGTTGCGCGATTGGCTTTACCATTGTCATGCCAAGGCCATGATTAAGTAATTTCACTGCATTTCACTGAAATCGACACGTATGGGCATGTGAAAGATCCAATTTTTGTCAATTATAGTTTTACTCTTGTATGAAACACACGCACTGTAGAATTCTGTCCAATCTGTCAGAAATATCCGTTACGTCATCATCCTTTAACCTCTGAATCATGTTTCAGTTTAACTGCAATCTTGCAGGTGACGTATATCCAACTACCTATTTCCAAGTCGTGCAAGTTTGAAATTCATGAGGATATTTTATCTTATCACAAAATGAAAAACTTAGTTCAGATAAGCTTTATTACCTTCAACTGTTGCTTTTCATACAGATAAGAAATACCGGCCTTCATTCTAAGAAATTTCTAGTGTTATAAATTTGATTTCCGTCTTTTCTACGCTTAATTTTTAAAGGGCCCACCATCCACCCCTCTGTTAAACAACAGAGTCCCAACTGTAAAAAGCGTAGTTTTCTTTCATTCCAAATTTTAAATTCTATTACTTCATATCTATATAAATTATGGTAGACAGCTTGAAATATTACCATTATCATTTGCCGAAACATTTAAACGAAACGAATGTACCAAAATACTAGTACAACATTTTTAAGAACAATTAATCAATCAATTAAACAATCAATTATTTACAATTATGTACAGTGAACGGTGGAACAGTTAATTCCGTGACCTTCTTCTCTTACTCAATGCTGAGTAACGAATCGCGGCTACCATCTCCGCCGCTAAGGTTTTCACCATTTTCTCCGACATTCTGTCTCTGTTCATTATCACGATCACTATGATCATCATTGTGATCATTAGGATCAACGTCATGATCAATAGGATCAGCATCATGATCATTAGGATCATCATCATTGCTCTTTTCTTGTGCACTACCACTCTTGTCATTTTTCCCTTCACCATTTGAATCATCATCATCACTGCCATTCTTGCTCTTGACTTCCTCGTCATCATCATCATCCTCACTCTCATCAGTTTCCAAACTACTCTTTGACTCACTCGTTTTAGAGGAAGAATCCCCCGATGATTCACTACCAGAGTGGTGAGTATCTGAAATTGGCTTAGTTCTAGGACTTGTTAAGTCCTTTCGACCTGTGCGTGAAGCGATAGCAGTATTATCGCCGCCAGTTTCCATGTTTGTTGAAGCTTGGTTGGTTCTGGACCAAGTTCTAGTAGAAGAACTGCCACGTGCAACAGGTGGGCTCTGCCAGTTAGCTGGAAGCTTACCAACATCTTTTCCGACAAAGATAATATTCCCTTGCTCATCTCTGGAGCAATTGCTTTGAACAAAGGCGGTCATGTCGACCGAATTTATGGTAGCAACCCTGCCACAAAGGGCCATCAAGGACTCCTTTTCACCTGCTTTTTCTATAATGCCACCACCAATTCTTATCATGTTCTTAACGGCGTCATAAACCGCTCCAGCTCTGTCAGCAATTTCTTGCTTTTCTCGAATTGTACTGTCAATTTTGGCGAGCTTCTGCACAAGTACTTGGCGTTCCTTATTTAAATCCTCAATCTCATTTATTTCCTTTTGCTGCAATTTGCGCAAATCGTGCGACTTTTCTAACAGCACATCAATGGAATCCTGTTTGGGATTTTCACGTTGAGGCATTACAGGAGTATCCTCAGGGTTATAGACCGCTACAACATCACCAGGTTCTAAGCCCAACAGCTTTATTTTTGGGCACTCAAAGTTAATAAACAACTCGCGATCTTTGAAGTCGTCATAAGCTTCTTGAAAAACTAAACCCCGTTCTTTTATAAAATCTGGGACTTCAAACCCAGGACCGCGGACGGAATGAATAAAGAACCCAAGCAAATGGCAAATTAAATTACCCAGGGGGTAGTACGCATGATCTTCTTTGTAGGCCATTAGCCTAGCATACCTGCATGCAGCGTTTTGCAACGTGGATCTCGATTGCCAGATCATTCCGGCTTTCATGACAGGAGAATTTGCAAAAAGCCAGTGCCAGTTTAGCATAGTGGCGTTGTTTGGCTGAGCAAGATCTGCCAATGAGTTCAAGCCATCATAGTCTGCAGATTTGCAGTAAAACAATAAACTGTGAGCTAAATCGCTCGCTTTAGTGTACGAATCAAAAAAGAAGACATGACGACTTTCATTGGTACGCATAATCTGATTTACGTCAAATTGATGCATAAAATTGCCAATTTCTTGCATCTGAATCACCTTGCGGGGTAAATTATCAATCATTGGTGATTCTGAGATAATGCGAACCACAGTATTGGTACTTGCAGCCTCTAAACGAGGTTTTTTAACCAGCCGAATATTTGCAACTTGGCCGTCATTGCCAGTATCAGTGGCCACCTGGCTTTTAACTCTGGCGCCAGCCCCTCTTGCCCTTCTTGGGATTTCATATTCATGAATTGGGGGGTCATCTCTAAACAACTGATTCAAGGCTTCAAGATTTTGGAGCCTTGCCGATCTTCTGGCCATTGTTATACTCTGGGATACTTTACGGACTGGGATAATGATAGGTTCACCAGCTTTTACGATGGGAGATTGGTGCAAAACCAGCAAGCGGATAGAAATTTGATAATTTGGCCAACTGGCCAGTTAAATTTTTCGTAGAGTTTAATATTTGGGTTTGGAAATGTGGCTGAACAGCCAAAAAATGGATTAGGAGATGGGATAAAAATGTACGCAAAATATTTAAGAACTTGGTCAAATGACCAGTTTCGGTTTCAAATTGGGTAGGACTGAATTCAAAATTTGACTGAAAAGCCAACAATAAAACTGCATACACAAGACTGGTTAACAAACCAATATCAAATTGGTCAAATGACCATCAATTAGGAAAATTTGTCAATTAGAGCAATGAGGCAGGAGATGTTTATCTGGAAAAGTTTGTTTTGAAATTGAGACATTTTCAGCTGCAGTAAAATGCACGCAGGATACACGATAAATGAATAATACTGTGCCATGTATTATTTAACGCTTTCGAATGTGCATATTACCTATAGGATTGTTGTTGGAAGAGGTTAAAGACGAAGGGAGACGGTAATGCATGTAAGGTATGGTGTAAGGTTTAGCAGAAGGAATGCTGAATATGCATTAATGTAAAGGTGGGTTCAGTGCGGAAGTACATTGGGGTAAAGTAAATATTTTAATATGCAGCTTTTACCACAGACCGTTCCATCTTGGCTTTATGCTTAGAAATATGTCCAAAGTCTATGTAAAAGTCTTTAAATGCATTTTATTCGTAGCAAAAGGGACTGAGCGGAAGATACATTGCCACCTTTTCCTTAATATAACATTACGTTGTACCTATACGTATTTTTTCAATCCTCTTGCCATTTAAGATTGCGGACTGGTTTCCAGACCATGTATTTTATTTTCAAAAACTCTGCATGTCAACAATGATAACAACTGGTCGATGGGCCAAACATTGTTTACAATTCAAATTTAAATTGCTGATAACTGGTCGGTAGACCAAGCGTTTATTACAGTTTATTTTCAAATCAATTAACTAAACATAATTGGTTGGTGGACCAAAAAATATTTTGCTTATCAAACTTGTTTAATGGTCTTTGAACCATTTCACTTGCCACAAAGATTACTGGCTAACTGAAAATTTATAATTATAGGTCTACAAGTAGCGCGCATACTTGCCGTACGTTTTCAACTTTGTTTACAACTAGCAATTATTTAATCGCTGGCATTTCCTTGTCATTTTTATTTTTACATAAATGTCTAACATGGCTGGAGAATATGTATGCGATATTATAAAATCTCGCATGTTTTATGATTTTATGTTACTTTTGTTATGTACGGACATAATTTTATTGTACATTTGTGCAATGTACCTGCTTTACAGAAAGACTGGCTGGTTGGGAAATTCTCGCCAAATGACTTTCATGATGATAATTAACGTGGTAGTTTTGTTAACAACCTGGCTTTTTCTTTTAACTGACGGCTTTGACGCTGATCAAGTTAATGCACTGATAAATGCCTTTGACCATTTTATAATGTCACGACAAGGGTATAATTTAATTTTGTACATGATTGTTTTTGAAATTTACGGCTTTGCGTTGTTCCTAATTCTAGCCATTTACGAGCAAGTCGACAGCATTAGGGCTTTCATTAAAATGCTCGTTCGGAAATGGCTGTATGTTTCAATGTCTTTTTTGACATGGTTTCTCATTTTATTTGAGCCGATTTTTCAAATCTATTTAAGGGACGAGGAGGCTTGCGCTTTGTTAAAATATGCTTAACTTTTATGATGATGATTAATATGCACAAATACACGAATTAAAAATACATGCAAACGCTGTGAATGATTTGGTATGTTTGTGGTACGCATGGAGGACCGATGTAGTAACTGTAAAGCTTTACATTCTTTTGTACAAAGAACTACATGATAGTTCCGTCTAACTTGCGGGTTTTTAAATAATTATCTAAATATAGTTAGTTGATATATGTACATGGTGTATATAGTAACGGTTTGAAGAGAGACTCTGTTTTAACAACAGAGGGGTGGGAAGGCGGGCTCACTTATTACTGTTAGATTTGTAAAGGAAAAGTTTTTAACTACATTAACTCCTGGCATGTAATCGAATCCAGCCAAGTTTTAGCTTATTTAGCTTTCAACATTTTGAAACCCGTCACATGGGCGTGAAGGGTTAGTAACGGAAAAGAAACAATTTTGCTCATTTCTAGCTATTAGCATAAATTACTAGCACTATGCAAAGACAAACTGTTGGAAAAAAGAGGAATTCCAGGCACAAAGGCTCATCATTGTCCCCACCGCCCGGTGGAACTACTTTAATGAAGACCATTATGTGAATTTGAACTGATGATGATGTCATGTCATGTCATGATGGACTGAGATGTTGGCCAGAGCTGGTTCTACCTTTAATAATTTGTAAATCACATAAACAACGTGTTAAAGCTTCAATTCTGCATTAATCAAACAATAATCCTAGTCTCATAGCCATAATCCATAATCCAGGATGTATTTAGCTACATTCTCATTAATGAGTCACTAAAACAAGTTGGTACTTTACTCCTAATGAAAACTACCCAGCATAATCTCTGGACCATTTGGCATGAGCACATTTCTATGACTTTGTTAAACTCAATTCTAGTTAGAATTAATTTAAATTAGCTTTCCCAGCCATGCAAAGTTATGGGGGACGGAAAAATAGAAGAAGGAAGGAAGAAGCGTGCATCTACGTTGTGTCATTTCCCTTTTATGCACGCATTGGGAAGTTCAAAGATTTTAAACATAAATTTTCGTATGATAACTGTAAAGGAATGATACCGCTGTGATGTTTGCAATCATAAGCATACTCCTTTCTCCGTATTCATACAACCCGAAGTGTTCAATGAAAGCATTGTCTTGTAGATTGCATTATTCCTTTGCTCCTTCTTTGTAAGCTATTTATGTAGAGGAAATTTGCTCCGAATTCATCTTGTTATGAACCCCAAAAGTTCGTGTTTCGAGAGACTTCACACCAGATGCTGGCCAGTTCCTCCAGTTGTTTGCTATCTCTGGGTAAGCAAGGAACGTGGGGATTCATAGCGATCACATTATTTAATTAAAGCCTGCCCGTTGTTCCAACGGTGAATGTTGCTTTCATTCACCATTGTTGCTTGTTCCTTGTGACCGCCATGGCGTAGAAGAAGCACTACTGATCGAATCGTGTAACAACATATCTTGGTGTTCAGGTCTTGGTACCTTTTGGTGACATCCTTGGTGACACAGAAGACTTCCGTTTTGAGTTTATACGAATCTCCTTACCACCCATTTTGTACGTTTGGTCTATAATATGTAATAAAATCAATCGACAAACCAGGCACTTCCTCAAAGCACAGATCCTCAGAACAGATTATGCATTTTTTATTTGCATGCAACTTACGGTAAAAATGTGATCGAATCCTTGTAAACTGACAAGCTCTTTAACGAATTTGCGCGAATCAAAATAAAATTTGTTCAACTAAATTGGTAAGATTTGGTTTTAAGTGCTGAAAGTTGCTAAAATGAATCCCAAAAAATGTAGGACGATCACACAGTTATCAAAGTTAATGCCAAGAAAGCTAAAAGTGAAGAAAGCGGTATTTACAAAATAGCTCTCTGTCTCTCAAAGAACTTTCTGGAAACCGAACCATACGAAACAAGCTTGGGATAGCACATTTTTACCATTACACTAAACACGCTCATCGCCCAATGTTTTAAGGATAACTAGGCCATGTAAATACAGGTGTCACTTTGATGTGATATCTTTGGCTGTGTGCAGTGCCGGGTAGGTGGGTACGCAAAGAAACTTAATAAATGTAAATATACAAGTGGAGCATTAGTATAATCTTATTACTACAAAAATGTAAAGAGTTTTTTTCAAGTTGAATTGTAACCACAATGAGGCTGTTTCAGAAACAGCATGTTACTTATTACCATGCGCTAAAATTTATTTAAATACCAACCGAGTATCACCGTTTAGTCACTACCAAGTCATTTAGCACCATGTTAAGCACACATCAGCTTTAAAATACGCAAACTCGTTTCGCATTTTCGGAATCTACAACTTCCCGTAGTGTCCACCAGAAAGAAATTCAATTCATTTCGACAAGTAATTAGCTAACAAAAGAGGATCTTCCGAGCTTTACGACTGAGTTTGATTTGAGAAATTAGGGGGTTCTGAAAAATTAGTGAACGAGTTGGTTGAATGAGTGAAAGCAGTATAATGGGAGATAAAATGCAATAAGCAAGTACCTATTAGTGCTTGCTTGTTTTACATATCAAACAGATCGGTTTGGTTTCATTCGAATCGAAAATAGGTCGAAAATACGAAAAAAGGTACTTCATTTCATTAAGCTTCTATACCTTGGAAAACGGAAATGTATGCAGGAAAGATTAAGTTGGGAGTGTACTAGCTTGTAAAGTGGTGGTTTCTTCGAAATTATAAAAAAGACTAAGCAAATGCATAAAGATGTAGAGGATTTCGCAAAAACGGTTCAGCATCCAAGTGTTTCCTCTAAAAGAACAAGTTTACTCAACAGCATGTCTGAGGAAAATGTAATTTACTTTTTGGATCGGAAGTGCATCTAGTTGTACACACACAAATGTTGATTCAATGGTTGATTGCAAGTTTTGGAAGGGATTGCCCTAGGAATGAACCGAAAGTAGAGTAACATGATGACGGGAAAGACTCTTTTTTGTGTCTGTAAAGATATGCTATATCTTTGTGAGAAGAGTTTTGAAGTATTTGCGCAAAAATGAATTTTAAAAATTGGAATTATTATTAAATTTTGCAAGACAGAATTAATGACCTGAATAAAATGGTGCTTATGAAACATGAGGAATTAAAAATGGTACACACATTTCTAGATGAAACATGGCCATCCGAAACATTTTTGAACGCAGATTAGGACTTACGAGGAATACGTTTTTGTGTAGGTAGAAGCTTGAGCATTTAGCGGCGTTATAAATACTAATGCTATCCCAATCGTTATATCTGCAACGTTAGTCACAGCTCAAATGTCTACCTATTCCCAAATTTACCACATTGCATTCGCATATACAACTTTAATAAGGAAAATATTACCATTGTTTTAACCTAGCTTCCAAAACGCATGTACATATTTCGTCGAATTAAAATTATGTTAATGAAAAGATGCTCTGGAGGCTATCTTACAAACTTCATTTAATTGAGATGTAAAGTACACAATGATTCCACTACTAAATCCCACTACTAACATCTTGCAAACACATGAAAATTTGGAATGTTCTTTTTTCCGTGCGTAGTACTTAGCTGCTACATACTTTAAAGATAATTTTAATCATTGTTTAGTGGTCTACGCTTAGATTGATGTAAACATAACAATGGACCCTGACGTCTTAAAAATCATTGATGATAACAATGATGCGGACACAAGCCAGGAAGGGATTCACGAGGACAAATAATTTTTGGAAAATTATCTCGAATTTTCTACGACAAAAAGAAGTTTGCAATGATAACCATTATTGCTAATTGAAGAGTGCAAAAGTGATTTTTCTTAGTTATCAGCGCTACCAAATAATTTTTTTCTTCAGATATGCTTGATGCCACAACTTATTACTATTTGCAAGCTAAATAGAAATGTAAGCAGATTTTGAGGCGACGTACAACACAATAATAATAAACGTGTTTAGAACTAATTAAATAGTTAACAACTTGTAGTCGTGAATAATTTTGTAATTTCTTGCATTCTCTGAACCTTTCTGCGTTTAAGCGTACTTGGGTTGCTAGCAAACAAGAGAAAATCATTGAAAAGCACTAGCCAACCTCAGTCAAGGCATTTTGCATGCTGTCTTTCATGGAAAATACTTGCTCTGGGACACGGCGTTGTATCATGAGAGAGAAAATATTTCAAGTGCCGGACTTCAAACAGTCGGTTCTGTATAAGCCTTTCTTTATAATTACGCTTCGTTATCGTATAAATAATTGTATTTAAAAACCACAAAAGATTAGACTGTTGCAGGAAGATGCCTCACAACAAGCTTACTGCACTGACAAAGCATCAGATACCAACATAAAGCGGACAAAGAAGTAACGTTTATTCTTACGTCAAATGTTAAAAATAAAAACATGTAATTGGTCTCTAGTTGCAAACTAGTTTAATGTTGTTTATTTTTTAATGTTTTAAATTAAATTTTAGTAACATCTTTATTATTCGGGAACTCGCTTTAAATTTGAAGGAATGACCACAATTACATGGGCAGCATAATATTCATCATCATTTAAGTGTACACAGTAGAACGAATCAAATAAAATAAGTACCATGATTCGAAAGCTTGTAGCCGGCTATGTATGTATTTATGCCTATTGTACTGGTGGTTATGTGCAAAACAATAAAACTGTCCTGAATAATAATCCTTTCAAGTAAAAGTCTACTATTTCCCACAAGTTGCATAGAACGTATTACAAAAGTTTCAACTTTACAAGTTAATGAAATGTAGAGCCATGATGCACAATAACACGGTAAAATGTAGTAGTTCGGGAATTGTGTGTATAATGGTTTGCATTGCCCCGTACTCCAAGGCTGAGCCTGAACAGTGCAGACTTGGGATTAGAGAAGATTATTTGGAAGGTACCTGAAACTTTGCACTTGGACGTTCGATCCTACTCTTGCTAAACAATGGGGATTAGCGATTAGAGAGGATTAGTTGGAAAGTATTGGAATTGCAATATAAAGAAATGCATGTAAATATAAAGGGACAGACTGAATATTTGTAGCAAATGCAAAGAAAAAAAGTAATAAACTGCAAATATTGTTTGGGTGTATACAAGAGAAACAAGAAAAAAATTAGTTTTATACATTTAAATTATCATTCAAATACAAAAATACATTCAAAAGTCGAAAAAATACAAGGTACAAGAATGTAAATTAACAAAAAATTCAAAAAAGTTTACAAAATTAAATTAATCAGTAAAATAGTGTTTATTTGGCTAGCATAATTCGGCCACGACCGCGGCCTCTGGGTCGTACCGGATTGGGATCGCTCGGTGGCAAGTAGTAGGACAGCGCTGCCTCGTCCACAATGTCCACAGGCTGCTTCGATGGGGCAAAAAGAGATTGCGTTGTCGGCAATGGTGGTAAGCCTTCGGTAGTTCGGAGGGCCTCTGGTGCATCCTTGGAAGTGGTCGGCTCAGTTGGTGGGGCTGCTTCTATAGCCAACAATCCTGGAATGGGCTGCTGCGCTGGGTGGTAAGGGCCTTGCAAGGAAGGTGGGCCAGTTGGAGCGGAGTCCATCCTACGTCGTTTGGTTGGTGGCGATAATGGCCTTGCCTGATGCTGCCGCGGGGTTGATGGAAGAGAAGTGGTGGCGGCGGTCTGCCTGCTGGATGCCTGCGTGCTGCGGTAAAAAAAAGCATTGATTAAAACATTACTGACATTACAGACATGACTGAAACAATACTAGAAAACGGAAAATAAATCAATGTTTTAAAGAAAGATCCAAATTTTAAAGTTCTGAATTCTTACTTGGTCGCAATTGGAGCATTGACTGGTACATCCGGGGGAGCTTGCTGCTGCCTGGCTGGTGGGCGAGCATCCTCTTGTTGCTGTTGCTGCAGTTGCTGGAGGCGTTGGCGAGCTTCCTCTTGTTGCTGTTGCTGCAGTTGCTGTAGGCGTTGTCGGGCTTCCTGTTGTCGCTGGATCTGGGCCGGTGTTTGCGGTGGTTGGTGCTGTTGCTGCAGTTGATGGAGCCGTTGACGGGCTTCCTGCTGTCGCTGAAGTTGAGTCGTCTGTTGAGGTGGCTGGGTTGCGGGCTGCTGGTTTTGGGCCCCGTAGCGTTGCTGAATACGTTCCACGTTCCGTTGTCGGCGTCTCTCCCTGGCTTCTTGGCTTCTAGGGTTGAATCTTCCTTGGCCATGTTGGGGGTAACCTCCTCTGAGTGGGTGCCCTCTTCCTCTTCCTTGATGGGGCCCTCGTCCTGGATGAAAACCTCTTGTAGGGTAGGGATGATGTTGGAAGGCGTGTTGAGGTGGATAGGTCCACGGCTGCCACTGGTCGTATTGGTAGAAAGGCTGGGCTGCTGGTGGTGGCGGTGGTGGCTGTTGTGGTGGGGCTGGCCTTCCTGGCATGAAGCAAAGGCTTCCCAAGACGACCATGGGGTCTTCCGTCCTTCCTGCTGGAGTCGGTGGTGGGAATTGTCCCCCAAACTGGTTAGGGTAGCCGGCATATGCAGTGGGTTGCTCAGGCCCAAAAGCATTGCCATTTACCCAACCAGCTGGGGGAGTATTCCATTGGCCTCGGTAGGGATGAAAGCGGCGGTCCATGGTGTTGCTCCAAAGTTGCTGTTCCTTCTCAGTTGATCCTTCCTGTTCAGCTTCCAAAACGCAATTGGTGTTTCTCCACCGAATGCAGGCCTTTTATACCCGTGGAGCGAGTTGAAAATGCTCCGTGAAAGTAAATGTGCATAAACAGTAATGCTATAATAGTTTAACCAAGTGCAAGGTAGCTGCTGAGCTTTGCAAAGCAATGCTGCTTATCTCCTTTGGCCTGAAAACGTATGCATTTTACCTGCATTCGGTTTGGATGCGCTAATCCCCTAATCCCTAATCCCCTGAGTGAGCAGGCTTGAAGTACCTAAAACATAAACTCAATTAAAGCGTATATATGAAAATGTTTTTTGTTCATCGGAATAGTTATTCCTGGAATCTTTTTTCTTGTTTGTTTGAATACAGTTTTTACTTTACCTAGCTTAATGCATTTCAACTTAGCAATGTATGTATTAAATCGCTTATAATCCTATAATTTGATATTATGAGTTGTACGGCAAGATGAGTTGTATTATGACTTGGTTTAATCGCATAGAAAAGTGTACAAGCCAATTATGTTACTGAAAGAATTATTTAAAAAATAAATCTAATCCTACATAAGTGGGAAAATTAACAATTATTGTTTATGTTATATAACGATGAAAATTTGAAAAAAATGGAAAAAAATTTTTGTGATAGGGTATAGATAAAAATATTAAGTTTGAAAAAATATTCATGAAGTGAGCATGCATTACAATAGCTTTTTCATAGTTTGCAAAATGTTACATGCCATTTTAGCTACATTACAATTGGAAGAGAAAATGTTTACAGCCTTGTAAAGTAAATTTCACTTAATATTGACGTGAGTGCGTGAATATGCTTATTTATCATTGTTTACAGCCAATCATAGGTAAAAAACCAGCCCATTTGCAATTATATGAAAGATCTTGAAAGATATGTAATGTAGAAAGCGTTAGGTATTTGATCACGTATCTTCAAGTGTTGCAGTCCGAATGTTGGAAAAAGTACTTACACTTATCGAATTGTAGCCGACTGCATACAATGTGACCAAAGGATATGGCTTAAAGATGAATACAACAAATTTCTAGGTTGCTTGATTCAATTTTGTATGAAGGAACAGCAAAATTTTAAGCATCAGAGTTGAAGATTCTTAGCATATCCCACTGTATTAAAATTCTCCTAAAACTACACTTCTTCAATGCGGAAGCTCCTTGGCATCCCGGGTATTATTTGTCGTTCAGTCTAATGCGTTCGTGATTATCGTCGATCCGATACTGAAGCAATTTTTCTACCAGAGCACTGTAGTAGAGAAATCTCACGTTTGTGTCCCAATACTGTGAAAGCGTTAACAGCCACCATTTGCCTATTGGTAGCACAAATATATCAATGAACTATTCCTGTTGCCATGTTGCATAAAGATCCTAATAAACTTCCATAAATAGGATTATGTATAGAGCTTGTTAAATAGTTAACAACTCTTGGTTCGTGAACAAATTTGTCCTATTTTGCATTCTCTGAACCCTTCTGCTTTTCCTCCATGTGCGTACTCCAGTTGAAAATATTTTACTAGAAAACAAGAGAACTGAAAGACACTGGCCCATCTACGCTCAAGGCATTCTCGGGCAGTACTTGGACCCTCTAGGGACACGCAGTTGCATCTTAAGAGAAAAGACATTTACATATTCACAACTTTAAACATTATGGACTGTCGGTTATGGATAAAGCTTCCATTAAAATTACGCTCAATTATCGTAAACATTATAACTTAAAACTGCAAAAGCTTACCATTTATCAACCAGCCTCACAATAAAACTTGTTCCACTGACAAAGTGCAAGCTACCAACTATACCAAAAAGCGGCTATGACAAGGAATTTTTAGTTTATTCTCACACGCTTAAACATTACGTCAACTGACAAGAAATAAACTACTAATAACTATAACTAATAAATAATGCTCCACATTGAAATCAGAGATACTACTAAGACATCCTTATCGTGCCTGCTTGGCCACGTATTTATAATTTATATCGGTCTTCAGCAGCAAACGAGTTCAATGCTTTTTATTTTGTTACATTTTCTTAGTTTTATGATTTTGTAAAGGCAAAATCCTTAATACATATACTTAATTCTCATCTCCAAAATGAATGAAAAATATTCAGATGCACAATTATATTGTTTATGGCAGCTTCTTAAATTTGCTTGGGGCTTCTATCTTTATTATACCTATTTATGAAAGCTTACAAAGGCCTATATAAAACATGACATGGCTTGACGACTGACGACAAACAACAGTTCAATGCAGTATTTGTTCTACCTACAAGGCAAAGGAAGTCTGGTCCACGAAAACTCCGCCACGAAAATGTAAAAGAATGATACTTTCCGTGTAACAACAAACAATGTATTTCGGTAGAATATTTTTTCAACATCGTAACGGCAATCATCAAACAGCAAAGAATTTTATTTTTTAAATATTACTCGTTATGCTTAGAATCTTCAGCATTGAAAAAAGCTGTGTGGTTTTAAGATAATTCTACTAAAATAGAAAATGCTTTGAATTTTTCAAATTATCTATTATGATGCCTATAATCTTATGCTGTTCCTTTCCGCTAAACTAAATCAACCCTTCGTTTCTATTCATCTATAAACCTTTTGTCATGTATGCAATAATATTCTTTGAACCGATTATAAGCAGTCGATTAAAATTTGATAACTATAAGTACTATTTCCAAGATTCGGAGTGCAACACTTGAAGATACGTGCTCAACTAAATAACGCTTTCTACATTACATGTCTTTGGGCTCTTGCATACAATTGCGTACTGGGTCGGCTTTTTACCTTTGGTTGGCTGTAAACAATGATGAATAATGGTTGGCTTTTTACGCACTTATCTCAACATTATATAAGATAAATTTACTTTAGAAGGCTTATCCATATTTTCTCTTCCAATTGTAATGTAACTAAAGTGGCAAAATAGAATAGTGGTGTGTGCGCACAAGCTTTTAAAACCATCTAATATTTTGTAAGCTAAGTAAACTAACATGAAAAATATATTTTGCTTTGCTAATACGTGTTCACTTCATCAATATTTTTATCTATCATGTATGAAACTATACCCAATCACAAACATTTTGCCAAATTTTTTGAAATTCTTCCTCGGTAATATAACATAACTATAACTCGTAATTGTCCCAGTTAATCTTGTGTAAGATTGGACGTTAGCTAAAATGGTGTCTGACTCTCGTCAGCTTTATTATACTTCCCAGTCGTGTTTTTTATTTTTTCTGTAACATGTAGACATGAAATCTTATGTCATCAAAAGGCTGATTTGTAAAATAATGCTGCAGATCAAAGTAATTAATTTTGGGCTTTATTGGTTGCCATTTCTGCTATGATCTGTGAGTATAACTTTGTTTTGAAATTAGATTAAGAGCAATCAAAGATTATGGTAGTCTCACTTCTAGCTTTCTCCCTGCGATTTTTTCTAGGAGTTGTCATTAATCTTTACCGCCGTTCTTTTGTCAGGAATGAAAAATATACAAAGGCTGGTCAAGGTTAATAGAGAAAATGTACCGCTCAAAGAAAGACTCCTGAATATTTTATAAATAATTCTTTTAGTAGCATAATTCAATAAAAATAAGTCATAGCATTCCTTGACATACCATTCTTACCATACGAAACTCTAAATATCAAATTATAGGATTATAAGCGACTTAATACATACATTGCTAAGTTGAAATGCATTAAGCTAGGTAAAGTAAAAACTGTACTCAAACAAACAAGAAAAAAGATTCCAGGAATAACTATTCCGATGAACAAAAAACATTTTCATATATACGCTTCAAATGAGTTTATGTTTTAGGTACTTCAAGCTTGCTCACTCAGGGGATTAGGGATTAGGGGATTAGCGCATCCAAACCGAATGCAGGTAAAATGCATACGCTTTCAGGCTTATCACTTAAAGGCGATAAGCAGCATTGCTTTGCAAAGCTCAGCAGCTTCCTTGCACTTGGTTAAGCTATCATAGCATTACTGTTCATGCACATTTACTTTCACGGAGCATTTTCAACTCGCTCCACGGGTATAAAAGGCCTGCATTCGGTGGAGAAACACCAATTGCGATTTGGAAGCTGAACAGGAAGGATCAACTGAGAAGGAGCAGCAACTTTGGAGCAACACCATGGATCGCCGCTTTCATCCCTACCGAGGCCAATGGAATACTCCCCCAGCTGGTTGGGTAAATGGCAATGCTTTTGGGCCTGAGCAACCCACTGCATATGCCGGCTACCCTAACCAGTTTGGGGGACAATTCCCACCACCGACTTCAGCAGGAAGGACGGAAGACCCGATGGTCGTCTTGGGCAGCCTTTGCTTCATGCCAGGAAGGCCAGCACCATCACAACAGCCACCTCCAACGCCACCACCGCCACCACCAGCAGCCCAGCCTTTCTACCAATACGACCAGTGGCAGACGTGGAACTACCCACCTCAACACGCCTTCCAACGTCATCCCTACCCTACAAGAGGTTTTCATCCAGGACGAGGGCACCATCAAGGAAGAGGAAGAGGGCACCCACACAGAGGAGGTTACCCCCAACATGGCCAAGGAAGATTCAACCCTAGAAGCCAAGAAGCCAGGGAGAGACGCCGACAACGGAACGTGGAACGTATTCAGCAACGCTACGGGGCCCAAAACCAGCAGCCCGCAACCCAGCCACCTCAACAGACGACTCAACTTCAGCGACAGCAGGAAGCCCGTCAACGGCTCCATCAACTGCAGCAACAGCACCAACCACCGCAAACACCGGCCCAGATCCAGCGACAACAGGAAGCCCGACAACGCCTCCAGCAACTGCAGCAACAGCAACAAGAGGAAGCTCGCCAACGCCAGCCATCAAGCTCGCCGATGTACCAGGAATCCTCCAATGCGTCCAGTAAGAATCAACTTTACAATTTAGATCTTTAACATGATTATTTTGGTTTCAGATGTTCATCGTTGTAATGTCTTATCATGCTTTTTAACTGCAGCACGCAGCATCACAGGCAGGAAGCTCGCCAACGCCTCCAGCAACTGCAGCAACAGCAACAAGATGAAGCTCGCCCTCCAGCCAGGCAGCAGCAGGCTCCCCCGGATGTACCAGTGAATCCTCCAATTGCGTCCAAGTAAGAAATCAAACTTTAAAATTGAGATATTTTAAATATTGATTTATTTTTGGTTTTCTAGTATTGTTTCAGTCATGTTTGTAATGTTTTAATCAATGCTTTTTTTAACGCAGCACGCAGGCATCCAGCAGGCAGACAGCCACCACTTCTGTTTCATCAACCCCGCTGCAGCAACAGGCAGGGCCATCATCGCCACCAAACAAGCGACGTAGGAGAAACTCTGCTCCAACTGGCCCACCTTCCTTGCAAGGCCCTTACCACCCAGCGCAGCAGCCCATTCCGGGATTGTTGGCCATTGAAGCAGCCCCACCAACAGAGCCGATCACCAAGGATGCACCAGAGGCCCTCCGGACTTCCGAAGGCTTACCACCATTGCCGACAACGCAATCCCTTTTTGCCCCATCGAAGCAGGCTAAGGACATTGTGGACGAGGCAGCGCTGTCCTACTACTTGCCACCGAGCGATCCCAATCCGGTACGACCCAGAGGCCGCGGTCGTGGCCGAATTATGCTGGCCAAATAAACTTTATTTTACTGATTAATTTAAATTTGTATTTTTTTTTATTTTTTTTGTTTACGTTAGTTTCTGTATTTTTTTCGACTTTTGAATGTTTTTTGTATTTGAATGTGAACTTAAATGTATAAAACTAATTTTTTCTTGTTCTCTTATATACACTCAAACAATTTTTGCAGTTTTATTACTTTTTTCCTTGGCATTTGCATTTGCTACAAATATTCACCGTCTGTCCCTTTATATTTCTTTATATTGCAATCCCAATACTTTCCAACTAATCCTCTCTAATCGCTAATCCCCATTGTTCAGCAAGAGTAGGATCGAACGTCCAATTGCAAAGTTTCAGGTACCTTCATACTAATCTTCTGTAATCCCAAGTATGCACTGTTCAGGCTCAGCCTCGGAGTACGGGGCAATGCAAACCATTTTACGCACAATTCCCGAACTACTATATTTTACCATGTTATTCTGCAACTTGGAAAGTTGAAACTTTTGTAATACGTTGTATGCAACTTGTGGGAAATAGTAGACTTTTACCTGAAAGGTTTATTATTCAGGACATTTATTGTAACTTTTATTGTTTCGCACACAACCACGAGTGCAATCTGCATAAATGGCCGGCTACCAGCTTTCGAATCATGGTACTTATTTGATTCGTTCTACTGTGTACACTTAAATGATGATGAATATTGTGCTGCCCATGTAATTGTTTTCATACTTCCAAATTTAAAGCGTTAATGAATTTTTAATAGCCAAGCCATTTTTTTAGATAATTTCTTAAGACCAAAGCCAAATATTTCTTAAGTAGTATGCGATTTACATTCAGGTCTTGATCTGAGGATTTAGAATGCTTATAAATTCAATTTAAAATCCTGTATATTTAGAACTATTCGAAATCAATATAAATATAGGCTTAAAATGAAATGTAAATTCTGATAAAAATAGAGATTTTGTTTTATTAGAAATTATAATAAACTTTTATATGAGAGACGACACAAACTGGCCACCGTGTAATATTTGCAGCGACATTGACTGAATATTGCCAACAAAGTGGAAACGACAAAGGTCATTTTATGCTTATGTACGAAAAGATTTCGGAGTATATGGCAAACGTAGAAGCAGCCTTCTACACATTAACAATTAAACTAGAGTGAAACAAAAATAATACAGATACAGTGCACATCACAAATCCCGTTATACCCCTCAAAATTGATTAATTATATCCACTGGACGTCGGTGGAGGGCCATATGAAGGCTGTGGCGCAGGACTTCCGTATCCACCTTAAAATAATAATGACAGTTAAATGTTTTGAATTTTGATTTTCAAAATGACCTTTGACCTTATATACCTTCGTTGCCCTTGTATCTAATAAAGTAAACTTCTGGCTTGCTGGGTTTGGTTGGTCCCGGTCCTGATACCCGGACCGAATTTGAATTCGTCGGTTTCTTAACTAACACGTAAACCAAAGTCTTCTGCTCTGGTTGTTCGGGTAATTGGATTTCGGTATTTTGTTGGCTGGAACTGCTTGGAGCCTGTATTCAAAGTAAATAAAATTGAATTAAAAATAAGTCCAAGGTCCGATTTCCAACCGTTTTTCCAACGGTTACTTTATCGCCTCAGCGCTTGTGCGCTCTATTGCACTGAGACAAGTCAAATAATTGCCATTTTTAATGTTACACTATTGTTATTTTGTGCATCTCTGGAGGTTATCGCTTCAAACGCTGAAATTCTGCTATAACATATTCACATTTGTCTTGTTGATACCACAGACATAATTGCCTCCACTTTATCTCGTGTTTTTCTAACAAGCTGCTACTCACTCATAATAATGCATACGTTTTGAAAATGATATTTGCTTACCTTCACGAAAATTATGTTAACGTGCTTCTCAGGAGCACCTCCCACTCGAATAACCTTTGACTCGGGATAAGAAACCTTCAAAAACGGGAAAAATTAAAAGTTGCACACTTTTGATTTTTTGAAATTTCATTTAGAAATGGCAAACATACTTCGTCAGGGGCAGAGTGTATGTAAACGTGTCTGTGAACAATGGGGCCTGCTGGAGGTCCATATGCTGCTGGAGGTGGAGCTCCGTATTCAGGTGCCGGTGCAGGTGCTGGGGGTGCCCCATATTCAGGTGCTGGGGGGGATGACGGCGGTGGGCCATAAGAATTTTGAGGTGTTCCATATTGAGACGACGGAGCCCCATAACTGGACGATAAAACTGCATTGGACAAATCCAAGCCCAAAAGCGGAGCTGAATATGATGGAGCTGGAGGCTCTGCATTAGACAGTGCCAACAGTGATGCGAGAATCACCTAGAAAAAATTCAGTTTTTTTACAAAAATTCCACAATACACAAGTTTTCACGTTTTAAATTTCCACAGATCCGAGTTTGGCACTTACCAAAGCAGACTTCATTTTTTAAAAAATCACAAACACGTTTCTGAACAAGCCTTATTTTTTTGTTGAAGTAATTGGTTCAAAGTCTAATCATGCAATGTGCCATTTTTACCGCGTAATTGTACCTTTTATACGATCTCGTTTCGGAATTATCACAAGTGCAACGCACGCGGAATTAACCACACGTCATTTTTTCTTTTGTAAAAATCGAAAGGGTCATCCTTGCCAATACAAATTCCAACAGATCTTGCTTATTACGTGATGACAGACTCGTGCCAAGAAAATAATTTCATCCTCCCAATGCTTTGGAGGCATCTGCCCTGAGGAATAACGATGATACACAAAGACAAAAATATTATGCTACTGTTGTAACGTAAAAGGATAATGTCAAATTGAAATCTCTCGTCGAAATTAGGTGAACCAAGGAACTTTGGAGGTATATTATGACTGTACAAATGGGTCTACTTTTATAGGTACTTGCATTACTTTGAAATAGGCAAGAAAAACAACAAGAGTACTCGAAATTCTTGCTACACAACGTGCTTCACGACCACCCCTCAATGATTTGACATTTGTATTGCAATATATTTGTATCTATTGTATTATAATAACAACATTATAGCCAATTGATGCAACAATTTGCAACTATGCATTGTTGATTGTATAAGGGTAGCCACAATAACATCTTCTTTGCCGTGTGAACGGAAGGTGCTAATAGATTATCCATATATACTCATCCATTTCCTAAATGTGACAATGATGAATCCCTTGAGAAGGAGGGTGGGGTCACAAAGTCATAAGCGTGGATTGACCGATTTTGCTAGGTTTGCTAACAAGAAATCAACAATTTTTTCAAACATTTCCTCTCATCTGCAGTTTTGCAATTCGAAAAACAAAGACAAATTATCCAATTTACAAAAATGTGTACCAAATGCAGTATGACGAAAATGTATTATTGGGTTCAAAAGTCAAAAGTTGTTACGGCTAAAATCTCCGATTTCATTAGTAGGGTGTTAGGATTCAGCCTACGCACTAGAATAAAGAGTGGGCCGAAGGCGATAAACTGCATTTCCTGCAGTTTGCATTCCTAATATTGCTCATAACATTTTTGGAGATAATTATTATTTTTTGTTTAGGGAAATTTCATAACATAATTTAGTTTTTTAATTAGCGCAGTCTTTAAAATTTGGAAAGTTAGTACTGCAGTTATTTTATGATCTGTGTACATTGTGAAATGGATTTTATGCTAATGAGGCAAAAATTTGCATGACACTTTTGACTTTGTTTCCGACATTTTACATGACATTTTATTGAATGTGGAATTTGGGAACCTACAAATTTTACAAACTTTAGCTGATTGCATCATGAACAACAATGCTATGATCATCTCATAAAACGTGCTCACTTTACTCAAGACAGGGTTCAAATATCTCTCAACTTTCAAGTTGCAAAAGTAGCTTTAGGGCAATAATATGTTTTCCATTTCCTTTGTCGCATAAAATGAAAAA
Source organism: Entomobrya proxima (assembly GCA_029691765.1). Taxonomy (NCBI): domain Eukaryota; kingdom Metazoa; phylum Arthropoda; class Collembola; order Entomobryomorpha; family Entomobryidae; genus Entomobrya; species Entomobrya proxima. The sequence goes on from CM056168.1 coordinate 19,551,765, forward strand.
TTGCCTTTGCATACTAATCAGTTTTTTCCCCATTTGATGTCAATAAACTAATCTAATCCGTATAGTCTGTCAATAGCTGTTGTGAACTGGTTTATATTTATTTAATGCATTTTAACTAGTTCACTGCAAGTCATTTTTAAAAGCTTTATTACTGCAGTCTACTGGGTGACCAGTTGAAGATGATTTAAGAGATTGGTTGACATTTATGAACAGCCGAATATGTAAATATTGCATTAAAAAATTGAACAGTAAAAATGCATTCTGGTCACTATAATGCATAATATTATGTCAAACAAGACACAGAGGAAGTCGTTTATGCTGTTGGGCTCTTTGCCAAAAGCCATATTTTCAGTTCCCCGTACAACATATTTGATTGCAAGAATAGATTTTCAAAGTTATTGAATTAGAACTCTAGTAAATTTACAAGAGTTTAATGAGATTAGTGTGTATAGGTAATATCGCATGAATTCTGATGCAATTGCAACCTGTATATAGAGCTTTAATTATTATTCAAAATTGGCCTATATTCGAGTAAATAATCTCATTTCTCACTATCTCACTACAAGATTATTTAGTCTGCAAATATTTACTAATTTGATTGGATAAGATCATGAATGGTTTTATAGTTTCTGGAGATTATAGCTGCACAATACACGTGTGCTTAATTGAGAAGTTTCTTTGAGTATTGCATCATAATACTGCAATTTTTTATTAAACCACTAATTTTATGTATTGTTGTATCATTTTCAGTCACGCGATTCAACATTTCATTATCAGCGCCGCTACACTTTCAACTTCTTCAACTTCAAGTTTTGACTTTTTGACCAAGGCGTGTAAATGCAATCCTTTTATTACATAAAACTGTAAAAGAGTAAACAAGGATGCAAATTTTATCAAACGCCCCCCAAGGGAGATGATCATTGGGTGCTGATAACAACCTTTGGGGATAATAATTGAAATTTTTCGTTGGACAGTAGCTCTTTAATAATAATATTACCTATTTGGTTGCCTGATTCATTGCCTCAGTTCACAAGTAAGACATTTTCTCAAGATTTACGAAATCTGATAATTGTTGTTTTTACAATTTCTTGTGTGAAGTTCGTAGAATTTAGAGCAAATTCTGCAGTGTAATTAAGTTTGCATTGGTTGATAAATTGCGAAAATGCTGATGACCACAAAACATGATGAGGCTATTAATTACAAAACGCATTGTTCACCTTTATCACATTTTTATTTTCCAAGTGTTGAAATGCGCAATTTGTTTGTAAAATGATTCCATTGTGTCGCTGATTCTACGAACTCAAGAAAACTGTAAATATCAGCTTTAAATGGGAAGCACATGACCATTTATTAAACATTATGCTTGTTTTATTGACATTTCTTGGTTGTATTATCTTTAAAACCGGTCAGGCTCAGTACTTTTTTAAAAATGCAGAAGGTATAGAAAATCCACAATTACAGGTTTACATAACATTGTGGTGTATCATCTTTTACCTTGTGTGTGCACTTTATTTAGATCGAGACATTTGCAGAAAAGCAGAATTTGTTGAGATAAGTCCTTATCGTGCGGTTTCATTAACCCAGGTACAGAAAATCGCTTCCAGGGGCTTTTAAAGGTCTATAGATAACTTGCCTTTGTAGAGTTATCAATCAATCTTCTAATAATTCAATGATGCTTTCTGCAATGAATTATTATATTAAATTCTCATTTTCGTTAGATGTCTTGGCAATCTGCGCATGCATGCTGCAAAATGAAGGGCAAGGTATTGCATACGATAGAAAAAAGTGTAGAGTCTGCTCAATTTCCACTGCAGAGGGTCCTGCCAGAAACATTTGGAGTTGAAGCAGGTATTAATAGGAAAGTTGAATTTTCAAAGACCACAAATTTGAAACTTGTATAATTTCAAGAGGATTTGCAGTTTTGGATTGGACTTTCCTATCATGATGAAAATTTTCAATGGAGTTTTGGAACAATATTTCCAAAGAGTCATATAAAAATATTCCGGGAAATGTATCGCTGGGTGGAAGGGCAACCGGAAATGACTCCAGGCACACGATGCGTTTCCATTTCTCCATACAAAGAAATCCTGGAATTACGAACCGTACCGTGCAACACCAAATTAAATTTTATTTGCCAACGTACATTCATCTAAGGTTCTGAGTACTGCTCCATTCTTGAAACATGAAATTAATGACATTTTATAATTAGAAATTCCACGCATTGGCGGAGAACCAATGACGGGAGAAGACTTTATGATAATTGGATCAGCAAAATTTCTGGAAATACCTGGCTTTGAAAATCTCAAATTTAGCCCGGTTTATGTAAGATGCAAATATATTTCAAAATTCAACATCTTGGTAATAAAGTTTAATTTTTCTAGACTCGTTGGCCAGTGGCAAATGCAATTTGTCAGTCTAGAAATTGGGTTCTAATTGATCGTGTTCACGAACTATATGGCGATAAACTTGCTCTCGTCCTTGCTAAGCAATTTTATAAACTAACAAAGACCCAGAAAACATTTCATTCAAGCGGAAACGATTTTTGTGACCCTCAAAAGTGGCAATGGGCATGCGGGGAAAAACTTACTGGAGATATTCCGTGGCTTCCAAATGCAAAAAGAAACAATACCCATTGTCTCCAGTATCTTGTGCAGTATTATGACAAATTCAATTCAACATTGTCCGCAAATAGTGTTGATTGTAACGAACAAAGTCATGTCATTTGTGACACGAGTCCATCATGCTCTGTGAATGATCAGTACCGCTGCTTATTTAAGGATCCACATTTTGTTGACCCTGAAAAGGAACTTGAAACTGGTAGGACAAATATGACAACCATTTATATTAAATGCAAATTAAATATTAAAACCTTATGTAAAAATTCCCCATTTGTAAGATCCAAACGTAAAAATCCTCTATGCGAAAAAATATCCAACGTAAAACTCCACAATTCAAATTTAGAATTTATACAATAACTACCTTGAAAGCAAATAGGGTAAAAACAATATTTGCATAGTCAAAATGACGTTTTTTATTTAAACGATCTTTATAGTTTTCGGATACTACAAATATTTTGCACAATACACAATGTATTTTTCCACAAGTTACATCCACAACCATAAAAAATCACAACATCGACAACGACAACATGCAAAATACCCAAATATCCCTTATAATTGACATACAAGGATCGGATGATGCGTAACTGTGACTTTTGCTGACCATAATGGATTCTACTTCTGACTACAAAAATTAAAAATGCATAGAAAGTCATATTACCTAAAGTAAAAATGGGTAGCGAATCAGTTTCTGTTGAACCAGATTTGCGATTACAAATTGATAATTATAAGGTAAGTAACTTGTTTTGCGTGTGGTAAAGTTTGTCATATTTTAATTGTGATTGTAGTCTTAGAAAACAACAGGGTGTTCGGCTGGCATTTTTATACGACTATATAAAGAACGCTTAAATGAAAAGGACATTTTGTCCATGTACCTAAATATTGTTTGCTTACCCTATTTGCTTTCATGCTGGTTATGTGGTTATGTATGAATTCTAAACTTGAATTGGGGATTTTTACGCATTGTGAAGTTCTACGTTTTGTCCTAAAAAATGGGGAATTTTTAGGTCGGCCATTTTTACGGGTCACGATTAAATGTTTTTTTGTAACAAACAGTTTAGAATTATTTTGAAATATGCAGATAAAGCCTTGTGTAAAGCCAGCAAATTTAATCAGTTGGCTGCAATCAATAGAAACAATGGAACATCATACTGGGTCTCTTCATCCAAGGTAATACAAATATGTATGGTAAAGTCTCGGTATAGGGTACACAACTTTACAAGAGGAACACGACGGTGATAGTTTCTCACGACCTGAGTCGCCATTGGCACAACTTTCTCGAACCTTTAAAACATTTTCCGGCGTAGACCTAACCAACATTAGTGAAAGAGGACTTACTACCACAAAATATGCAAAAACTTGAACACCCAATGGTGTGGGGACCACACATCAATTATTATGAAAGAGGAAAGAACCACTAGTACGGAGGGGACTCTTTGGTTTTAATCACCTTTGCAACCTGCGCAAACACACACTGCATTTGACCCCGGCAATTTTAAGGGTCACACATTTTTTCAAAGAGCGCATTACAAATTACAGTAAAGAACGCGAGCTTCTATTATATTCAAACATATTGAGCACAGCAGGTTACAGGTTGCGCGCTTGCCGTTGGCAAGCCAAAGCTCTCCACCTCCACATATTCACCTATTTACCCGTCCTCAGAAAATTGCTATTCCGTCCCCTTTACTAACCCATATGAAAATTTCAACCTCCTCCCCTCTTCGGAACCCAACTGAAACCATAGTCTCACGTCCCCCATAGCTGTCTCAAGGTACCCCACCACCACCATCATGTTCCTCTCGTCATGGGTTATCGATTGATGCATGTTTGGCTTAAATTGATTTACCTTAGTTAATTTCCCATAGTTGACATGGATGGGAGCAAATGTTTGCTGCAAGTCGAGGGGGTGGGAAGCTACATCCCCAAATTCCGTTGATGAACTGAAATCATTAGCCTGTGAAAATGAAGACATTTGCGACGGATTCTGGACAGCCACAAGCACCTTGGATTATCATCCACATAGCCCATTACGATTTAGGAACGGAAAGTTGCTCTCCCGATCCCTTTATAGCTTGATTCGAGGAGATGGATTTTCGTATCCATCTTGTGGTAGAATAAATTTTATGGATTTGCAAAAATCACAAGCCAAGTATGTGCATGCACATTGCTTGGAAAAAAATTTTGTGGTCTGTGAGGAAAATAACTATCAACAGAGTCATAATATAGTGGAGCGACGTGTGCTTGATGAGTTTGATGATGATGACTTTAAGCAAAAGCTTTTTGACAGGTTTTACGATACTCCCACCGCACAAGAACTGGATCGCAGAAAAAAGGACCACGCTAGAGACGTTTGCCTTAAAAGTATGAAAATGTATTCAAGAAATACTACCATAATTACTCGGTTCAAATCCCGGTGCAAAATTTCACCAAAGTATAGTAGAATTGTCCAAGTTGTGTTGATTTTTTTTATAAATTTAGGCATTTTTGTAGTTTTTTTTGTTCTGTAATATGTACTACCTATTTGACCCGGGCACAACGAGTAATCACGGTGATATTATTTTTCAATGAAATGGGATTTAAAATAATATCTATTGTAACTTAGGAGATTTGTATAAAAAGTACAGTGAAAATTGCCCAGATTCTGCTACTGCGGTTGATTCAACTGGTTCAAGACCCTCAAACTCCAAAAGGGCAAAAATTGCACTTACTTTCCAGAATCAAAAAGTGCTCCTGCAACAACTCATTACCAGAGCGTTTTACGGATCCAAGAACGAATCTGGAAACATGAACGAGTATGCGTTCCAGTTTCTCAATTATTCCGTCTCGCTGTTTTCCGAACTCTGCCCAAACGTTCCGCAATCTTTTCTAGAAAAGTCTTTTAAATTGTTTCGTGCACTGTATCTATTTTTGAATCCCAAACGGCAGCCCGAAATTATTACACAATTACAGTTCAACTTGACAATGAAATTTTTGGGCATTTGCAAAGAACAAATGAAGCCTGTTATTATCAAGTATGACAACTGCGGAGAGCTGGTCGTTGCAGAAAAAAATTGCAACAATTTCGTATGTACGGATGGCAAATATGAGTTCAGGCTGCACAAAACGGATATATTGCTAGACATTTTATGGAAAGGTACAGTGATGAAGAGCATTTAAAAATTTAACTAGAGCAATGATAATATAGATCAATTATTTAATTTCAACCTTGATTCAGTGCTTGAAGGGGTTCATGCAGTATGCTTCCCAGCATTCAAAAAGAATCCAATATTGCACTCTTATTTTGCAATGGTGATTGCGGATTTGTGGAATGGTCAAGAAATGCGCTTTAGATGGTGGAATCAGATTGAAAAAAAGGGATTCTGGAAACGACTTTTGGGTCCTCACTTTGAGAATTACCTTTTAAATATAGAACGATGTAATGCAGCAACTATTGAAAATTCATATTTTCATGTGCGTTTGCCGAGAATCTCATTACCACAATCTATGAGATTTCCAGGATTTTTCTACAAAAAAATACAACCAGACGAAAGCAAAAGTACTCTTTTCTTTGGCTTCAAGTATTAAAAGATAAACTTTTTTATTAACGGTTTATTATTTTGTTTTTTTGCAGTTACATGACATTTTTCTTTGAAGAGTTAATTAGATATTTGCAACAGTGTGTAAGAAGCTGCTTCCCACCGGATCCGGCAATTTCATTTCCGTCAATTTCCCTCGTATAAATGTCCAGTCCATACTGGCCTTCCTCGGGAAATCCAATAAGAAACATTACTTCATCGTTTCTAACCGACTGGCTGACATATCTGTGCAAAAAAATTTGACATATTACATATTTTATAAGTTTTATATTCCATAGTATTTTTATATGCTCGGTATTATATAATATTTTTACTTTGACAACTTTTTCTCGTCGCTTCCGTTTTTGTGCAACGTGGCCATAAAATCTGTTAGTGGTCTCGACATTCTAAAGTCAATGGTTAATTCTCTACCGGCAAATATCAATGGGTCTGGATGGGAAAGTGGGACAAGCCCAAAAAGTCTGGTGGCTTTAGCGGGACCCCACTCTCCTGAAGCACAATCTGGCAAGGGCACCATTACCGTAGATAAGCTTGGGCAGTCTATTTTTACCTGTGTACAAAAATGTCAAATTGCAATTATAACAACAATAAACAGCAAAGAGCCGAGTACAAAAGTAGCGCATTAGCGCTTAAATTTTTTGCATTTAAATCCTCACCTTGCACACTGATTTAAATTTCATTGGTTCTCCGGTAAGGTATTCTTTGGGTGTTACAGCATTTGCAAATATATCCAAAAGAAAGGCTCCTGAAGATGGAGCGTGAACTCGAAAGGATACAATTGGAGGGCTCACGCTTTGCATTACAAATCTTTTTAGGCTGACTCCTTCAAACACATCGGCCTCGGTATCATAAATCTTTAAATTGTAGTGGAAAATAAGACAGCCCTCCATTTGGGGAGGCATTCCAATTCTCACCGTTGCAGCACCTGTAAACAATAACATTCGTTTCTTAAATACAAATTTTGAATTTATTTTTGTTTGTTGCATTACATTTTGTTTGATTTTGTTATTGCTATTTTACCAGAAGAATCTGTGGTCATAACCGCTTTGCAATGCGAAATGATTTCTCCGTGACTATTATGAACACCATCGCCACTTTGTCCTGGGGGAAAGTATAGTCCGTACCTAAAGAATAGACTTCGCACAAAGGGTAGTTCTTCAAATTCAGTAAGTGAAATTGGCCGCTTTAGCAGTTGCCAATCTGGCTGTTGCGGGAAAAACTCAAATATAAATTCCTTTGGATCCGTCAAAAAGTAATGATCATCATACTCGTAACGCAGCGAGTCCGACTTGGACGCTCTTTCTTTGGCATTGACTAAATGTCTAGCTCCCCAATTGCATTGTACAAATCTCCATGCACCCGCAACAAAGACTGCGTTCCACGAGTTTCTGAACCTATTGTCCGTAAAGCGAACGCCAGGCTGGTAGCCCGCAGACTTGCTCAAACCCTTGATAACTACACAATGAAGACCGGCATAGGAGCAAAGCCTTTTGAACAGGACATGGTAGCTTTCAGTGCCTTGCTTGATCCCTCGCAAAAGTCCCATCGGAGTGTCAGTGCGCACGTCCTCTGAAAACTCCATTGCGTTCAAATTTTTCACTGTAATCCATCTAAAAATTGTCCTAGCCTTTTCCACGTCCGTCCCGCAACGGGACACGAGCTGGCGAACCAAATCTGTAAACGTTTTTTGGTCTTCTTGTGCAACAGATATGGCTATTTGGTCAATATCTGCAAACTCTACAGGATCCGAATAAATGTCTCGTTTGTCTGTGGAAGGAGGAGAGGGTGGCGGTGGTTGAAGCGGATACGTTTCATAGTCAATAGTTCCATGAATCTCATCATCGTCATCTTCTCCGCCTCGCTGAATAAACTCTCGCTTCCTTTCACTAATCAAATGCATCATTTCTTTGCTCTGTTTTTCAACCAAAGCCGCAGTTGCCGCTCTACAATAAATATAATTATCAGTATAAACATGTACGTACAATCATTATCATCATCATCATTTAGATTCATTTTTTTCTTGTCATTATACCGTTCGTGTTCCAAAAGCTTTCTGGTTGTTTGCTCTCTTCTCTTGTCCCTACGAATTGTCATATGTCGCTCCAAGTCTTCCTTTTCCTTTGCCTTTAACTTGCTAATTGAGTGTGAATCTTCTTTCATGCGGAGGGATTCAAATTTGGATGCCAATCTGTCCAACTCCCTTTCCCATTCCTCCCTAAATTCTGCATTTATTCTAGCCTCTTCCTCTGCTCTGGCTTTTGCAAATTTTTGGTAAAGTAGGTCTTCCTCCTTGCGGTGACGCATTTCTAATTCTGTCTGCTCCTCTTTAGGCTATCAAAAGAAAGCAGTTGACCATTTTAGAACAACATGCCATAATAACGCCTTGTTGTTATTGTTAATAAGAATTTGCCATGTTGTTGTTATTCATGTACCAAATAATAGTGCATTGGCTTCTCCTTTTTGTATGCCTTCTGAAGCTCTGTGGCCTTGAGAGCGTGGGCGATATGAAGGGCAGAGGCATCAAACCTACCAAAATTGTGCGACCTAGCTTTTGCTGGGGTTTGTTTACTGGGCGTATCAAACAATGGGGAAGCACCATTCTCTCTTCGGTGGGGTGGAACATTGTATGCCTCAATTTCGGAAGAGGCTTTACTACTTCCTCGTATCTAAAAAAATTTAAAAATTCCATGAACATTTTATACTTTGACATTTCATTAACAAAATTTCATTGGCACAGTTCATCACAAAAACCTGATCATTGACATAGGGAACAGATTTAGGTACACATAGTGCTGTCCGAATGCCTACTGAAGAATTGTCCAAGTGTCCTGGTCCTGGTTTTGGAACATGGCTCATGCAGTACACTTCCTTGTCATCTTGGTCATGTTGTGAATGGTAATATGTTCGTAGGCTCAGCCGACTACCACACACGCAGCATTTGAAGCAGCCAGAGTGAAAAAATGAAAAATCTTTCAGAGGTCCAACCCTGTAAATGCATAATTTCATAATTTTCAATCAACACTAATGAAAAGTGTCAACATCTAAGCATTTTCGATTCCGCAACAATATTAACAATCAATGATGAATGATGAATGAAATCAGTACACATGCTACACACTACATTGCCGGAGGGTATGGGGTATATTGATTAGACAAAAGATAAGCTATTATTATTATGTTCATGTGGGCTTTTCTATCAGGTTTACGACTCTATATTATGGTTTGTAATTCTTGCACTTTTGCAATTTTCTCACTGTTTGTGATTAAGACTCATAAATAACAGCTATTATTTAATAATTCATGATTATGTTTATAATGTTTAGAGCTATTTCAAAAAAATATATTTTCCACTACAATAGATTTAGAATCTAGTCTTCCATGCATTGCACATGCTTTAAAAAAAATTCTTGCGTAGGTACTTGACTTTTTTGTTCCTTTAAACGTGTACTTGCTTGCCCACGCAAGGCCGGCATCATCATTAGCTACTTCTTAATTTTCCTCGTCTGTCCGATGTGTTGTAGCCATTGTGCTCCATCATCTACTGACTCTAATAACGCTACGTTTTTACACTACTCTTTTTGCTGTTTATTATTTAACAAATTACATATACAATACTTGTTGACTTAGTTCATTGCTATTTAGCAAACTGTGAATAAATAAACCATTGGCAAATGGACATAATTAAGAATCGAAGATTGGTCCAAACGCAAGGTTAAATTTAACAAATGGACATCATATTTGTAATCTTGGTCAAAAATGGAATTAAAATCATGTGTCGCACAGCATATGTCCATTAACTTGAAATGTTTAACAATTAAGGACCCAAATCAGGGCCTAAATAGGTAAATTTAACAAACAAACCGTAGATTCGTAATCCTGTAAAAAATGGACCAAAATCATGTACCGCATAGCTTGGATCCATTAAATTAGCGATTCGAAAATTAAGGCCTGATTTCAGGCCTAAATAGTTAAATTTTAACAAACAAAACCGGGATTTGTAATCCTGGTCAAAAATGGACCTATAATCATGTATCACTCAGCATGGATCGATTAAATTAGCGGATTGAAAATTAAGGCCCTGATTTCAGGACCTTAAAACAAACAAACTGTGGATTCGTAATCCTGGTCAAAAATGGACATATAATCATGTGTCACACAGCATAGATCCTTTAAATTAGCGGATTTGAAAATTAAGGCCCTGATTTCAGGACCTTACAATCCGAATTTTGACAAACGAAATGTGGATTCATAATCCTTGTAAAAAATGGACCTAAAATCTGGTGCCGCCATGATAATTGGTCCTAGTAAAAATGCTTAAACCGTGGTGACCTCTGACCTTTCGAGTTGACCTATGACCCTGAAATTCAATAGGTCTGTCCGACCACCACTAGAGTCTGTATACCAAGTTTGGTGGAAATCGGACCAGCCATCTCTGAGGAAATCGCATTAGGCCGGACGGTCGGACGGCCGGACGGCCGGACGGACGGACGGCCGGATCAGGATCTTAGTAAGAATCGACATTCTTCGATTCTTAATAATCGTTTCTCATTATATGGTCTAATGCAGTAATGCAGGAGTATGCATGTATCAATACAAGCGCGCAACTTTCACTTTTTCTGCCACCTGGATGATTTGTAAAGTTTTCTATTTTTATTAACTGCCATATAGTTGAATTTAGTTTTTAGAAATTATGAAAAGTCTAATGAAAATTAGTTTTGTCACATATTCGACAGATGCAGATTTTTGCAGATGGTTAGCATATTTTTTCATCCATGACGAATGATTTACAGCAATTTATTAGTATATATAGTGGGGTGGAATTCTTTTTGTGTGGAGGTTTCTCTATTACTTTGTGCGTATATTTGCTGCGTGGTCGTTGTGAGATTATAGACGTGCCTTGACACCCACATCGAAACATGGTAAATTTGGATGGATTAAGGACGAAATAGGACAGAAAAAAGTGAACGCAAATAAAAAAAACTACATAATATTATAACATTGTGTGTGTTTTTTAAATACTAGAGTATTTTTTATGTGTACAGTGTACAGACAAAACAAGTTGCATGTCTACGCACTTTGCCTTTGTTGTACACATCAAGGAATTTGAGTGGGAGTGGGAGTCTCATGTGACATGCTTCAGTTCAAGTCCTTCGTAATATTGTAATTAATATTGTATTGTAATATTAAAGTATGAGAAAATAATCATGTACCTGTCAACAGGGTAGACTGTGTCTCCACACCTGAGACACGCATTTTCCGAGGAACCCCGATACATGGTAGTATCTTTTGCTCAATAACACACACTACTACTGTCTATCCATTGACACATTTCGGAAAAGGAAAAACTTTTCGTTTAATTTTATGACTTTCCTCATGTAAAATTTTGGTTTTTGTATTTTGTACTTAAAATTCCCTGAATTTACAACAAAACACCGTCGTCACACATTATTACAATCGATTCATATATTTTGATTCTATAAATAACATTCTCAGAATCTCCTTCCTGTCATCATCATGTTTTGCTGAAAAATTTCGGTAAAAATATAAAAAAAACTCTTGAGTATTTCGAGGATTATATTCAAAGGCAACGGTACTTCTTTGTAAGGCACGAATGACTTTAATTTTCTCTTCTTTTCAATTCAAAAGCTCAATGCCTAACCTTGAAGAGTACTAGCATAAAATCTCGTCGGTTCAGTACAGTAAACGCAGAACTTTACGCAGGTTTTTTTTGCTTCGTTTTTGCAGCTAATATTGTTCGCGTATTATGTTAGACATGTATCATCATGATCATCAGCAACATCCTTTAGGTTTAGGTATTTATCTGCTCTGCTGTAGTATGTTTCTCCTAGAAATTCATCTTTTCGAATTTTTGTCTACATATTTCACTTGCAAAAGTTGACAGTGTAGCAGGAGTGCATGCATGATGATTAAATATTATTGTCTGCTCTTGTTGACGCTGGTAATTCACACTATCGCTAACTGCTCCTTTGCATTTTTAGCACACTACTTTCAAACTTTCTTGATACATAACAAGGCTATGCGGGAGGCACTCATTCACTCATTCCCTCTTTTGCCAAACTTTTACAGGGACACGACATTAGTGACAGGCAATAATGATGCTGATTAAAAGAAATTCAATAAAGAACAAATAACGCGAAACAATTGACAAAAGGAAGCAGTTTCCTTTTTTCAAAAACTAATCTGTGGTTTGAGCCTATAGTTTTATTACAACAAACACATAAAACTACCACACACTTTTTTTAAAAACTTTTTTCATCGTGTTCACACAATTACACTGTGTAACTAGAAGCAAAAAGAACAATACAAACAGTGTTTTATGAAACTATTAGTCAACAATGAAGGATAAACATTTGCACAACTACGCGGCGCAGACGGCGAGAGGGCAATTGCCACTGGTGGATTATCTGTAGTTGTACTAGCAGGTAATTGTGTGAGACTGCAAAATATTCAGTTTTGAAAGAGTAAACGGTCGGCCGTGTCAGTTTTTCTCGACCAACGCAAATATAATATTATTATATTATGCTGCTGCAGTTTCTCTAGGATTAATTCACAAAAGGGTACCGAGCACATTAACTAACTATATCTACGGTTAGGTACGTAGGTATGTAGTAAATCTGGTTTGTGGCTGCAACCAACATTGTTATGTAGGTGGTTCAATATGATGATGCTCCTTATTACTGTACAGATATGTTTATTATTTAATTTCGTGCACTTTACTACTCGTGTAGTAAATTCTTATAAAAAGGAAGGGGATGAGACAGGAGGTAGGCTTGAGCAGTTTAGTTTGCTCGAACAAAAATATATAAATTCTGCGACCAACTATGACTAACCGAACGAGAGATGGTGAGTTACTAAACTATCAGACAACAGGTATAAAACTACAAACAAAACATGAAAGATACAAGTCTCTTGCTCTGATGATCTTTATTTGGTTTCATGATTTTCTTCACTTGTTTAAAAATCGCATTCAACAGGTATCAAGCAGAAATAATCTGATATGTGTGCACATTCATACGAGTCTTGCGATATTATATGTATTAGTGGTACTTTTTGATGTAGTAGTATTTTTTTGAATCCTGCTTTATCAAACAACGAACGTGTAAAGTTGGGCGGTATGAAACTAGACAGGTAGTATGTATGGTGCTGGCAAAAGTTACAAAGTATGAAAAGTCGTAATAATATAATACAGTATGCAACAGAGCATTTGCTCTGTACGTAAGAGTTAATAACTGGTGTGGAGGAGGAGAGGGTAACTTGGCACAGCATCAACGCAACTCTTTAACATTTTTTAACGTTCATATTTTTAAGCCTTTCCCTGTTGCTGCTTCTGCTGATACAAGTACTGAGAGGAGATACAATAAACAAAAGCATCAACGAGACAGGTATTTCATTGTTGTAACGTTATTTGGTAAAGATGTGGATCTGAAATGAAAGAGGATGTACATATTTTGTTGAAAGTCGAATAACAGAAAATATAGAAAGGATACAATGCTACTACACGTTTCATTATTGCGTGAGTATCAACCGTCACAGGTAAGAGGAGAATGCTTTTTTTGTGATATTCAATATTATGCAGGTGGCAAAAGAAACGGGGTTTCTCTTACCAAGACCACAATTGTTGTGCATTGTAGTATTTCTAATGCAGACCTTAACAATTTTCATCAGAAAACATTTTAATATAAATCGAAACTCAAACTAAAAATGCATACATAATAAAAATGTAAGATAATATTGCACTACTAGCTTTCATATTTAATATTTTGTACCTTTAAATACCTCATATAGCCATTAATTACAAATCGATTTGGTGCATGGTCACGTCAATTTACACTAAACTTTTGATTTCCGACAAAATGTACCAATGTTAGAGTTTTGTTTGAGTGAACACTACAATGTTTGTACATGATGCAAATTTTTGAGTTTCATAGGTTGTTGTTCATGAGCAATTAAGCGACACAAAGGAGCTTTCAGTCATGATCGTCAATCGTGGCTGTCAAGACCAGACTTTAAATTAAAATGACGTTTAATACTTGATTCTGAAAGTAAGGTGCGGTTCTGTTAAACGGTTCCTCTTGAGCATCTTTGAAAATCTTTAATGTACAATAGTCATGCAATCAGCAGATTATTCAAAGTGAAAAATTAAAAACGTGGGTTCGCAGAGATTACTATTTGTACCCAGTTTACAGTAAACAATTTTGTTGCTGCCTTTTCCTCAAATGCTTGAGAACATCATTATGAATGCTATTATGATTATGATCACGACAGTGTTTATCATATTGCACTATTACGCAGAAGAGGGACTATGAGAAGCATGATCAAATATGTTCACGACAAAAAAACGACTATAAACAGTTTTCATCTTCTGGATTTTTTATAACGTTTTAAAAAGGCTATTACAAAAGTTAACATGCAAAACGCAATAACAACGAGCGTTGCATTGTCAGCGAATAAATAAATGCTAGGTGTTAAAACCGAATACCAGAGTTCGTATGGATGGGGAATGCTCTGAGATGCAAATATTGTACTGTCAGCATACTATGTTGAAAAATTATCTAGTCCATGATGCGGGATGATGATAGGGTTGAGCTTACTTTTACTTGTTCAAAAAATATACACTTTATCACATTCGGTTAAAGGTTTGATGTTTAATGCTGAAGCAATGTAATAATCCTTGTACGAGAGTTTTTGAATTCCCCGTGTGGTGAGTGGATGCTCATCGTTCCGCTTGGCATTCATTAACTTTTTGTAAGTGACCATACTGCCCAAAGTACAAAAAATGATCAACACAGCGCTTTACAATAACCCCTAGCTAAACTCTCGATAAAAGTACAGGTGCTCGGTAACTTTTTTTTGCTGCGGTTGCCTTTCTTCATTGCAGAGTAATAAAAATGTTTCAATGTAATTTACACACGTCGTGTGCGCGGTAGGTATTATAGTAAAGCACGACTTTATAATAAAAAACCAGAACCATGTAGTACACCCAAAACCAGGTTCAGTAGGTTCAATTTTCTATATATGTAACCTGCAACTGAATTTCATCTATAATTATTACAAATGAATGAAGATTGCGGAGTGGTGCCACTAAGCTTAATATCATTTTGTTAGTACATTCATAAACGCTTTTAAAAGCTTCAGGGGATTAATGGCAAACAAACTCTTGTAGAATGTTAAAACGAAGACGAAATGATAAGAGGAAATATTTGCATGACTTTGTCAAGTTTCATTTGCTAGTATTTTGTAAATAATCATCATGCACATTGAGTAAACAATTATTTAAATGCACCTTTTGAGAAATGGGAGTAACGTGAGTATTGTCTATTGCCTTTTATTGTAGGATAATTGGCAAGAATCCGGGTTTTCACCGAAGTGGTCAAATAAAAAAATCGTCAATGTGGTCCAATGAGCAAAACAAACCGATTTCAAAAAATGGTTTCAATATTAGATTTGAAATATGGGTTAAACTGGGATTTTCCCGGATTTTGACTTAAGTTTGATTAAAATGTTTTTAGGATCTCAACGACTTTAACTGGATTAAAATTCGATTTCCAGGGTATTGACGATTTAGGTTTAAAAAATTCCCCACTAGAATTTCAACTTGAATTGTGACAAAATCGTATTTTCTCGAATTTCAAGGTAATTGAGTTGGGTTGGGTTAAAAAGATTTTCCAGATTTCTATTATTTTAACTATTCTAATTAAAACACTAAATAATTTGGTAGTTGTGAGGGTTACTTTACTGCTTGTGAGTTACTTGCAAGTAGGTACGTTTTAGGGCAAAACTCAATTTTTACTACCGTTTTTAACCACACTAGTGGTCATTTTCAGTGGGTAGTTTTTTCGCCCAATTAATAATTACAAATACGTCATTACTTATAAAACCAAATATTAATAATGAAAATGTAATGTAATGCAAAAGATGTGTTGTAATGAAAATGTAAAGCTACAAGTCTCTCGCTACCCTCTAAAACACTCGTAAATGGTGAACAAGACTCAAAGATTCACAGTTAATGTAAAAGTGTTACAAACTGTATCTTACAATTTGTATGAAAGTTTCTGGAAAAATATTCGCGAATGTTTTTTTAATTTTTGTAATTTATGTAAGATTTTTTATAAATGTTTGTATTATTTTACCATGTATACACAGCGCCTCGCCGTAACACACAAATGAGCAGCTGCGCATTTATGTGTCACGCTTGTCAGTTTTTACCCTCCTGTACACATTATTAGCTCGCTGCTTCTGTAGGAGAGCTTTCTCCAGGATGCAGGATATCGGTGTCCGTTTGTCCGTACACTTTATTTTAAAACCAGGCTAAATGGGCGTTAAATCAGCAAAAGGGGCTCTACAATAGGCTCCAAACAATGCTTTCCAGGCAACCAATTTTTAATTTGCAAGCGATTTTGATTGTTGTTTTCAGGCACTTTTACGCTACCTTCAATGGTTTGCCATAGACTATGGTTACATATCTTTGCCTAACCTAATTAACCTATGTAAATTCCTTTATCGTGGTTAACCGTTATTTGGGACTTGAGTCTGGGGCACTTTGAGACACGTAACGTGCCATTCGTGAATGCATGTAAAATACACTTTTGGGGTTGTACGTGAGAAATTACCACTGGGGACCAACCCCCACATCCGCGCCATCTGTACCGTTCCACTCCCCAGGTCAATAATATTGATTGATATATATCTGGTTTCGAAACTAGAAGAACCATGTACTAAGCAATACTATATCCATGTATACA
The DNA here is from genome assembly GCA_029691765.1 of Entomobrya proxima. Lineage (NCBI taxonomy): Eukaryota > Metazoa > Arthropoda > Collembola > Entomobryomorpha > Entomobryidae > Entomobrya > Entomobrya proxima. Next base: position 19,568,721 of record CM056168.1, read on the forward strand.
TGCTTACTATGCGCTATGCTGTATAATGAATGAGCCAATTGGTCCAATTATTGGACCAGTTTTTCTCAAAAGCCGCTGTTGGCTGTACAATTATTCCTAAAATTCCTAATTGTTCCTAAATAACGTTCCGTATTCCAATACCCGTGCTGTCACACATTGCAAAGTATTTTGTAATTTGATTTTTTTGGAATCGGAATTTGAGCGTTTCGTTCTCAATCCAAAGAAATTCAAGAATAAATACATTTATGGTGTGGCATATGTATAATGATGATTAATTTTTGGCCAAGAAAGAATGCATGGGATATGTTAAAACCAGGTCCAAGCATAATTATACCTTTCCCACCAATGCAAATGTGAAATCACGTAAACTGACAATTTCAAAGCAATTTTTTGGTATATATCAGAAGATAGATGAACAGTAGAACAGTTCATCATGAACTACTATATACAAATTACTATAAACATTTAGCACAACATTCAACATTGACCGCATTATCAAGTAGGGAATGAATGTACATACAAAACCGGAAAATTGTAATTTATGGCACCTTGTATGAACGTCCTGGCATTATAATTCTTTATCTCACATCCGCTTGGGCGTTGGTAAAATACCCAAGTTTTTTATGACATGAAACTTTTGTCAAGTTTGCAGTTTTACTTTTCCCAAATAATACCAGCACCCAGTACCGGAAGCAACGTGGTATCTATACTATGCTATATGCTCGTTGTATGGGGCAAAAAGGAAAGGACACCGGAACCGGATGTGAATAGATGACAACCTCCTGCAAACAAATTGAATTGACGAAAATGCTAATTTAGTCACATTTACGGATGCGCTTTCACATCTATATGCATCATCTATTAGTACCTTAATGAAAGAATTACGGTAATGCAAGGTTGAGATTTCAATGTATGGGTCATAACAATAGAAATGGATTTTAATACTTTTGCTAGTGTTTCTTGACTAGGCTACATAAGTTCATTTACAGTAATAAATAATAATTTAATGAGAAATGAACATTTTTTCAATATTTATCACCTATTTTTGTGTCACGTATCTAAGTTTGCGTGTTTATTTTGTCCAGCGACTTTGCATTTCATATGGCAGACAAAATTCGAGCATAGTACTATATCAAGATGAAGACTTAGGAAGATTTTATAGACTCTTGTTCCTTTTCGGTAAATCTCCAGCGCATGTAGGCAACTTTCATCCTGTCCCAAACATTCTCCACCGAGTCCATGGCCGGGCGCACGTCTAATAGAGCAAACCTGTATGTCTCATCGACCATGCCTCCATCATAATAATCAATAATGTAGCGAACTTCCTTTCCACACCGATCAATGATCCAATCGTGTCTATCAAAGGGTAGTTCATAACCCATCCTGAAAATATAAGATTTTCTTTAAATAAAAATCACTTTCAAACTAAAATTTGTAAAAATGTACATGATAGAGAAGTTACATGTTACATACCAACTTCGGATTCGAGCACGTGGCGAAAATTCCTGCGCTTTTCCTCGAAAACTCTTCAATTTGGGACACATACATTCCGTAGCATGCAATGCTTCCCATTTCAAGACCTCTCGCCAAGCTTCCTCGTTGTTTTTATTGTGAATTCGAATAATCGCATCCATATCATCTCGTTGTATATCTCCTTCCTTCCAACGCCAACCCTTTCTCAGCATGGCATTCCAAAACATCTAGATTTTTTTAAAGCCAAATTAAAGTATCAGTTCAAAATGGCTGCTCAAACACATTTACATTTTAAATACAAATTATCAATTATCATCATACTTGCTCTGACGGATAGACCCAACGTTCGTTTTCTGTTCCAGCTTTTGGTATGGAAGAGGTCGACCGGTTAGTAGACAAGGAAAATGGCTGGTCAGGCGCAGGTCTTTGATTTGGAGGTGGCATCTACATAAAAGATAACTTGTTAAACTCAAGTTACAAACTGCATTGAGACTCATTATTGCACAGATTTCATATACCATATTAGTAGGATCCAGATCAGCAGTTTGTGGGTCATCCACTAGTTGGCCAGCATTTGCTGGACATTCGGAACGCCATGTTGCTTGTCCCTATTAAAACCATGTTTGAAAATAAATGTTTGTGCTACTAGCAATGAATTCTACGTAGGTTTTTGCTTTATTTTACATGATTAACGGGACAGCCCCCACCGGATCCCTCACGATTAGCCTGGTGAAAAGAGCTAGGCTTGTTGCTGGACTGAGCATTGTCATTACCCCTCATGGGACATTCTCGGGGTGGATCCATCACTACCTGCTGAGCTGCAGCTTCCGCACTTGAAGCCACGTTCCCCATTATCAATAAGTGTCAGGACTAGTAGATAAATATCAAAGTTAAAAAATGCGCAATTGCTAATCTAACATTATTGCTACGCTAAAATTACTTCAGTAATATGATTGAACCTTGATTGATGATCAAGGTGGGCTATTTTTCGGTTCCACTTTCACAGGCCAAGTAACAATTAAATTTCCGAATTATCTCTTTGGCTTCCAATTTCCAATAATGGTACTGATATTGGATTTTTGTTTTATTGCGAGAGAATTATGAGCATTGCATCAGGCACACATACACGTGCATGAAACTTGTAATTTTTGCATTTATGCAATTTTGTGATTGATCAATTTTTCAAGATGTGTTGATGATGCAAAGGAATTACAATGCTGGAGCCACCACTGACCCAATACTATAGGCAATATCATGTGTGCTTCTACTCCGCCGCGCTTGCTTTTTTGCTCAATGTATCTCCACTCTACATGCTCAATGTTCAACTGGAATAGCATCATATTAACATGCATGGAATTTAGTTTCTTGGATAGTGGATTTTTTAATAGCTTTTGGGCATTTTTTGTTAATTTAAATTATTATCACAATTTCTCCAAGTTTTCCTTAAAACTATGATTAAAACTTACAATGTATTGTTCCATTTAAAATCTCACTTTTATAACATACAAATAATTTAAAGCTTGCAACAAAGTAGCAACAAATTTCTATTCCCGTATTTGACATTCAACCTAAATCACTCTACACTATACTAGGATTTTACTATACACAACTAAATGGCTAAAATTGTTTCTTGTGTCTTTAAATTTTAATTTCTTTTTATTATCACATCACGGTAGACCGTGTAAATCATGTTCGGTATACAACCTCTCGCATTGGTCATATATAACGGAAGTCATTTTGATGACATCGTGCATAATGTCCACTACTTCGTTGCACTCTACATAACCATTAGCACAAACCTGTGTAAAATAATAAAAAGAGTAAAGTTGACTGCAAATTGCAAACAATTAAAAATGTAAATATAGCAAAAATTGTGTCAGTAGTAGTGCCTTTGCAATGAGATCTTTCTTGGTTGGCAAACCAAGCATGGCTATTCCTGCGCCCTTTTGGATAATCCATGGATGGAATTTTGCCAGAGTTTGAGCATATGCATCCTTGCAAATTCGCGAAATTCCATCTTGCTCTTCGATTTCGTCCATTTTGCCCAGGAATTTTGAGACAAAAACTGGAAATGTAATGATGAATGACAATAAAGTTACTAAAATGGCATTGTCATGATACAATGCAACTATTTCTTAAAACTTGTACTTAGAGAGCGATGCAAGCGTAGGAATGTTCGGGAGCCAGAAGACGCTTTATTGGAATGTATGTAATCCGTGTTTTTTTCAAACGTTATCATCTTTTCAACAGTCTCATAGTGAGTTTTATTATCTCCATCACGGTAGCCTTGCAAAATTTCAATTTTGGTTTTCACATCTGAGCCAATGTATCCAAACACCGTACCCAGCATACAAAAGAACCTGAAAGTTGTAGAAAATCATATTATAGCTATGAAAACAATAAATACGAACAGAACTTGTTCAACAGATACATAAACTGTGTATTAAAATATGATTTTTTAAGTACTCAGAGTACACACTTGTAAAGTTGTTGAAATGTCCTGATGTATTCATCCATATCTACTTCGTGGTCACTTTCTCGAATGCATTTGTTAAGGTGATCATTGAGCTCTTTTATATTAAAATGACCAGAAAATTTCCCATCAGTGGAATCTTCCGATAGACTTGGATCCTTTGGGATTGTCGCAGTGGACGAATCCATCATATCTTTTTCACTGTTGTTATTCTCCATTCGTTTGCTGTTTCCTTTGTTTCCAGTGATATTTAAAGGATTGTGGTCTGAAGCTTTTGCTGTAACTGACCTATTGACACCCAGTACCTTTGATGTATCTATAAAGAAAGAGGTTGATGAGCCGTTTTGAAATGAATGGTACCGAAAAGTCACCACACGCTCTCGGTCAAATTTCGAAAATATTATTAAACAAGTGATGCAAATCACCACAAGAACAGTGTAAGTTTTACAAATCATTTTTTCACGGATCAAAAAAGTCGTTCGTGTTGTGAATAAAATTTGCGTCATGTAATGCCACGCGGCTGCAGCACAGTTGAGTGCGCGATGATCGCGACATTTTACGGCAAGGTTTATTTAGCTGTCACCACCACAGTTTATTCAATATTTGATAAGTGGTTAATAAAAAGAGTCAAAATATGGTTTTGAATAGTTTTTCAACATTTTAGCTGCTGAATCATGAATCGTGCAAGCAAACTCAAACCACCTATTTTGATGGAAATGCAAAAATTGCTGACCAAAACTGTTTAAAGACTGAAATGTTCTCACTCGACCAAAACTAATCATGCAAAAGAAATATTAGTACCTATATATACTATCAAGCTTCTTATGTAATGCCATTTTTCTACATTGATGAATGCACCAAACTGGCTGCTAGAGCTCATAATGACCTAATGTTGACATCGGTTTCAATGATCAATCCGGTTACGCTTAGTTATTGGTAATGGCTTATCTAACTGTGATTTAGTTCAGACATCAATGGGATGTTCATTAATTTGACTTGGTATGATAAACCTTCATGAGGCTCGTATAAAAGGGTTACATAAACGAAGAACTGGATAAGACTTTTACAATTTAAACATGGTATCATGTAATTTTCCAAGATTGATAATGATGATGAGAAAGAGTATGTGAGAAGGATTAAAATGGGAAGTACATAAATAGTGCATTCTGCATTATTATGGGATAACCTTTTGACATGATATGGCGTTAACAAATGAGCATCGAGGACAAACACGCAGTCCAAAAATGTCTTTATATGGAACTAAGCAATGCACTGATATCTACTTATTCTTGTCATTCATTTACTCAGTAAGAAAATTATTATTTTTAACTCAGTGACTTACGCCTTTTCACGCTGAATGGGTTTCCAGCAATTTTAAAAAGTCCAATTCGAGTGCATGTGAACTTGTTGGTTTACCACTTTGGAGTACACATATAACCAGTTATTGAGTACCTTCTGGAACATCCAAAAGTACCAAATGTAAGGTGGGCGATAAAAAGAAATTACCAATGATGTGGCAAGGTTTTATAGTATCCAGATTTTTCCAGTTCCTTTGTTAAATAGGAAAAAATAAAATTCTACTCGTAAATTACCAGGAATATTCACCTTGAATAGTCTGTTCTAAAAGAGGAACACTTACAGATTGTATCCCAAATCCCCACCTTCCTCTTTAGAATTATAAACCATTCGATTATATATGTGTGGTAAGTGCATTTATTTAATGAACTGTGTATTCACTTAATCTCATTTTTATTATGGCTCTTCACGATGCCTTTTGCACAGACTGTTATAATGTACACCCCCTGGACCCGGGTTGGTATTGACTATACTATGCCATGTGTAGTGTTGGAAAAATCATGTTGCAATTTTATTAGATCAATTAAATTGCTGATCAGGAAATCGGAAAGTGTATTGTTGGCACTAATGGATTTGATGATAAGAAAACAGCACAGTACAGAGCAGAGTGGTATTTTTTACGATGATGATAGTATTCTTGCAAGATATTATATGCTGAGGATCAATGAACGTATACGTAGTGCATACACATGTTGTAGCAAAATCCAATGTTCAAGTCGTTCATGATGACCGTGATAATATGGTGTATGGTGAATGGTGATCATTGCTAAGAAATATTGAATGGTTCACTCACAACTACATTGCCACAAAGCTCAAGCGATGAAATGATGCTCCTCATAAATAATTAAGGAATTTGCAGGATAACTACTGACTATGTACTTATTTGTACAAATGTTATGTTTATTTTGTTTCAAAGTAAAATTGTAAAAAATTCAGTTTGTCAAAAATGAATTGAAAATGGAGTATAGAAATTTTTTAAACCCATGCTCGCTAACGTCCCCATCCTTTTCCCCCACCTCCGCCTCCTCCTTTTCCACCACCACCGCCACCCTTTAAACCCTTTAGTTTCTTCACAATCTTCTTTATAAATTTGCCACCTTCCGCATCAGGAACAGCAACAAGCATACACACTCCAATACAGAGTAGTGCTAGCGTTATCTGGAAATCATATGAAATCAGTCTTTGAAATGCAAAATATTTAGGCAAAAGAATCTGTAAGAATAAAAATTTGATTTGCGCTCACCAGTCTGGTTAAATTCATTTCTGAACACTTTACTCTGTCTTAATCCTTTTCAAGAAAAGTAGAAACAATTTGTGATGTTGTTGTGAATTTATTGAGCACAACTGTAAGTATTTTTATAAATTCCAGGCTTTTATAACCGTTTCACTCTGCGGCGTTCTGGAAGTAGTGAATAAATCTAGGTTTGATCCTCAATGATTGTCAATTGTTTACTTGTCGGAAAAGAAGTTGTATCCTTCAAATTTCCCTTAAATAATAATTGATGAATGACTTGTGTAAAATCTCTCTTTAACGCGTAAAAAACATTCAAACATGAATATCTTCTACCGATATACAAATTATGTTTGGTTCTCGTTGTCACCATCATTAGAGGCATGATTTTCATGATATCTTTGCATACCTATTCGTCACATTCCAAGGTCTGGTTTCTGTCTTGAAAAGAAATGGTAATAATGTAGGGATCATGTAAATCCTTGATAGGAAAAACTTAGAAATAGAACCTATAGGACAGTTCAATGCTACTAGACTTTTTCGTTTCGCTTCGATGACTTTAACGTAGAATGTACTACATTTTAGTTCAAGTGTGGTATAAGTTTCACGTTATTGTAGAGGAATAAATGTTTTTGCGTTCATTTCAGCGATGATGACTTGCTCAATACTATTGTAAAAACTATCATGTAATACCTATGCATTATGTATTCGTATAGTTAATACTACTTTATTGCAACAAATTCATAAAAAGTAAATTTACAATTACAAATAAGTAATCAAACTTTTTCTCATAACAATATTTTGGGGGTATCGCGTAAGTTTAAAAGCAACTTTTGCATAAATTCACGAAACACAACAGATTCCAGGTTACAGCCAAGCTGGTAGATCATAAACCAATCGCTGTATGAACACCGTTCCGTCAACGCGGTTAAATCTTCTTGAGATGTTAAAGGCGTCAATGCAGAAAGTAAACTTGTGCGTACCCGCTTAGATGTCATTAAAACAACACGAACAACTAGAGATGTGATTCCGACGGTTACCAGAAACATGAAATAATACCTATTGAAATATCATATAATATTATCAATATTTTTGTTTGAATTTTTCAAGAATATAAATGATATAAAAGGATGAATAATTTGCTCATTATTACCAAAAGAAAATGGCTGCCCGTTCGTTTACCAAATTCAATGGTAGCACACAAATAAAGTCGTTCGTCTGAATCCCACCGCCAGGACCATAAGTGTTAAAGTTGCATTTTCCAAGAAGCGGAAAAACTTTTGCTAGTCGATCAGTGCGCAAGCTGGGTGGTTTTCGCATAAAATCAAAGCTTGCCTTTCCATGTGTTGAAAATTCGTGTTCCGTAATAAAATCCCAAAGAAACATTAGCGAGCATGACACGACAACGTTGAGAAATTCACCAAAAACAAATCCAAGGGCGTATTGACGATGATTGCCCAAATGACAGTACACATAATCCGCGAGTTTGTCTTTTTCCTTTTCAATTTCTTCGCTACTTATCAAAAGCACACACTTTAGATTCTTAACCAGGGACTTTAACCGTCCACACTCCACAGATAGCCAAAATTGTCGGGGAATATGAAGCGCAATGATCATGACAAACATGTACAAGTACATCCACTTGTAATAGTGATGATAGCGGATACTATCATGCTTTCCTGTGACACCGCCGATTCCAGGGTAAATTTCTCGGGCTATATAGTACAAAGACTATTGCTAGACATTATTGTGATAAAGTTTTAGTAAATTGGATAAATGCTCACCTGGATCCAGATTTTCTATGACATAGGTTCCGTGCACCAAGCAGTAAGCACGCACTGCCTTGCTCAAGGTTCCTTTCCCGTACTTATTTCCTCCAAGTTTGGCCGTAGTCATACAAGAAATTGGATTCGTGAAGGTGACACAAAGGTAGCAAAATGAATACAGGCCTACCAGCCAAACGCTCAACTTATAATGTAGTCGAAAGGCAGCCGTATCAGTTTTTACCTCCTCCAACTTCAAGGCAGCCTTGACTAAATCGTCGTTTAATTTATCAACTACTTGATAATTAACGACCATTTTTATGCTTTTTTAAGGAAGCTTTGTTAAGATGATAAAGATTAATTTTGTTGAAACTCCTTAGGTAAATTTTTCAATGAGAAATGTAAATACATATGAATAACATCGCTGCTGTATCTAATGCATTTGAAAATGGCGCATAATATTCAGGACTTGACCCGCCCCTTTAAAAGGAGGTCAATGAACAATGAACTTTTAAGAACTCAATCTAATTTGTAGATATGAAATCCAAAGTGATACTTGACTGCACTAATTATGAAGATAGATAATATTTCGATGGTCATTAGTCATTAGAGCTTTTGTCCACTAATCAAAAATGTACAGAAAATTATGTAAAATGGACCAATATTGCTGCAGTTTATTTGTGGCATTCTTGCTGACTTTGTCGCAAAGGGTTTTCTCTGTGGAAGTAATAAAATCTAAAGCACTAGTGACAATGAGTTTGAACAATGGATCCATTGGAGTAGTAGTAAATGAAACATTTGCTACACCTTCTCCGCACCAGTATCAGGCAGGGGATATTTCATGGATTCTCACCTCATCAGCTTTGGTCTTCCTGATGGGCCCTGGTATTGGCCTGTTTTACAGTGGCCTTACCAATTCAAAGAATGCCTTATCGCTAATTATGCTTAGCATGGCCGCATGTGCGGTCGTCTCAATTCAGGTAAGAAGAAATTCGTAAGAGAAAATGTGAGACTCGACATGGCGATTTTTTACGCTTTCGTGTTGTGTCAATTTTATCTTTTATTAGTGGCTACTGGTAGGTTATACCCTTACATTCAGCAGCAACGGTAGCTGGTTCATTGGCGCCTTTGACAAGGCATTGTATTTCAATGTCTGGGATGAGCCATCACTTGCCAATCCCAAGATCCCAGATCTAGTATTCTCCATTTACCAGGCCATGTTTGCTGTCGTCACTCCATGCATTATAATTGGATCGGGAGCAGGGCGAGCACGATTTTTTCCAACCGTCATTTTCATGATTGTATGGACAACTCTGGTCTATGATTTCATAGCTTATTGGGTTTGGAACCCAAATGGGTGGGCAAACACGCTTGGAAGTCTCGACTTTGCAGGTGGCAGTCCGGTTCATATTGCCTCTGGAACGGCTGCTCTAGCATTTGCCATTGCCTTGGGTAGAAGGCGCGATGTGGGGGAACAAGAACCTGAGACTATTCAAAATGTTATCGTGGGTACCATTCTCATTTGGTTTGGATGGTGAGATTGAGATTAATAACTTGCCAATAAAACAACAGCAATAAATGTCAAATTGTGACAAATCATTTCTGTAGGTTTGGATTCAATGGTGGTTCGGCGCTAGCGTCAGGTATGAGAGCAGTAATGGCCTTTGTGGTGACCAACATGGCAGCTTCTGCCGCAGCAATCACATTTGTGATTCTTGAAGCTCGAAACACAAGGCAATTCTCTCCAATTGCATTCTGTTCTGGGGCAATCATTGGTTTGGTTGCAATCACGCCAGCTTCGGGTTATGTAAGCCCACTGGCAAGCTTGGTTTTTGGAGCGGCCACTGCACTAATTTGTCATGGGCTTTTAAAAATCAAACATTGTGTTGCCGTTGATGATGCCGCTGACGTTTTTATTGTTCACGGAATTGCCGGACTTGTTGGTAACATTTTGACTGGTGTGTTTGCACAAGCAGATATAGCTGCGCTGGACGGAACGATTATAAAAGGTGGATCAGTAGATGGGAATTGGATGCAAATTTTATATCAACTGGCTGGATCGGTTGCAGCAATGGCATGGTCCTTTATTGTTAGCCTAATAATCCTAAAGATTATCGATAAAATTCCCGGGCTAAAATTAAGAGCTGAATCATCAAGTGAACTAGAGGGAATTGATAAAGTTGACCTTGGAATGACAATCTTTCCAAAATTATCCAACGAAAATTAACAACAATCCTAATAATTTTAATTTGTTCCATTCACATCACAATATTTACAGAAATATAAAAACTGCTCAAGCAACATTGTTCTTTGTTTGAAACATCATTAAGCAGATCAACCTCATTTTGGCTGTTAAATCCAACTCCGGGGCCATTGATAAGGAAATTATGGCATCGTCCATCTTAATTCGAGCTATTACACGCTCATCATCATTCACTGATTTTACCTAAAAGTTATTACAGAGCTATTACACATTATTACATATTTTCAGTTCAGTTCATAATTACCTATGCACTGACTTACATGAAGCTCATACTCTCCATTGCAAAGTTTTCTGTGCACCTGGTACAATACCTCATTTTCATTGTCGACAAACTGGTAAATGGAGGTTGACAAACCCATGTCCTTCACTGCGATGACGCGACCCATAGTTTCTCCAGATTTTGATGTCATCGTCAACACACATGTCTGAATATAAAGTACATAGGTAGATATATTTTGGTATAAATACTTAGCAAATTCAAGTTCATTAATTACATTGAAGTCTTGGTCTTCACTGGCATTATTACACTGGCTTGCAACGGCCATCTGAAACAGCACATCTTCATTACTTTTTGCTTTTCTTGCTTGTAGGTCGATTACATCATAATATTCCAAATTGGCATCCTTCTCATCTTTCGTTTGGCACTCTTTTTCTTCAACGGACACAATCGGGACATCAAAGTGGTTTTTAATCGTGTACTTGACCACATCTGCAAAATAAAACACTCACTTAAAACCCAATAATAGGTACTTTACTTTGCATCTTTTATATTCCTTTACCTTTAGGTTTTCTTGTTGCACGTTCAAGCTTCAAAAAATGAAGTCGTTTAAATACTGAACACATTCTATTACCGCACTTATTTCCACCGCGAAAATAAAGAGACTAACCATTGTAAAATGCTCAAAGAATGTAGATTTGTTGATCCATGATGATGTTTTGGTTCATATCAATACCATCAAGGATGAATCGTAGATAAGATAAGCTTTGTTTGCATGTTAGTTCATTAGGAATGACAAACCAGAACATGCACCTCCAATCTAATATTTTATGCAGGAAACGAAGAAAAAGTTCGAGTTGATGTCATGCTAATGACCATTTGTTGTAATTTGTAATTCATTTATTCACTAAAACACTGCTGCTGCTACTAACTACTACGCTGGCATCATAAAACATACTCATGCCACAAACATGCGATTATTGCAATAACATATAGTAGTAATATTGTAAGCATTCATCGTGGTGCTCAGTTTCAAAATGGCAAGGAGGATTCATTTTATAGCTTTATTTATCTTTGGGGCAACGGTAAAATGTTTTGATTAATTGATATGATTAATGATTTTTGTGTGTACCTTTATTTGTGTGAAACGTTTTCTCCTTTAGATTCTGTGCAATGCTATTCCGGTACTGGAACAGGAATATAAAATCCAGGCTATCAAAAAGGATGGAAATTCTCGGGTAATGTCCATAAATTCTTTTAATTACTTTGACAACAATGCAATAAAAGAAATTATATTTATTATTTATTTTAATTTTACAGATCCTGATCTTACGACTTCAAGAAAATGATGGTCTCAGGCAAGGAAGACAGGAAGAAGAGGAGGAAAATAGTACTCCATTTATACCTGCAGTTATTCCTGCACTCACAAAAATTTTTACAGGAATAATCACCGGAAACTTGAATGACATTTTCCATGGATCCACCTCTTTTGCCCCTCAAAACGTCAGCTATGAGATTGACAATGTTTATAACCAGATTGTCGGGCTCCCTAAGCCTGTTTCAACTCAACCAACAACCCGAAAACCATCATTTCAACTAATCACTGATGAACCCCCAAATGAACCAGCAGAAGTAGCCAGCACTGTCAAACCAGCAGCCACCACATCCACATCCGCTGCTGCCAATGCTACCAAAATAGTAGCAGGACAGCCTCTTCAAGGACAGAGTGTCGTTATAGCTTCTTCCGCAACTAGTACAATCAAATCTGCGCAAAATGAAGATGACGAAGACGAGAATGATGCTGATCGTTTCGAAGCTTTCGAATTTAGAAGACTATAATAACAAATAAATTACTATGTATTCTAAACTTTGAATTATTATAATAAACAATTTATTTTCCTTTTAAACAAATATACAAATTCTCAGAAGCATCATACAAAGATCACCATCGTTCATACAAAGATGCAAATCTACGCACTTGCTTCCTTTTTTATTATTTTCCATAATCCAAAGAGTATAATAATTATTGTGTCATGTATTTAATGAGTTCCGGGAGTAATAACTGGTCATTTGTGATTATTTTTATGATGATGATTTCGATACTGCACTCCGACAAAACATGTTCAATGAGCACCTTGCACACATGTTCATCATACAAGATGCTTTCTGGTATAATCGTAAAGAATGTGGCCATTAAACAATATTATTGCGAGTTGGTTCAGTGCTCCTGCTAGTTCATTTGGTCAGAGTACGATAATTATCTTCCAGGCATCTAGCATTTTAAAAGTATCAAAATGAAAACTTACTTTATTCTCCTTTGCGTAGCCACATATTTTGGGTTAACGGTAACAAACATGAGTTTTACATTTTAAAACAGTTTACTTTGGTAGTAATCCAAAATTCCAAAATGTGACTTTTCTGAAATTTCTGCAGACAATTTCACTAGAAGCTAGAAAAGTATCTCACTTGCACGCAGATTTGCAAATGGATGAAGCTTCGGCAAATTTCAACGAAACTTTAGAAGACGATGAAAGTTTTGTAAGTAAAATTTAAAATTTGGTTTTTTGAATTATCATCATAGTACAAGTTGCAAATTTTATGCATATAGGATGCACCAATTCCTAGACAAGAAGAGGAAGGCGGAGCAAGGCCATACGAGTACATTCCTAGAGTGTTCCATTCCCTTCGTAGAATCATAAAAGGCTTTCTGAACGGCAGTATCCATGAAATTTTTCATGGAAGCTTCAGTTTTGCCCCTCAAGAAGTGAGCAATGAAATTATCGGGGTATATAACCAAGTCGTAGGGCTTCCAGACCCAACTGAAGCACCTTTCAATGCAACGCTGGAAGAGCTGCTTGAGGAATTCGAGGAAGAAGAGGAAGCGAAATCTTAAAGCCTATGAAAACTGCTTAATTTTACTCTTAACTTATTCATTTATTATCCACAAGTGCTAAGTATTTTTATAAAACTAATAAACTAAGAGTAAACTATTAAACTAATTGAAGAGGTATTGATTACTCGAAGGTTCCTTGTGAGTGCCCCGCTCCCGTAATCCAGTTTGCAGTAAATCCTAGGCAAATATTTTAAATTGATTAATACACATAATATGTATATCATATCATTGAGAAATATTTGCAAGATGCAAAGGGGGATTTTGATTTTATTTACAACTCACCATTGCTAAAATGACTCCTAGTAGTGATGCCTTTTCAATGGTTGGCATGCGTGAGTCTGTACTTAGAATAAAATTCAGTCCTGTCTTCATCATTATATTTGCCACAATTCCGGTTTTTGTGTTCACCTAATAAGATGTAACAGTAGTTCACGCAAAAGTAATGAATTATATATATTATAGTTTTATTAGCTCACGTCATATTCTATGGAACTGCTGGACTTTTTCGATGAATTGTCTATTGTGAAAGCTGTTTTTCTATCAATGTTGAATATCTCATAACTTGGAGGACCAACCGTTCCTCCATACTTTTCCACATGTGCAATTTTGTTCTTTGGATGAAGATATACGCTTGCTTCCTATCGAAAAAGAAAACTGCAGTCGAGAAAGAAACCATTTTATGGAAGTTTGTGAAAAATCATTTACCGTTCCCAATGATTCAAAATTGCTAGTGGGTTCTACTATCACATTAAAAAGTTTCACATTCCTTAGATTTCGTACCGATATTTTACACGCTTTCTTATTAGAAAAAAATGACTTTGGCTTGCTAGCCTGAAAAATTACATTCCTTCGTGTGTCCATTATATCATAAGAAAGTTTGCTGCTAAAATAGCTAACTACAAAAGAAAAATAATACGTTAGTACTAGTACTTTGCACATGTTAATTTATATTGGTAGTCTTATTTTAACTGACCTGCAGCCTTGCGCTGAATTATAAAAACGTGCAATGACTTGAGTACATCAAGCTTACCGAGCAACTCTGTAACGTTTAATATGTCTATTATCGATAAAATTTGTTTTAAAATGTTTTTAAAAAAGTTTAACCTACCCAAATCTCCATTTAGATAAATGTCTCCAGTTGTTGGCGATTGATTTCCATGATAAGTCATCATGATGAACCTTTAGTGATCATGACATGATGAGTGTGCGTATGATGAATACAGGAAACTTGGCAGAATTATGATGCACCAAAAAGTTGATATAGTTTATATAGGAAATTGAGCTTGTGGTTTTCCCAAAACCCACAGTCTAGTAACTGGACTTACCAAACACATTATTATGGTTTCCTGTGTATATGCTTTGAAGTTCAAACTAACACTCATGCATAATTTATTTGTAAAATATCATAAATATACATGAAGGTCATTAAAGCATGTAATTTGACACTATTTACATACATTAATAAATAAGTTTGAAGTTGCAAATCTTTTAAGTAATATCTTTAGCTTTATTGACATTGACAAAGGCTTGTAATAGAACTGACCCGTACATTAGGATTGCCAAAGATTTTTGAAATGGAAGAATTGAATTTATAAATTCTCCCTCAGTTTGATTTATTATATTAGCGACTCACAAGGTACATGAAAAGGAGCGTAAAAGATATCATTAAGGCTTTTACAGTGGGTGCACAGGGAGCGTATACTCGTAGAATGAATTTTGCTTCTTCTAACCGTACAAGCGTAGCGACTACCATTGCGAGGTCCTTTTGTCCAAACGAATATATCTGATGGACAAAATGTGAGTAAGCTTAATAAGAATAAAGCACTGATTGACAATCAGTGATTGTTATTTCCAGCATATTGGATACCTGAAATTCGTATCCTCCCGACAAACGATTGAAGCGTTGAGCAATTAATATTGTGTCTCCGTCACTGTTTTTCACTTCGTATCCGTTTGTCCAGTCGTCCTTAATTTCAATTAATCCCATAATGCCTTTTATGCAAAAAACCTGAGCGCCCTGTTCGGTTTATGGTCAAAGGTTTCTAAAATATCTGAGAATAATGGTGCAGGTTCATAAATTGATCAAACAAGTACCTCAATCACGTCCCCTTTCTTGTCTTCATGAAACCGTTTGATTGGTATAATTCCTAAAATTTGCCTTTTGACATCTGGTGATACGTCGAAAATATCTAAAGGCCCATCCTCGAGCCCCTGGAATTTGCGTTTTGGTTTTGCCATTTGCTGTATTACAAATTTAACATCAGAAATCTCTTGACGAAAATTCAAGTCGCAATAAAACCCAAATCCACCTGTAGGCTCTATTAACAAGTTTGAAATGTTTATGCTATTTAAACTTTTAATATTTCTAATAAATCATTATTAAAATGTTGTGTTTTTTTACTTTCACATTTTCTCAGAAATATGAAGCTCGTAGCAGATTTAAGTTTGTCTAGGTAGAGCCCTTCTTCAATGTCCTCAGGTTGAACGAGAACTTTACCCAGTCTATGATCGATAGATCTCAGTCTTCCAAGTTGTACGTCTATTTTTCAATTATTATCTTTAGCTTTAAGGCAAATCATTTGGCCATGTATTCAAATAGCTTACCAGCATAGGAATCCTCCGTTGGAGGATGCGATGGTTTCCTCCCGGGATGGTTTACCAATCCATGATTCACAACATCGCCATTTTTACTTACAACACTGTGTTTACCATTGCCCATTACTAATTGGAGAAAGTCGAAGCGTTTCATAGTTTTACTTTTTATGATAGACCACCTTTGATTCTTAATTGCACAATTGTCTGACTATTGTTTAACGAGAACTGCATGCTAACGATATCCAGCAGCACATTTATTAATCTTGATCAACCGATTTTGTGACCTTGGTTTGCGTCGCAAACTTTGCGATCGAAGTATTAAACGAGATGTATTTTTTTGTATTTTATGTACTACAATACATGTACTTTGTGGTTTCATGTATACCTACTAACAATTGTAATGCTTGCTCTTCTGATGCGCTTGAAAAAAAGTTTGTTGACTGGAATGACAATCGAATTTTTTCTTCAGACCCTTCCACGTTCCATAGCTCGTTATCACTGACGCATTTTCATGTTTTGTAGTGGGCGGTCTACAAGCTGCCAATTTCGACAGTAAACTTTTGAGAAAATAGCAAACTAAATATTATCATATTTCGCCTTATAGTACTAGCGCAAACAACTTGATGTATGTATATGCACTCAATTTACACAAGGTCCACATTGCATGAAAACCAAACCCATGAAAGTGGTGGGGCTACTATACTATCTTGTTCAAGTTCAGTTTTCCAAATTGTCAAAGGGGAATAAAAGTGTCTGGCACGACTATACAAAAAGAAAGAAAATTGTGCGCTTAAATATTCGTCTTGATAGCTGACGTTGCTATATCCAAGAAGAATGACAAATGAGATCTTAGCATTGCACCATTACTTTCTAGTTTGCTCAATAAACCACTTTGGGAGAAAGTTTTTGTTGATAGATAATGATAATAATCGTGAAAGAAATAAGCGTGAATAGAAGAGTCTTCAATAGCCACTCATGCAAAGAAAAAATACTATCCTACACAACAAATGACAAACACGTTTACCAAAAGTGTAAAATACTACGCAATGGCAAAATTTTGGCATGAAAAATGTTTGTGCATTGCAACTGTGGATTGTGAAACTGCCTTAATAATCAGTAATTAACTAAACGTCGATTGACAATTCACGACAAAGACTAATGAGGGATTTATTGACTGTTCATTTAGAGTGCTTGACAAGTTTCAGAAAATGGTGTAAATTTTCAATAGACATGCGATCAATAAACAATCCTACTAATGGTAAGGTTACAAATTATAATGCTACATTTATGTGTGCTTTTTCACCTTTCTGAGCAAAAAACTGCTACAATAGGTTTTTGCCCGCATCCTTGTCCTTTTCACCCCAAGCTTGTCTTCTGCTTCCTCCTCTTTTGGAACCTATATTCATTGGACATAATACAATGTACAAAGAAAACATCCAAAGCCTTGTACTAGAATGTTATTGAAATTTACCTTTAAAATCAAAAAGATGGACTGATGTTCCGTTCCCATTCGATGATGATTCAGCTGCGGCTTGGGCCAGGCTTTTGTTGCCGTTATTAGACACTTTGTTGGGTTTGAACGGATTAGAGCCTCCGTTCTGCTTGCTTATTAAAACTCCCATGTTAATGATTTAATTTGTTCACCGGAAATGTGACACTGGTACAAATTATCAATTTTATCAAGTTGTTAATAGAAAAAGATCCTAGAGTTATGATTACTGACATTTTTGCCTACCATTTGTTGAACTAGTTCTTTAATTACTCCATATTTCTTGGTACTTTTCTCAGTCTGTGCAAGTGTACTTATGCGTTGAATGCCGTATGCTCATAATAGTTTATTTGTACTTTACCAGATATAGTCATCAGTATATTCATATTTATGATATGTACGTGTAGATATTGTGCATTTAACCTTAATATTGAGGGCAGCCTAAAATCAATAGAAAGTGCGCAAGCTATACCTTTGAACAGTATGTCCACCTTTCACTGTGATAGTCGCTTTTGTTTCTAAAATTTTCCTATTAAGAGGCAAAAGAATTATATATGGCTCATCGTTTCAAGTGGACGAACGTCATATATCGAAATAGTAGTGTGTCATCATTAATATATGTATTTTACTTTTAATCCTAATATGAACAAAAAATAGGACTCCTTGTCAATTTTTTTTCAATATAGGTTTTGTCTATAAAAATTACATACCCAAGGTAAAGGGCAGTACTTTTAGCTTGTTGTCGTATAAAATCAATTTCGAGTTTAGCAATAATATGTTCAATAAATAAAAGTTTTATTTTATAAAATAACTACATTTGCAGTCTAAAAGTAGAACAAATAACTGTTAACCCGAATCCCATGAAAATTGTCTAGAAATGAGTATTCAAATGAGTATTTAAAATTGGAAACTTTATACTAAACGAGTATTTATACTAAACCACTGGCGTAGGTTCCTTTTGCCAAAGGCGGAGATTCATCCTTGGGATTCTTGTGCTTCTTTTACAGTCCACCAACGAATTGCTGCAATGCAGAAGAAATTGTCAACATAAAAAATGATGACATGATGAAATATTAATAATGTATTACGTTGTATATGTAAAATTTGTATTAGTTTTTTTCTTACAAGTCAAAATCAGCCTGTAGGAAGGCTGCAGGTTGCAAAGCTTCCAAATCATCCCCGTTGTCGCACAAAATTCTAGCAAATGTGACCTTGCGAATTTCTCTCAGTTGTTCTACATGGAAAAGGCGGATATTAATATTTCGTTTCATCACATAATAATATCATATTTCATTTTCTACCCACCTGGCGAAAACGAGTGGGTTTGGTCTGCAATATCGTAGAAATAGCGATCCCCTTTCTTTGAGCGAGTAAATTGATCTCCTATGATGCAAGCAAAAGTAGGACCAACAAGGGCTCCTGGTAAAGACCTCTCATTTATACCTCCGATCCATAGATCCACGTCATCAGGGTGAGCGTAGAATAGGCTCATTTTATCTACAATCTCTGGAGGAATCCAGTCTTTGAAATCATCAAACGATCTGGCTCGTCGACCTACTTGGCACAATTCTCTGTATGCATTATAGCCGGGAATGCCGTGATCTCTGCTTCGCTGGATGTTCAATGAGCTAAGATCCATTCCAAAAGCGCCATTCGAGCCTTGGAATAGCCTTCCATTTAGCTGGAAATGAGAAAAAGAAAAATGTATAGAATGCAATATATGTACAGAAGGAGACATTTTCTGTGGACTTACATGTTCCGTAACAAAAGGATCAAAACTTTGAATGGGCTGTTGAGCCATGCCTCTTAACCATTTGTCCACCTGATTCGGCTGTCTGGTTCTCCGAGCATTCCCATCATTCTGACTAATAACGCTGACTTCATTGTCTCTTCCCAGCTCATCAATCAATTTAACAAGTCCTTGAACCAGAGTATGTCCCATTCGGAATGCTGCCACAGAAAACGCATTAGCAATGGACGCATCAATTTTTGGGTCATATCCTTTATAATATCCCTTGGTCAGTGGCAAGATGCCAGCCTTTTCCATGTACTTTCTTCCAATGATTATAGGCAGCCACTCATTATAAATGATATGCTGATACTCTGCAGTGAGAATTCGGCGAGCCTCCTGGAACAACTCTTCATCATTCCAGTCTCGGTTTAGCCTTGCCAACTCAAACGCAAGACGATTGTGTTCCCGAAACCATACCAAATGCATGATCATCAATCCTTGCATTTCATTTACGCGATCATCGCCCGCCCGATAGTCAATAACACCTTGACCAACATTTCTCAGAGGAAGAAGCATCTTTCCATCACCAAGCTCGGAGAACCGGAGTAGCCCTCCTTGGAATAAGCGAAGTTGTCTCGTCTGTTCATCTGTACTACCGTAAATGTTTGATGCGTCTATCCAGTGTGTAAGCGCATTCATTTGATCTGCATATCCCAAGCTGCAGTCTATTCTTGGGGCCATTCGAGACCGAACAAAGTTCATACATCGTTGGCCAAATCTACTATAAAAGGGATCGCTGGTAGGGATTTCAATGGGGAAACAGTTTGGATGTCTCAAGTCTGGCGATAAAAACTGGCCATTGCGGCAGCAGTTGATACCGGAATTGTTTGCTATAATAAGATAATGGTAATAATTATTATTTTTGTATCTAACAAGGAATCAAAAATAGACTTACCAAAAGTAAAGACTGGCACAGAGGTAAGCTGTAAGGGAATATTTTATAACATTATTCAAATAAAAAATATAAAACATGAGAAATTATGAAAACATTAAAAATAAAACTTGCATCGTGGTCCAAAAATTGTCCAAACTGCATAACCATCAGCGTGTAACGATTGTCAGGAAAGTTTCTATCGCCAATAAAACTCTGACTCAGCAGCCGAGCACTAGGAAGTTCAAACCCACGAACAGAAACTCGAGGCACCCATCTTCCTGTAAAGTAGATAGGCATGTAAGTACATAAGCACATACTAGTAAGCCTCATGGGAAAATACAGCGATAATGACTCACCGTCCGCATAGACAGGCTCTAAAATTCTTGCTAATGGTGTGAGTGACTGGCCCATTTTTGGTTTTTGCAAGTTGTTACATGAACCATCTGCAGTTCTGTATTTGCTTGTTCGACAGGGTCTCTGAAACGGACATCTGTCATTCAGAGCTTGATTATTTGATGATTTGAAATTCTTCAGACCTTGTCCACCAATCTCGTTTGTTAGCTGCAAGCGTTCCGAAATGTCGTTTGATGTTTGCAACAATGTTAATCCAATATTCGAGATTTGTCTAATCCGTTTCGATGTCTATTAAAAATATATTTAATGTAATAACTGCAAAAGTGTGTGGAAAAGAAGATACATAATATACGCTTATTACGGGAAAGAAACGCGAGTGCCCAAATTCTGGAGTGTTTCTCGTCACTTGAACACTTCTGGATAGCAAGTCTTGTTCAATATCATTTAGCTCTTCCAGAAAAAAGTCTCCGAAATCAAAGGAATTGTTCAAATTGGTTCTAATCAGCCGTCTAATCTGTGGGTTTATAACCCTGCGCTTTTGCTTCCTTTTGCCAATCGTCTTTATTCGAGATTTTTTCTCTGGCTCTGAGATATAGAGCATTACATTACACATTATATTGAACCTTTAAAATTGATTACTAATAGCAGACATCACAGTGGGATCATCTTCATCACACTTACCATCCATTAAAACGTCTTCTTCACTTACAAGGGGACAGCAAATGCCGACCTGAGTTGGTAACCTGCACTTGTATTCAGCGGGATCAACTGGCTCGTCATAATCATCAACAAGTTCTTGATAAAAGATGGAACAGCGTGCATACTCTTGACAAATTCCTCTTCTTCCGGTAGGATCTTTACATTTGAGGGATGAATCAATGCCCCATGCTTCTTCAGTGTCATTCTCATCCGTCTCATTAGTAGTTTGCTTGTTCCGTAGCCTAATAGGATTATCAACTTTGCCTGCTCGTGGTTTTTGTACAGGTCTCTTTGTTGTGGTCGAGATTACTTCATTATCATCGTCATCATATTCATACTCGTCATCCTCGCCAGAAAAAAGTGGAAAGTAGGGTTTTGGAGTTACACGACTGTTGGAGGCAGGTCTGCGAAGCGGCCTTGACGTGGTGGTAGATTTTCCTCTGCCTGATAATACTGGTCGTCTTCTGGAGGGTACTTCATCATAATAGTCTTCTAAAGATTCTTCGTCCTCATCCTTTCCTCCAAACCTTTTTGGGAGCTTTTTATCAGTGGATGGGCTTTTATTTCCCCTTGATCCTTTATTCCGGTCCTTTCCGTAAAAATGGTCATCAAATGAACCCGAATCATATTCATCCGAGTAGTCATCATCTTCGTCGTATTCATCACTAGAGCTCTTATGCTTTTTATTGGAACGTTCCGTTGTTCGGAACGGCTTTGGTAACGTTGGTCTAGCAGTTGTGCTGGAGGATTTTTTATTGTTATTATTCGAGTGCAAAGAGGAGGAAGACGAACTTGTTACGGCTGGCGTGGGTGCCACAGGCTCAGATGGAACCTCATTGGATTCTTCGGCAGACTCGACGCTAGAGCTAACCTCATCCGAAGCGGATGCCTCAAAAGGGTCCTCTTCAACTTGTGGAGGTGCTGTACTTGTTGTTGTTGTGGTGGTGGTACTATTTATGCGGCGGGATTTTGAGAGTTTCCGTGGACGGGCCGTGGAGGATGTTGTTGGATGATCCAACACGGGAATTTCCACACTGTTATCATTTATTTCTTTTACGGGTGAGGAGCTGGAATTTTCAGCTTCCCCTTGTTTTTCATTGTCCTCTTGGCTATCATCATACTCGTACACTACAATTTCATAGTTTTTGTGCTTTTTCACACCTACAACTTTGGGATTACTTTCCGAAATTTCAAGGTCGGTCTTATTAAATATTTCAGTGGGTGTTCCGACATTTGCATCAGAACATCCTACTATTACGGTAACAATCACTCCAAAACAAAGCCAACAGTTTCTGAGATCCTTCATGTTTACTAATTTCTACTCCTGGGGCACACTAAGAATTTCGTTGTGGTAGGCTCTTAAAGCGCAGTCAGATCAATAATTCCGAACCTGACCATGCTTTACTCAATTTGTTTCAGGACAGATGCACACGCTGATAATAATTATATGATTTTTTTGAGATAATAAAACAATGACCAACCGCAGAGCAACAATCACATCTCTTCACAGAACCGAGTGCAATCATCAACTGGAGATATATCTGCAATGGATGGAAACTGGCGTTTTACCTGGATTATCACAAATTGTGGGCTGGATCACCTTAGGCATATATAAAAAACGGATCTGGAAGGTTGTGAGCATAATATAATAATACAAGAAACTTTTTCGTTTTGTGGGAAACGTATGAAATCCTCATCTTTTTGCGCTTCCTATATAACCATTCATGCAAATTACGAATTACATTTCCACTGTTCATTTTGGTGTATATGATCCATGGAATGACCAGTCTCTAGTACAGCCTTAACTAATAACTGGCCATCTTCAAATCAACAAATGACCTTGAGTAGCAAAACAACGTTGAATCAAACTTACCTGATTTTAACCGTTAGATGCATTCAAGCATTTATTGCAATAATATGCGTATGTGCAACATGCGTGAAGAAACTATGCTTAATGCTTACTACATGTTTCGCAGTTTCAACACACAATCAACTGTAAATGTTTGTTTATGATGAACAAGTTGTGAGAAATTTTCGCATGACTCTGTCAATTTGTACATTAACTTTATGCTCGAGATTTCTTGAAATCCATCTACCAAAAATCAATTAGGTAATAAAAGCAGTACTGTTGGCAGTTTATGCAAATTTATTTGTGAACATTAATAACAAATATACTTCAAGCGTGTACAACTTAAAATCATATTCCTGTAACATTAATTTCATGGGAAGGTTCGTAGGTACTTGCAATGTGAATCTATAATCGTACATTGAATCTATCAAAAATAGTTTAGATTTTGCTTTTAGATTAATTGCTAGAATTCCCATATTAGTTGCTATAGTTTTAAGAAAATATTTGAACTTGAGATAGGTACATTTTTCTATTAGTTTCCAAAGGTCACTAGATATAATGAGAAAGCCATAATGAGAGCCTTGTGAGTTAGAGGCAAACCAGAAGAAAGCATTTGTACTACAACGGTCCCTTGCTTTGGTGTCCTCAACGTTGCTACCCAGTAGGTAACTTCTATTCGGCTAACTTTGCACACCTTAAAATTCATGAGAAAATTTGGTTAAAACAGGAACTACGATTATATTGGTACAATATATCATCATCAAAATATTATATTTCATCACACCTCATATTCAGCCGGTTTAAATGCCAATACTTTTCTTTCCACTCTAAATATCATGTTATGCACTTCATCACGAATCTCATGGGTGTCTCGAGGTGTTGATGGAAAGATGTAGCCAATTGTTCCATATCTCCCGATGACGTCTGTTCCCTACACAGCAGCGGGGAGAATAAATGAGATTTTGCGGTTTATATCGCTGATGGTAGTGCAGAAAAAAACTCAAAATTTCCTCTAAAATCATTTGTAGTAATTGAAACATTAGTTCTGCTTACACGGATGGTGGTTCCATCCATGAATCTCATCACACTGCGTAACCTCAAAATTTCAGTTTTGAAGTCTTCTGATGAACAGACAGCTTCCAGATTGCTGCCATTGTCCAGCAAGATAACATCTTCTTTGTAGAGTCGTGAACTGAGGAAATTGTGTAAATTCCAGCAACCACAAAATCTACATGGAAGCTGTCGATTTGGCTTACGCCCTTCAAACAGCTTTTCTCTCCTCGTCACTTCGTAGATATCGTATATACAGAGTGTCTCTGAAAAAAACAAGCATTTTTCGCAGTGATTTTCCCATGATCATAAAGCTGTAATAAGTACAATTTTTTATATTTTGTTATTATTGCAATATTGAAATTCGCCAACCGTTTTGTATAGCAGACAGAAATGTTACAAACGTATTTACATCCTTTAGCTTTTCAAATTCTCGAATGCGTTTAAATATCTCTCCCTTTACACAAAAACACGTTTAATTAGCTCATGATATAGATGCACTTGGGATTACATATTTTAATGTGATGATGATTAGTAGAATTCGCATACAAGTAGTTGTTCAAACTTACGTAGGGAGAGGCTTCCTGAATGGAGATGGCTGACCCTGAGAATCCACTTTCAAGCTGGCTCTCCATTTCAGTCTCGTTCTCAGTTGCTTCACTACTTTGTTCCGGGTTTACACTATTCCTACCTCCCATGATAATACCTCCTGCTGACGTATTGTTTCTCATGACCTTTATTGTAGCCGTACTAGACACCTCTTCTTCTGGAAGAGATGATTTTGCCTCCATTCATTCAGTCCTTTTAATTGGTTTTGGACGTATTTGCTCTCTGAAGCATGTCTTGATGGATATGATGATACTTCAACGAAAGCAACTATAGGCGTTCTGAAAGCAGCCGTATTTGCCATAATGTGTATTGTAGTAGTCGGAAATTGGTGTGGTTAATTACCACGTTTCATATGTATTTGGACTATCGATTACCAGCCTCCATATAATATTAATTGCAAAGTGTAACGAAATCGAGAATGTGCCGCTATTCCTTCCAAATTGACATCCTAGATATAGATGAATCATACTATGGAACAGGAGCATGCAACATTGGCCAAGTTAGGTGTAAAATAGCAGGAGGGTTTTTGACAGGTGGGAAGTTATAGATATGCTCGAGTACACAGGAACTACACACACGTATATCCACCTGTAAGAAAATATATGTGCACTGTCATTCGTTTGAAACTTGGTTGTTTTGTATTGTCTGCGACGAAACAACAGTCAACATTGCGAATTGTCCAAAACACCTGAGAAAGCAAAAACTTGTCTTAACGTAACTGACAGAAGGACGAAAACACTCTTTTGAAAAGTTAGAAGTTGGAATATTAGAAGGGACAATATTGTACATTGCAAACGGTTATAATCAGAAGCAAACAAAGCGTATCGCATCAAAAATTGTGAGCAAAGAAAGAATGAAGAAATAGGCTTCAAATTAATATTGAATGAGGAGTTTGTACTTTGTCCATGTGTAAGCCACGCAACATGAACTGAACTCTAGAAATCAATATAACACGAGCAGTTATACTTCACATATAGGTTACATAGAGCATACATTTTAATGTTTTCTATGGAATATTGCTGTTAATAGTTTTGCATGAAATTTTAAAATTGAGAAATATTTTTCTTGGCAATGTAAAGTCTCCCTATGCAACGCAACAATAGATAACAGACTGCTTTTTCGCCATCATTTTAAAGTTGAAATTATTGGACATATATAGTATTGTGTTTTTGAAAATCAACTTTAAATTAATCAATATGGATGAGCTAGAGCTAGTATGCGAGAAAAAAATCAAAAAGGCTAAAAAGAAAAAGGAGTCACATGAGATATTGGAAAATATTCCAGAAGAAATTTCAAGTTTTCAAGATTTGCAGCAAGCATGTCAAAATGCGGCAGACACGGTTGTTATGAATATTGTAACAGATGCGGTACACTTTAGTCTGCAGCAAGAGCTAGAGCCAAATCCTCATGCAATAGAAAATGTAAATGAATCTACAATTAATTCCGCCAAACTTGACACAACTTTGTTGGAAAATGAAATTGAGGACAATAGCAGAAATGAAGAGAACGTTGGCACAGTCATTTCATCAAGTTTCATTTCTGATGAAGCCAAAGATGGAGAATTTACAATATCCGAACAAAGGCCTGTTGCAGATATTACTAGATGGGAACTGCCGATTGCTACTACTATTCCTCCATGTCAGTGGCATAATATATTTAAAACATTTTAATGTACAAAGTTTTGGATATGTCATACCTACATTTTAATACGCTTTAGTAGTAGAAACAGTTACTACCTCTGCTGTCGAAGAAAAAGAACGAAATGGAGTATTAAAACCCTCAGTGTTTGTTGGCAAAAGCAAACTGTATGGCAGCAGTCTGCAAATCGGCAACCAATGGGACAGATCCAAGTACAATGTCGTTCTTTTACCGGACTTGAGCAAAATCGTGTACCCAGACCTAAACTCGTTAACAATCACCAAACCCAAGACAAATGCTGCTTCGAAATACAAAGATTTTCTTGCAGATTCTAACATTGCTGTGGATAGAAGTAGTAAACCAAAACCAATAACAGTAACAGCTCATGCAGCAGAAACTAATGAAATGAATCATGCAAAATTGGTATTCATGATATTGTAGTATAAGATAGTATAATGTTTCATTGTTTGCCAGAATTTCATCATAGTGGTGGTTTTATTTATTATTAATTCCAGCATATGAATGTAAAGCCTGAAAATGAAAAGCCTCATCGCAATAATAAATGCGACATGGTGGAGTATGTTGTGAATACTTTTTAATTTTAAGAACATGATAAAACTTTGAATCACTGCTTAGTAATTTCTTTTAGCTATAAATTGGATACTGCGGATTCAAGATTCACCGATTATATAATTGATGGTGTGGACTTTAGAGTATTTATGAATCCAGTAAAGTGGAACCCCGTGGTACATGTGCTAAATCACTTCATATTGTATGCGCTATTCAATTTTGAAATTATTATGCATTTGGACATTTTTCTACTTACAGGACAACTATCAACTAGTAATTTTTCGGGTTGGGCCTGTGTATTATGAAGAATTTTTTACAAATTGTGGCACAACTAAAGGTTTTATTCGAGCAATAAAAGAGCGAGCCGATAGCTTGGCCAAACGTCAACTGCAGTTGGCACAAACTTGCTTGCTAACTGAATTTGATAATTGCAAATCTTTTCGTCTTCCTACTGCGACGCTAGTTATATACGGGAATTCTGATGGTTTCGATTGGACGGTAGCGATTCATACATTTCCTATTACAAAGTAAAGATATCATATTTTAGCGTTTTCTTAAAATTTCTTAATATCATCATAATATGCTTGTTAGTCCAAGTGGCTGAGTGTTCGTTTTGGAGTGAACGAAGCATTTTATGAGGAGAGCTTTACTGGTTGTAAGTGCTTCGAGGACCTTATAAAAGCAGTTAAAAGCCGAGCAGACATTATATGCGCACAGCAAAGGAGCTTGAAGGCAAAAGCGTACACAACTGCTGAGACAATCATTTCGAATAAAATGTCGGATGCCTTGCTGTATAATCTTGAAAACTATGACGTTGGCGAAGACATGATTCGTCAAGAAAGTAAACATAATGATGGGAATGCCCCCGGAACATCAAAAACACAAGTAAAAGCATCGATATCTACTCACTCTGATCCATCAGAAAAGAGTGGTGGTATCCGAAAAAAGCTCAAGTCACTGCGAAATTGGCTCAAGGGAACATTTTCCAAGAAGACTGACAAATGTATTCTACGTTAATAGCTTTTTTTATTATTCATGGAATAAGAACATTTTTGGTAAATCTTTTATATTTTTAGCATCATCTCCTTCACATAATATGGCTAGAGGCGGAAGCAGCAACGACATTGTTTGGCAGTGGAATGATTCTCCTGATAGCTTGCCGACAGTGTTTCTTAACGATGATTCAGAAAATGGAAAGGAATAATAATAATTGATACACAGTCTTGCGCAGCTGCCATGTAAAGTTTTGCTTAGTGTTAATGATTTATTTAACGTGGTAAAGAAATACACATAAAATACTCTGTCTACATTCAGTGCAATTTGTTAGTCCATTATTTATTTATTGGTTAAAGCCACTTGGTTATACATCAATTATTAGTGTTCAAATTATTATAGTAATATAAAGTCTGTTTTTATTTAATTACTTTGATTAATCCTCCAGCATTGTGGTTGACTTTTGATTAGGTCCAACAAAGTACACTTCAAAGTAATGTGCGGTAAAATTCACAATAACAAAATCTTTACACATCAAACCGTTTCTACATACTACATAGTATTAACACTTTATAGTTTCTTACCATAAACTTGATTGAGCAAATATGCCAATCATATGCGTGCATAAATCAGTTGTTAGTTTCATTGAAGTATATTATTATGTATTGCCAGTAGCAATTTGCTACAAATGGAAGTACTTGAATTCAGAATGAACCCACATGTAATAATAATTGTAGCGTATGGTTAGTCGTTTTAAAACAAATTATTGCCTTATTAGTGTATTTCTTCTTGCAACCTTACTAGTATCAAGTTGAGTTTTAGAGTTATAGTCTGACTCTTAACAGGGTTTACGAAGAGAATGTTGAAAAACTGTGCTAGTTTATTATCGTCATTTTGGAATTAGAGGAGCACAAAAAGATACCTTATCGAAAGATATTGATCTACCACCTTTAAATTTTATTGCATGTTTTCTCTCAAGGCCACGAGTGGTGTTTCTGCATGTGTCAATAGAGTAAAAGTTGCAAGAGTGCGCCGGGTGGTACCATTGTTTCCACATTGGTCTTGAGAAGAGAACCAGTCGTTCCACTCAAAGACATGCTTTTCTAAGCTTGGGGCGTTTAATTTCTTGGTATTTATGACACTGCGTGTGCATTAATTAACTAATTATACCAACTCGGCAATACAAAATCTCAAACTCAAAACACGTGGGCAACGCAAGTTTCTGATCACTACACTCCAATGGTTCATCTTTTTGATTAAAAGAGCAGTAGTTTCATGACACTGTGAAATCACAAAGTATGAGTAGTCCAATTCCAACATAACATAATTTTAATGAGATGCCACGACAGACTATATGCTTTCGAGGCAATTATAGTAAAAGGTACTCGATATTTCTTCTCTGGTCTCAATTCATTCTACATTATAAGAAACAGTATTTTTGTATTTACTGTATATTTTGTCTAATTAACTATTATAACTATCAATAAGAATCAATTATATATATTATAGTATGTGCAAAAGTCACAGATGATTCTTAAATTGGTACGTTTGAGAAATCAGGGAATCATTTTTCTGTTTATATATAAACAAAATGGCACAAGTGTGTGTATTTAACCTAAATTATATTTGTCTACATATTTTTGTTTTTAAGAATAAAAATCTGGATATATATTATTCATATATACATGTCACAGAGAGAGTACAAAAACACTCATAAACTAGGTTTCTACATTTTACCAATATATGTTCACACATTTTTACGAACTTATTAAACTTAACGTTTTACCTGGGATGGTTACAAGTTATATAATGTTCATGTAAGAAAGGCCACAGAATATACATATATACGGAATCTGAACCGTATATTATAGAAAGGCAAAAATGTATATTATTATAATGTAGTATATCAAGAACAGTCAAGTCGAGACTATATACAGGTGTCTTTATACTGAGAACAAGCAACTTTTAAATCAAAAATTTAGTCGTGGTAATATATTCTTTTTTAGGAATGATGGAACTTGACAAAATCTTGTAATCGGTTGGATTAATCACGGATTACAGATTGATATAGTATGTATTTTTGAACTAGTAATCCTCTGCTGATTATTAAACAACAATACTTTGATAAGAGCAACCTGGCGCCTGACTCCTCTGCCTTTGACAAAGACACACTTGACTTTTTTTGTTACAAAGGCAAACTTTGAAAAGTTCCGATATCCTAATCTCTTCTGCTTGTCATTATATCGGGCATTCGTATATATATTTTTCAAGTGAAATTTTTTATGGTTTTCCTAAACGTGTAAATTTCTTATTATTCTTAATATTATTACTGTCTCTCAGAATAAGATCGTATCTTGAAGTTGAAACATTTTTTCCAATTATTGGGAATTTATAATAATTGTATATAATGCACTGTATAGATTATTAATTTTGTAGTAGTAATAATGTAAGATAAAGTGTTTGTTATCTGTGTCTTTTTATAAAAGTCTATTTTATGTAAATTGTTCATATTTTTGAACAAATAGTGTATAGTATTTTGTTGAAAATACATGTACCGACGTAGATTACACATTATACAAGACGTTAATTTTGGACTATTGGTCAACCAAATGTATCGACGCTGTATAGTTGATAGTTTCAAATTTTTTGTTAACTATACGGATATATAATTAATATTATTTTTTGTAAACATAATGAATGTTATCTTATTATGGGAAGTATGGCATGTTGTGTATATATAGGCATGTACGTATTTTCGGAGTACGTTCAAAAACAAAAGAACCACATCATGTTTTCAATGTTTGTATCCAGCAAACTTTTACTCGGCAACATCCATCTCACTACGTGGTTCCCTCTTTGTCTTGTCTAGAATTAATGGTTGTGAAAGTGGATAGGAGCATTAGGCAGGATAAAACTCTTAACATTACTTGAAGTCATATGGAATTTCACGATGGCTTTCGTAGATGAGGTAAGCGATCAGGGCAATTAAGCACGTAAAAATTAAACAACCAACAATTACAGACTTGATGATCGTTGCTTTTCTTCGAATCCCTTGAACCTGTAAATAATTAAGGAGGAAATATATGTACTCACTTATTATGTAGCATGCCTCACGTTCACTTTGTGCAGAGGAAATGGAGCGTTCAGTGGAGGAGAGGAAAAGAGAGAGCAAAAGACAAAGGAGCCAGTCATTCCTCTAATATGGTCTTGCTGTTTGCTTTCGAGAAGATGGAAAGCGTGAGTGAAATGTGGAGAAAGGTGCTCGTTAGTCTTTCTACTTTAAATTGCATGGAAAGGTAGCTGGTATAGGTAAGCAGGTTAAATGGTGCGTGATCATTTTTTTACCAGTTCCCAAATCAGAAGGACTCCGGTCCCAAGAATAATCGCTTTCTGAGATGGCCATAACGACTCTTCGATCTGGACTGAGGCAGCTTTAAAGTTTGACAGGAGAATAATAGTCGCCACAGGTTTTAGACTATCGTTGAGCATCTAAAAAGCATAACATTTTGGGAATTTGAAAAATTGCAAGCAGACAGGCATGAGGGCATTACGAGACGGAAAATTTGTTGAGGATAATTATACTCGACATCATATATAATGTTTACCCGAAACACAAAGTCAGGCCTTCGCGTGGAGCCCGTCCTCTCCATTTCAATACCAAAGTTAAAGTAGTGCGAATATCCATCACCCGATTCTATCTCGTATATTTGCAACGGCGAAATTTTGGATGACGGTTTGGGCCTTATTAGATAAGCTACCGTGACAGGTTCCTCCTCTCCTGGGAATGATATGGCCCATTCGTTGTTCAACTGAATGTAAAAAAAAGTACAACAGTACGTTTTAGTTTTTTATTCACAATAACAAGTCTAGACAGTGAAAGGTAGCGCGTCGTACCACGTCTAGCTTATACGTTAGAATTTTCTCCTCGGTATTTGATGGATTTTGGAGGAAGACATCAGCATCCGAGTCTATGATTCCTGTGTACAATATTCTATCCGTTGTCGAACTTTGAATATCTACCAGTCTTGGACCTCCGCAGCATTCTATTTTAGTATGATTATTATTATGACTTGCTTTGCCAGTGCTTATTTTCGAGTGCAAGGTCACAATTTGTAGACTCACCTGGTGGCGCAAACTTTAAGGTGAAAGTACTATTTACTTTCAAAGCTCGGAAGGGTTGAGGACACACGAGGCCAGCGGGGGGCGCCGATCTAGAATGTTTAAGTAATTGCATGAGATAGTGTCTACATGATTTGATACTGTTACAGTAGTGCACGACTGTACTAACTCATATTGACATATTGACTACTCGTTTGACATTGGCTCTCCTTCACCATAAAACATTTAGTCAACAGACTACATTATATACGCTCACATTCCATGTGTGGTATGCTCTTTACTTTTGGTGACATACATACAGAAATATTGTGCAATAAATAAACTACGTTTATGCAAACATTCCATATGTTTTTATACGAAAAGCGGTTAGGCAATGTAAAAAAGAAAGGCTTTTGCTTACTCTGTCGGCTTCGACTTATGCATCCTGCACAGGAAATGGCAAAAATAGAAGAGAAGTAAATTAATAACTCTCTTTACGCTCAAGATATATAGTCTCTAGTCACTCATCATTCATCAAGAATGCAGTCTTAATTAGAACAACAAAACGACGAAAAAAGAATTTGTATGAAGCTATAAAAAGGCAGAGAAGAGATCTGGTACTCAAATAAAAACTCAATTCAACATTGCATGGCATTTATTTTTAAATAAGGGTCTTTCTGTGTTTATTTGCGTTATGTATTTGTGTGTGTTTGGTGTTTTTAATGATAATATGCTTTCATGTGTTCAGCATCTCGGAGAACCAGCATTTTTTTATATCCAAACATTAGCTCTTGATTTAATGCTTAACAAAATGCTGATTAACTAGCTCTCTCACGTTTTGACATAGACGGATTGCATATGGAAAAAATATCAGTATCGATTTCGTCCCATTTTTTCCTTGCATGCATAACATATCAACTGCAGAGTGAAGAAAGAACGCACACCACTCTTAAGGCCTAAATAAAGCACAAAGAGAAAGAGCTTTCCACAATATGTCTGCATGTAGATGCAAGCAGTTGGTAAAAAACGAGAGCACGAGGTGGCTACTTAATAAAGAAAAAGATTTCGTCCGGTGGAATGTCTACTAATGTCTACACCTTACCGTTTTCTCTTTTGGCAACGTTTTCTCGCTTTAAAATTTACTATTCATCTAAGAAACCTATGTTGTTTTCATTCTGATAAAAATGAAAGCATGTTTTGTTGCATCCGGTAAAGTACACAAAATCAAATAAAAAGTCAAAGTATACACAGTCTTGCTTTTTGCGAGAACATGTTCTCTTTTATCTCGTTATTCTGTTCATTTGGTCTGTCAAAAAGAGAAAAGAATGCACAACAAAGGAATGAAAAGAAGGAAGACAATGTGGATTCTACATTGTAGAATCGCTTATTTTTGCAGACACTAAACTGATAACATATCATATACTGCACTGCCTGTTTGCATAAGGTTGGGATTTTTGAATGCGTGCACAGAAAAACTTTTTCATATCATCGCTTATTGTGTTTTTCAACTCTTCATGTTTTTATTTTTACTGTAGTAGCGATGATGCACGCTGCAGTAGAGCACAAGGATTTGAAGGATATCCCAAACATAACAAGGAAACAAGGAACAAAATGCCTTTAGATGATATTGTGATGTTGGCATTTTCCCCTGTTTCTCTATTTCGCTAAATGAAATCTAATGCGAGATTCATGCCAGTGTGTTTGCTGTTGGCACTAAACAACGACACGATGAAATGAGTCAAAGGAATTCAAATGGCGTATATTATAAATCTATGCTAAAAGTTTTTCCTATTATGTATATATAATAATTACAACTTTTGGGTGTATACCCACGAGTGGCAGCAAATGTGTGTTCTTGAATTGGATATGCAGCTAGTTTTGAAGCGCATTTCATATTATCCCGATTCATGAAATTCACGGTCTTTTCATGTACTACTATGATCAGCATTTCAGCATACATTTTTACGATGTAAAATGTATAGAACCCTTTCTTTTGGTTTTTGGCATTGGCTCTTGTTTCAATGCTTCTGGCTACTTTACAACTGCAGCAGAATAATATACATAGCGTCACTTTAAAACTAATATAGTTCGATATGCTGTCCCTGTAATGCTGTTGATAACATAACATTATTGCATAACATTACATACTTTTACTTAGCTTCTTGGCGAAGAAAAAACTGCTTTTCATGCATGCTTTTTAGCTAAAGTTAAAAGATGGCAATATTTGCATTAGACGTTATTATTATTACATAAAGCTATGGTGGCTGTAGAGTATTAATAGGATATAGATTATTATTGCTTGGTACTTGACTTGTAGCTTACTTTAATGCGGCGAAACACCCAAAATATTACATTTACTACCACCCATAAAATATGTTCCAAAGTGTGTTATTGTGTACGTCTTGGCAATGTTAAAATGTGTTTGGTTACGCAATGGATTTAAATGTTTGCTGCCATGCAATGCTCAAAATATACTGTTTAGCTTGGTGCTTTCTTACACAGCTTGAGAAATGCTCAGTAGCTGTACTTGTCCCATTGTATTATTGTCTTGTCAAAGACAAATTGGCATACTCACAAAAGGAAAATCGGCCAAATAACACTTAGGCAAATCCACATAAATGTTACTTGTGTGTGGCACCGTTTCTTCATGTTTTCACATTGCATTTCTTTTTTCAGCAAGAAATAATGATAACAGAATGCTCCGCTTTCATTGTTTCTTTTTAGAAAAAAAAAACTCTCAAGCTGTACGTTTTCTCCACTTTTTCACCGATTTTTATCTAAATTGATGAGACGAATCTTTTGAGAGTTTGACAATCGTGTGATGTTCACAAAGATGATGATGGGCTGCACAGTAGTGTGATGGGAATCATAATGATAAGAGCAAAGATATGCAAAGGATACGATACTCACTTATCTGGCCGCGGAGGGGGCGGGGGAACCAGTTCGTTCTCAATCTTGTTTGTTGATAGGTAAACAAGGGGTCCTTTATCCGGAAAACTATTATTGGATCCCTGGTTATCACCAGCACCACCAGTCGTCGACGTTACTGAGGAGCCACCACCACCAATACCACTACTACTGGCAAAACAACTTCCAACTGATGCGGGAGTACTGATCGGATCCGAACTTGCTGATGACGAAAATTCCTTACTAGATGGTTGATCGTCTTGAGACTGCTGATCGTCTTTTTTAGCCGAGTCCTGCTGCTGCTCTTGTAATAAACGAGCTTTCTTTTTGGCCATCACTTTGCCAAAGAACTTGCGGCCCACGTCATTTTCAAAGCGGGCTTTTGTCAACTCCTTTATTTTCTCTGTGCACAATATAATCCATTATGCATGTAAGCATTATATAATTATAGAAGCATCTTTACAGAGAACCAATAATATCAGTACAGACACAAATATTTTACATCTAGTTTACGACTTGTAGTATGATACACAAGGATTTGCCGTGCTAAAACTAGTCTTACTTAACGTCATAAAGTACATTAATGATATAACAAATGTGAACGCGTATTCACATTCCGAAATTCCGCAAGCCGGCGATTTGTGCACTTGCACACCTACAATAATACTACGAATCGAACAAAACTTTTGGCACAATAGATGAATAGTGTTTTCTAAGGCGTCTTTCGTACTACTCATGGGAAAAGTTTCTAGCCTATTGTACAAAAATCTTTTTTCCAAGCAAACAACTACAGACTACTAACATACCCTGTGTGAGTTTAATATACTTTACACAGGCAGTAGTGCACATGACACAATTTCAAACTTCACTCCTCACCTCGTTTATTGCCTCTTTGGAAAAGTTTTTGATAGACAGTTCAACGTCTATACTGACAGAAGTTATTGAAACAACTACATAATATTTTCTTGAAAACATGACTCAATTAGAACATCATCAAACATCAATTTGGATGTAATGCTAGCATGTTACTCGTGTAGGCACACATGTGTGCACATAAACGACTTTATGCAAACCGCATTTTAATGGTAATGTAAATGCAAAGTATTACACGCGGTAAAAATGGAAAAGAGCAAAAAAAAGATTTTGGCAACACCTTTACTTCTTATCTACACACCCCTAGAACTTTATTATGCCATTTTACAGAAAGTAGGAGGATCAAGGCTTTTTGCAAATTAATTTCTCGTTTGCTATTTACGATGATGGGTAGTAGCAAAGTAGCTATCTCTATTCTATATTTCACCGCAAACAATTAAGGTCCATCATTTTTTTGACTCCATATAGTAGATTCTCCAAGGAATAAATACCAAACGCTTTTATGTTGACCTATGAATTTTCGACTGTAAGGGTTTTCTTAATGAACCTACCACTGGCCATGATGCGATATTGTGATAATAAAAGTAAATGTGAATTGAGAAAAGAAAGCCTTCATTACAATGGATGAAAAAACAGCAGCATGTTTCATTGGGTCTATCTGCGAAACTTTATAAGAGAAAGTTCGACTTACCTCGTTCTTTCGCCTTTGCTTCTTCTTTCTCCTTTTCCAACCGGAGGATTTCAAGGTATATCCTCGCTGTTTCAGAGAAACAAAGGATTTCAGTCATCATCAAACTTTTATAAGAAAGTCCGGCAGTTTACTGTTATTGTAGCTATACTAAAACACATTATGTGCATTACGTACTAACAATGTAAAGCGGAAAATAACTCTATGAAAAATTGAAGAATTGATTAAATGAATTAGCAATACATTACAGGAAAGTCCCTACAGCGGATCATTCCATTTTTACCAATTACGGAAGCAACTAGCAACTGCATGGGAAAATCATAATTCCTGCATTCCATATTAGTCAAGTGCACTACAACTTTTTAGCATGCAAAAATATCATGAATCGATATCAATAGTTTGAAAAAGAATAGTTTTCCTCACGTTTGAAAAACTTGTTGACAGAGAACCGGATACAACAGGGACAGGAGAGACAAGAGACAAGTCAGTTGTTTATTACGTAGTTGAAGCACACAAACACACACCCACACCAAACAATAATTGATTATAAATATTATTATTATAATATACTATTATCATGTAAGTAGTGGTATTATTGCTAGCATCAATTGGGTTCATAGTTTAGGTGGAAAGTGCCTGTTTTCTCTATTTTGTTTGCAAATTTTGAACTTTCTGAACATGACCCTACTAGGAATTTTCCGAAAGAAACTCATCCTTGATCAAGGTTTTGGATTACTTGATGTAAATAACAGTTGTGTGACATGTCTCTAAAAAGCTATCATTATAAAGTTGCCAATTGTGTGTTTGAATACGTACCAAAGTGGATAGATTTAAGCTGGTTCTGTTGTCTTTGGGTACTTTGTCTGTGTGTGTAATATAAAATGTGTCTAATGTAAGAGAAATTGCATTTCTTTCCTCTTGCTAGCTGGTAGTTGTAACGGCTTGTTCAATGAGCTGTGAGAAATAAAAGGATAGAGAGATTGGAGTTTATTCTCTCAGAACTCGCTAATAAGGTACACATGTTAAAACTTTACACGCTCATGTTAAACCTAATATTTATATCTCAGTTGTAGCATATGTACTACTTATTTTGCTACTTGGTTCCCTCGTTGGAATTATTGCTGTTAGTAGTAAAAAACATGTTGATAAAATAAGAGCTCACCAGACTCAGTTCTGGATACCTTGACCCCACTCATGATACTGGAAGGCTGCTAGTGACCAAGGCTCTCTTATGTCTTCCCTAAGGGATAAAAGAAATCCTTTTTATTATACAAAAGACGGAAAATATTCATTTTTGCTCTCTGGAAACAACAGTATTTTGTAGACTGTGTAAAGAAAGAGAACAATGAAAGTTGCGAGTTATGCCCCATACGATATTAAGCCTATCGGTTATTTACAAAAGAGTTTGACTAGTGACAGGGAATGAAAGAGAAATTAGCCTTTCTCGGTTTTCACACAAGTGTTTCGTGACTTGGAGAAGCAGAGCTCATACTGTGTATTCCCTTCCGCTCTTCTCATTCAGTTTTTGTTTCTGTTGTTTTATTATTGTTTTGTTGGTATGTTCTTGTTTGAAATGGGTGAGCGATACACAAAATTCACACTGGGATCCGATATTTTCCTCCTTTTTAGTACCACTGCAAAACCATATAGTTGTTCAGAGAAATGGGAATCTTTCTCCATTACTCTTACTTTTTTTCGAGTATATTTAATCCCATACGTGTCTAATATCTCAAATATATGTCTTATATATTTTGAAGTATGTATTAATATTAAAGAACATTCATACATACCTTTTCAAGTCTCAAGTTCTGGGAATAAATGGCAAACTATATGATTCTACCGAATTATTGCCTTTATTTTGTGCATGATATATGCGTGTTCGAGTCTTTTCATTACTTGTGTGAAAAGAATTCTGGGAGCCAGACACAAGCACACATTCGAGGGAAAGCGAATTTAGCGAATAAAATAACAGAATCGACAATAGAAAAATCCTTTCTGCTACCGCGTTTGTTTTCCTCTTTTTCCTTTGTTTTTGTTCGTGTTCCAGTTTCCCCAATTCCCTTCTAACTATTATGCTCAGCTCATGACGGAACAGAAAAAAACACACAAATGTAAATCCTTATTTTTTTTCTATTTTCAGCTTTTCCTGATAATATTATCACTTTCACTCGTTCAACAATTATTATTATTTTTATGTATATTAATTTTCACCACTAAATGTGTGTTTATATTTTACAAGGCAGTTGAATCAATGTGAGCAAATCCTCAGAAATAATGAGCAACAGAAACCGGACAAAGTGTATTAACAAGGCTTGTTTACTCCTGTAGCCGCTGAAAATTGTTACTTACTGTTTGAGTAAGTGTCTCGAATATGAAATAGCTCTGCTGCAAATTTCGTTCCTTTTGCTCCAGCATCTGGAATACCCTTCTTGTCTCTTGTATGTGAATCCTGCGTTCAACGGTATGAAAGAGTGAAGCTGTCTTTTGAAGGAAGATGACGAAAATGGAGAGCAAAAGCAGCCTAGGAAGCTAATAACAGGGCCAATGCGACTTTTACTTACAATCACTTACAATATTGATACGACTAAGGAATGCACACGACATGGTTGTAATCTAGTATGCACAAAACTTTTAGAGTCTCTAGTAGATATTTCACTCTGAGGAAAAAGGCAGCTTATTTTTGTCTGAGATTGACCGAGTGCTGCTGCGGAAGTATGAATATGAATGCATAATTTGCTGAACCAAAACCCAACAGCACTGGAAATGTCTTGTCTACTTTCTTCGGACTGAATGTGCGCCTTCTGCACATCACACTCTAGCCTAAAAACCACTTTCTCAGACGTATACACTTCAATTTTTTATGCTGCGGCTGATAAAAAAGACTGGAACATATCATGCGTACCATGTGGAGGTTCAGGTTCTGGTGATTTTTTTGTTCAATCTTACAGTTTCTCTTGACTCTTTGTTGTTTTTCGCCAAACACACTAGTTAAACAATGCACGAGTAGGACGGTTATGATGATGCAAAAAATTGAAAGAAATGCGACCAAGCTCTGCAATATGGAGAAGGTCTCCTGGAGCACAATGTCTTGCCAGCAGCAACAGAGACAGACGTTGTATTCTCCTATTGTGTTTCATGGGCGACTCTTCTCACTGCCACCACAACTATTCTCTCAGCTTTCCATTGTAAGTACAATGAAATTTTCTTTATGAAGCCAGAGATTTTCCCTCGTTTTATAGCTTGCCATACCAGCAGTACCAAACAGTAAAGAATCAGTGACTACTGGTGCACACAGGAAGAGCAAAAAAGAAAAAAGTCTCCCGTTGCTTTGCTTACATTTTCCCGTTTGCAGCTCTCTCGTTCTTTGGATAGTAAGGTTCTTCTGGCACTAGGCTCCCTTTTTCACGATTTTACCGCAACTAAAACGAAATAAGTACCAGGGTATTTGGCATATCCTGAATCCACTGAAATGGTGCATGCATCCAAGTATAAAATCTAAGACTTACATTAAATAAATACATACGTAGATGGAATATATAATACTTGCGACATATATCTGTGTGAAAATAGCTTTCCTTTCTTTCTTTATTATGCATGGCAGTAAAAAGGGAAAGAATGTGCTTGAAAGGCCCACTTTATATATTACATGCACGTATATCTTTATATCTAAACGCAAATGGCATAAGCTGGGAAAGTGTTATCTCCCTTTGTAAAAGTGTTGTACACAATATACAAGGTTCATGGCAAAACTACCGCATTGGAACAAAATTTTGGGAGTCCTCTCCCGCTCCTCCGCTATTACAACAGTGGTCTGCTCTACAAGCAGCTAGGCTGCCGACGCTGTTGGCTGCGGCTCCTCCATTTTTGTAGCCACTATATTGCTATAGTGGCAATTCCATGGCCAGACAAAAAGGGAGAAAGTACGAGGAACAGGCGGAACGTTACTGAACTCAAACGGGACTCTACTAACTGACTCTACAGTTTTTTCCCTCTCACTCATTCATCCACTAATGCTACATCCTCATGCATGCTTGCACACTCCGTTAACTCCAACTGCTGGTGGTTAAAAAGAGAACGGCGACTTGACTGCTTTCACTACACTTTCCCTTCTTAGCATGATAATATTATACCATTAGTTTTTCTTTGTGTCTCATTTTTCTAATGTACTTTAACGTTTCATGTCCATGCAGGAAGGCATGAGCATTTGTTCACATGAAATACTTTGCTAAATAAAAAATATGAACATTACTTTGCACTATATAGTCAGGTTGAAGCGTTTAGAAAATCTATGTAAAGTATGTGACGATATGATTGTGCTCAGGGCCGCCTTTCTTTGCGTGCGGACTGCTAAAATGTTGTCCATAAACCTTTGTAAGACTGGTCACAAAAACATATTAATGAACGTTTACGTGCAAGCTATAATTTCGTACATTTCTCCTACCCGTACAATAATCAAAGTGAAACGCGGCCATTAGTGCGATCTGTTTGCTATTGCAACTCTGCAACTACTAGAGCACAAACTCCTAGTAGTATTTGTTTGTACTAGATTTATATTGGTATAACATGTTACTGTACTTATGTTCCGAGGGTTTCTGGAATGTGTCTTGGAGAAAAAATCGACTTTGACATCGGATTGTCTACAATATTATCATAAGAAAAGAAAATAAACACTATACAAGGTCCAACTTTTGTAATGTAAAAATGCGGTGTAATTTGTAAACATGTTATGCTCTTACGTGCTGACCTTTTTATTGTAGTAAGGGAATTCATCCATCTAGAGACCAAAAAGTTTGAAAATAGCCTTGTTAGATGCTTGCGTGGTTGTTTCCATCTATCGTCAAAAATACTCACGCCATCTAATGCTATGAAAGGATGCGCGTACTGGACAATAACGTAGCATCAACAATAAAAAATTTAATGGTACCGTAGGCGGCACCAAGGTAAAATAACGCAATACGATAAGTATGCATAGCTTTCTGCCTGCTTTCTACATTTTTTATGCGCCGCATCCTTGAATCCCTTAGTCAGAAAGTTCAGAAAAAAATTGATTCTCAGTTCTGAATTTATTTTTCTCTTTTTTATTCTCTTTTTTATTTTGTTGTTGAATGAAGATGTGTGCTGAAAGCTAAAAATGCTCACATGGGTCCTCGACTATCGCAAAATGTTTTTGATATTATGATGACAAGTTTCTAGTCTGGCTTGGACAAATTTCATTTTACGTATGAGTGCGTTTGTATAGGATTGGTATTCATTTGCCATGTGCTGATAGTATATAATCGTTTTGTGACACTGCAAAGTGCAAAGAAGCAAACAAAGATTTTTTGCTCATTGCTCAGTACAAGCTTATAGCTTTTCCAAGTCACTTTAAAGTACCCATACCTGATCATCATTTGATAACTGATTTGTAATCAAATCAGAATTACGTTTTCATAATGGAACGACCTTGATTAAATAAGGACCCATTTTGTCCGATTCACTTACTTTTAATAGGTTCGGAGTACATGCTACGTGCACACAATAACCAAAGACATGAGCTCATGTCCTTTCCCGCTGCACCTTCCTGAATACATAGATCTTCAATTTAACAGGATTCCGGCCAATTTCCCTTTCACAGAGAACGCGATATGGAAAAGGATGTCGCGTCGTCAACAAAGCTGCTGCTGAAGACGTTTTCCTGGCGAGTGGTACATACAACCTATTTGAGTAGAATGCACATAATATGGGGATGCTTCAATAAGCATTCTTACAGTAGAACAGAAAACATTTCTTGAAGCAGCAGATGCTCAACCACATTCCTGATTCTGCACGGCTTACTCTGTACTCGACGCCGGGCACCGACCCACTAAACTATATAATATTATGATTATCCTGCAGCAATCCTAGTCAGTTTGCAAGGATGCCGTGTGTGTGTTCCTCACGGTTCAGTTTCACCACACAAACTCTATTTATTTATAATGCAAAGTAGATACTCTCTAGAAAGTATGTAGTAGGAGGCTAGAGATTATTTTTACTACGATGGCGATGATGATGACAATGGCATTTTCATCATGTTCGATTTAGATAACGCAAATTCTTGTTCCAGCTGTCGTAGTTATTCTTGCTGGAATGAATTTCTCCAGATAGTATCATCGTTTCACAAAATTCTTGCTACTTCTGATGAGAATTATCGATATTTTTCATATTATTGCACTTTTAGACTCTTTTTGAGAAAATTGAGAATGTTTTGTACTTTGTGATCCAAAAGGGAATCAATATCTTTTATTACTATGTTTTCACCAGAAACTCAACAAAAAGATTGAAATACATAAAGGAAGACACAACGCACAAATAACCTTTACACACTAAACATGAGTCACCCTCACTTCATTTCCAACAGCTTTGCAGTTTTTTACTCATTGTTTATTTATTTCTGGAGTGTTGCTTCGCACATACACATTCTTTTATTTCCTACGACATCCGTCTGAAGGCGATGACTGGAAAGCGCACTATCAAATAAATCTCCAGAAGGGACAAGTGAAATCAGGAAAAGCTTCGGAAAAGAGTTCACACTACCTCCGTTTCACATCTTTTGCTGCAATAGAAGAAGCACCAGCGACAATAATGCGAGCAGTAAATCAGAGAAAGCCTTTTTTGTCGACTAACAATGTTATGTTCACTTAAGTGGCCAATATCGTACATGTCTATGCCGTCGTTGATTAAAAGCCAGCAAGAGTAATATATATGACGGGAGTTAGGTGG
This sequence comes from Entomobrya proxima, assembly GCA_029691765.1. Taxonomy (NCBI): domain Eukaryota; kingdom Metazoa; phylum Arthropoda; class Collembola; order Entomobryomorpha; family Entomobryidae; genus Entomobrya; species Entomobrya proxima. The sequence goes on from CM056168.1 coordinate 19,612,206, forward strand.
TTTGACGGTGGTCGTATATAGGTCGGGAAAAGAGAAAGACAGCAAACCGGATATACATAGGAAATAATAATAATGTCCTTTTCATTCCTAACGCCGTGTGCTTCTCTCTATTCGCGAATAATGGCATGAGTACTTGTTCACTCGTTATCATAAGACAAAAAGAGTGGTTTGCATAAAAACTGATGATGTGATGTAACTAACGAGCAAAAAGTGTACATAGAGCTGCGTCTCACTTTGTGGCACTAACAAACTTGCAAAAGGAACAAGCTTATACTATTGCTAACTTTTTCGAAATAAAAGTAAAAAGAGAATGTAAGGAGGAGCAAACAAGGATGGCGTAATGTGCACGAAAAAATCTATTTTTTATTTCCATAATACCACGAATAAAAGTGGTAAGGTTGTTGATAATGATGTCTCCTTGCAAAGAATGGTTTTGAGAATGTGTCGTATACACCCTGCTGCCCTGTTGTCGGTCGTGCATAGTTTTTTGGAGGTTGGAACAGGCATATATAGTGGATTGCACCTCCACAAAATGATGATGACTGCAATTATTTACTATGTAAGTAGGTTGATGATAGCGACTCTGGTGATTACAATGAGCCGGGTCGAATGAGATAGAAATCGGATTAGAAATCACACGTCACGTCACAACCGAGAGAACATTGAATACACAAAGGATGTGCTCTTTCTTGTCCTTTGAAAACGGAAAACAAAAGGCTTTTGTTGACAATGTGTGTGCAGTCTGCTGACAATAATCTGTGCTTTTTTGAAAGGACAGAAAAAATATAATTCTGGGATGACAGAGAAAAACATAAAGAAAGGGAGACAAAAAATAATGGTCACTGAATCAGAATAATAATGATACTATCAGCGCGGATAAGATCAACACACAGACATGAAAGAAGCTTTGAAAAATTTCAAGATGAAAGACTTTAGGAATGAGCAAAATTGTATATAATAAAAATATTAGATTTCTTCAACTGAGCTTGTTTTGTCGACTGCTTAAAAAATCCTGCCTCCAACTCCTGCAAAATCTAAAGGAAACGGATGGCAGCGTAACAAGCAGCAGCGAAGCAGCCTGACTCAACCAAGAAGATAGACTACTAAAAGATGATCGAAAAATTCAAAGTAATAATGGTAAACAGTTTTGTTAATATTTGAAGGACTGTGAGTTGTTGCTCAACCGTTGTTCCTTTTCATTTCATATTCCCAGTAATTCGTTTATTATAGTAAGTTCCCAGGTTTTTTCTGTGCACAAGTTTTGTGTATGAAAAAGGGGCATCGTAAGACTTGATTTTTGTCTCATTCCTTTTCTACTGTCTGTAGGTAGAGCTATTTGTGAGACCAGACTCTATGATCGTTACAAAAAAAATTAAAGGAATAGAAGAGATTTACGAAGACATGTCAGGGCGATATTACCCATGAATATTAGTTCTGCCTCGTATGTAAGGCAGTAGTGATACTATTGCAGGCAATTTGGTTAGTAGGGTTAGATGTGAGGTTGATGATGATGCTTTTGAGTTGTGCTTACTCTCACGATTAGCCAAGCTTCATTTGTTAGCATGCACTGACAGCGGAGCAAGCAAAAATTCCCCGTTTGAACCTTATCATCGTAAATTCCAAAAGAAGAAAGCTGAAATATTAGCTTGAACGAAACGAACTTCTCTTTATAGCTCTTCCAACATGAATACACATGTAGTGTGTGTATGTAATTGCATGGGACAAGGTTATTCAAAACGTCGACACAGTTGCAGAAAAAAAAGTTGAAATAGATAGTCGTAGTTGAGTGTCTATTAACAAAAGGAAGCTAAACAGGAACACTACATAATATTATGACGAAAGGATCTCATTTGAAAAAGAGAATTGGATAATTCCGAGCTCAATTTTTCTTTCTTTAATGACAACGCTACTCGAAGAAGAAAAAAGTTGCAAAAAACTTTTATCCTTACTTCCCATTGACTTGCACGAATGCATAATATATGGTAGATCATATTGACGTTGTAGGTGAGTAGAATTGTCTTCAAAAGCCAAGAAGCGAGTATATTTTTAACCATGTGAAGGAACTCTAGAATGAACGAGTGGTATGACGGTATGAGAAAATGCACAGAGTTTGAGAAAACACGGGAAGAGTGAGAGTATGTGGTGTTCTTGAAAACAAAACCTATTTATAGATGTTCAACGTGCTCTTATTTTCAATGCTTGTCTTTTTGATTATATGACGGTTGTACTTGTGCGAGGAACGACCATAAAACAGTCAGAAGGATTTTGCTAAATCCATCCGTGAGTGAGACGTACCGTCACCGTAGAATCGCGAGATATCGCAGCAGCGCCTTTGATTGTCACTCAGTTTTCTACAATCACGAGCAGAATAGTCTTAGCACAGTAGTAGTATAGTTTGAGAGGTTTTGTCATCAAGGTCTACTCCATTCTAATTTAAGCATGATTAAAGTTGCAAACTTTCCACTTGAGCTTTGTAATAAAATCCTAGAGTCATGTAAAACTACCCTATAATATTTCAAATGTATACAACTGCAACAATTTTTTGCCATGTGTCATCTTGTATCATGTTTCGTCATAAGTTGGGAATTAAAGTTTAAAAACACGCATTTTAGTTAATGTCCATTTTATTAACATAGAGCAAATTCTAATTTGGCATATTCCCTGTCATTGTATAACAAGCTCATTAGCTAAGATAGCCTTACACCAATACACCGTACTTTCTATAATCAGCAAGCAATTTGTCAATAGAGATATATTTTGCTTTAATGTTTATATTTTTAAACTTTTCTTCTTATGAATCCTTGTCAAGGACTCTTTGTTATTTGCATCATTATGGAATACTATCATGTGTAACGCCTTTTGGCAACTCGAATTCCAATAAGTTATCTTTATGATGATGAGAACATCTACATATTATTGAATTTGAATAATGTTTTGAGCAAGGGTAACGCAAAAATTTCATATATTTAGTCTAGATTATGAACACTGAGAATTAAATATTGTGTGCTTAAACCCATGTACTCGGTCTTCATTTTGTATAAATGGACCTCATGCAGAGTATGCTTAATGGTTATGAGGACAAGAGGCAAGAGAAAGATGGGAAAGCCTATAATCATCGCTGCTTTGACAGAAGGAGCGCAAGTGGCTCAATTAGTCTGTCTTCAGTCTTGTGCTACAATCGGGCGAAACGTTGTTGTTCCTCTAATGGTTTACATGATTCTTCGAATGGAGGGCTCACTAATGACTGTAAAACTAATGGTATTGCTACATATAGCCTCATTGCTTCTCTCATAACAATAAACAACAAGCTTTCATCCATGAAGAATCATAATGCACAAAATGGATCCTGGTAATATGAACTAATATTGTGAAGAAACCTTCATGGTGATGATCGTCATCATCATTATAACGTGTGTGATGATGAAGTTCTGAAACAATTTCAAATATTACAAAAGCCTGTTATTATAATCAAACAAGGAATATTTCCACTTCCACCGTTAATGTTTACTCGTTGTAAGTTTGACGTTTCTGTTTAATGACTTGCATTACTCTGTGGATCTCCCAAGAGAATATATTTTCTCAAGACAGATAGAGGGCATGGCGTAGTCAGCAGAAAAGCTTTTCTGTAGTCATCAAAACCATTTTTATCTTGAGAAAGCAGGCTTCGTTCATACAAGATATACTTTCTATGAATGCAAAACAGACAATTTGGGCAAAGCAGCTTCTCAAACTTAAGGTTCGTTTGCCTTTAATTCATAATTGAGATTTTCTGGTTACAAACAATAATTAGGCTCACAGTCATACGCAGCTATAGTGTAGTACATGTGGAAGTTTTAACGAATTTTATTTCAAAGGAACTTGTGCAATATGCCGCTACTTATGCATCGTTGATTACAAAACTGCAAAGTATTTCACCAAAGTATGTTCACACTGGAACAAAGAAAATCCAATAAGTGGGGAAATTTTACGACGCCTTTGCCATAATACTCCAAACTTCATTCTGAATTCCCCAGCGCATCTATATAACTAGTGTAGTATTATTTGCAGTTTATCATGCAGTCCAAAGTGTACAAGGAAGATCAAACAACTATAATATAATTACATAAGAATTCGCGGTACCATGCTGCGCTATTAAAGTCATTTATATTTTTCTGGTTGTCGAATGGAGCATGCTGTCTCGGCCTCCTTTGTTTGCACTTCTCATGTTGCGGATTCCGACGCCCAACATGAGGTCATATAACGGGACATTGTACAATCATTGCCAGCATAATAGATAAAAGAAAGCATGATAGGATTCGCAATGAAGGAAATGGAGAATGTTTTTGGTTAGGGATACGTGCTAGAAAGAGTTGAGGAGATTCCAGGAAAATCTTATTATTTTTTGGTGTTGGGTAGGAAATCTCTCCATTGTACGGTGTAATTAATTAATCCACCAAGCGATAGCTGCTGAAAACGGTTATAAGTATATGGTTTAGTAGGAAAGGGACTGAATTGTCAATTGATGAACGATGCTACATAACTTTTCTGGAATGTGCAAGTGTATCAATCATTAACTATTCACGCCAGTAGTGCCATTGCCATCTAAATTAAATTATCACTAATCTTTGCAGCAAAAGCATCAGAAAAGATGCAGTATCAAAATGCCCCATCATTAATTCTTTGGCGTTAAACCAAAGTGCCAATTGTACAAAATCGAACAAGTGGTACAATGTTATCTACAAACATTTTGTTCAACTTTCACTGAACTGAAAACCATGCACTTTGTATTATGAATCTTCTTGGAAGCATTTCCTTTGGCTTCCTTTTGTCTGCAGTTGTTGCTCTTGATAAAGAGAAAGCAGTGAAATAGTTAAAGGGCTTCAACAAGCATGCGAGTCTCTATGATGTCTTTCATTTCTCGTAATTTGCCAGCATCACACACACATTCAAGTTTGTGGCTTACTGGAAGGGTATGCCAAAATATCGTTTTATTTTGTACGTGACTTTACGATCCAATTGGTTTCTTCGTAATACGATAGAGGATGCATGCTAGATGAAACGGAGTTCTTTTTACAGTTGTCATATTAGAATCATGTAACATCTTCTTTTGAGTTTTCTGTCTTTGTTTCAGGTTTTTCTTTCAGTAGTAGTCAAATAGTGCACCACCACCATACAGTTTCTTGGCATGAGGAAAATGAGGATAAAGACTTATTCAAAGAAGAAAAAATCGTTGTTTTCAGTCTTTCATTTCATATTGCAGAATATTCGGAAAATGGCTGGGGGACGTGAAGGGGATTTCAAGTATTTTATAACTGCAGTGCACCATACAGAGTTAAACAGCTTTGGCCTGTGCTCCAGTTGGGATTGTCACAAGGAACAGGTTGATAAATACATTCATGCAAATGTCTCTATCTTTCTATAAAACAAATGACAAGAAAAGTTTCCATGAAATGACATACCATTATTACATTTTATCTGCCGGCATATCAATCCTACATATGGCGAACAATTTTCAAAAATTAGATTTTTACCAACTTCATTTTGCCAGGAGCTTGTAAAACGAACAACATAAAAAGTAGTTTTATTATTGTACATCAGTTGGTATTCCCTTTCACAACAACATTCAAATGAAAATGTAAACTTTTTCTGAGAACATCACATAACCATAATACCTGCATCTCATTTTTGGGAAAATAACTTGAAAAGTTTCCCCTCTTCTAAAGCAAAACTACCGCCTGTACTATAACATAGTAAATGCTTGTTTATTAAGCTTGGCAAAATAATTGCATTTCTAAATTAATATAAGTATAAAATTTATGCTGTTTGAAAAGCGGGACAAGGCCTATTGGCCTATTTTTAGGATTCTAGCAAGGGCTCTGAGAATATTCTAGGCAAACTATGAAAGAACCAAGCAGCTACTTCATCCTTGGAAATTTCCAGCAAATACTTCAAAGGAACTTTATTAGACTTTAAATAAAATAATCTTTAATGCGGAGTTTCCCATTACGTATAAAAGGATGTAATATGAAGCAGATGGCCAAAAATAAGCATGGGTAAAAATTTAGTAGATAGTAAATCCACAAACAGTAATGACATTAAAGAAACCCGAGTAATTCTCGTTGTGCAAAGTAAAGGGATCACAAGAAAAATTACTGGCCATATTTAAAACATGAAAGTAAACATAAAATCACTGCCGGAACATTGTAAATGGCCGATACATAATAATATACCTTGCATATATTAATAATTATATTATGCATTATACATATTAATACACTGAGAAAACTATACTTTAATCTGACACGTTAAATGAGAGCAAGATAAACATCAAACATCTGAATAATGTGCTTTGATCTCTTTGAATCTCTTATGTACACAGAAAATAAAGTGGTACTACTAAAAAGAACACACACAATATTGTACCTAATATATATTCATAATACATGATATAAGATACATGATATTATTACATATTTATATATTTAGTAATTAGTTCATAAAATAGTGTGTCACAGACATAATTAAGATTTGGGAGTTGGTGATGTGATATCTACTTATTTTAACAGTGCAGATATAATAGTCTCTATCCTATTACTCAGCAGCAGATATACACTTTACTTTCTAACAATCAAATCCATCGAGTGGTTGGAATATGTACACAATAATCGTCAACCCACTCACTTGACATGCCTAATAGGTATCATCATTGAAAAATGTATACAGAATGTTCGTTCAAGTGTTTATTTAATAAACCCATTTCATCTAATCAACTAATGGTATAGCTTCACCTATTTTGTATTGTTAAATATAGCTTTAATACTTACAATGTACATAATTCAAGTGCAGTTCGGCACATTTCAGTTAGGACATGTACGAAACAAGATTCCATACTTTTCATATTATTATTAAAGAGAAGATATAATATTACATGATAATACACTACAATCTATTTGTTCTATGGGTTATAAACTTTGTTGCATGCAGGTTATATCACGTTACCCCAAAAACTTGAATTTTGATTTGACAAGAACAACAACCAAGTTACCATCTTTTAGAACTTTTAACTATCACATTCGCAATCGGTACGGGTTTTTTATAGTTACCTACAAATATCTAATGTAATGTTAATGTAATATATAGTTTTTAATATTTAGAATGACAAAATTTGTCATCCAAAAATATCATCTTGATACAGGTATATAAAGCCCAGCGATTGCTAGATGCATAACTGTAATGTTTAGCATTTTGTTCAATTATTTCCAAATTAAAACGTAGTTTTCATAATTAGGAGCCCTCAAAGTTGGACGATATATAATATAGAATATAGAAGTAAATTACTTACACCCTAGCTAAAGATATTTAAGCTGCTGGTTGTTATGGCTCGTTTAATCAGCCGTTTAAATATCCTTACACCCTAGCTACAAACCCTTATATCATACATTTATTTTTGCAAGCTTATCACCATGATGGCGATTTATATACAGCATTTAATACTATAATATGTACACAAGGGAAAAGATGTAATTTATATGTGACGAAAGCATTTCATTCCATTGCTGGTTGAAACATTTTGTTCTTGTGGCTTTTTATGCTGGAAGCTAGAAAACACATATGTGCACATACATACCACTCACTTGATAATGATCATCATGATGAATAGACCGTAGTAGCATCGCATTAAAATAGTGGCCAACTAGATGAGTTGTTTGCTCCCATGTCTGTGTTGCCAGCGGTGTTGGCCGACAAAGATGAAGAGCCAAAATGAAATTCACTTGTTGGAGATGATGACAATGATGACAACGAAGCATTCACAATAGCGGAGGCTATTGCCGAAATTCCTGTCGTTCCTCCTGAGGACGTTGAGTCAGACACGCGGTCGTTGTTGAAATGAGGAACAGGAGCAGTGCGGCGTGACCCTGCAACGTCGCATGTTTCGCAAAGCACACTATCATCTTGTGCGGAGAAAAACATGGATGAGAAATGATGAAGTAAGTAACCACAAATTGTTAAGCACAGCAAGAGAAGAAGAAATATTAAGAGGATTGTGGTTGGACGTAAGTAGCAGGAGAGTTTTCCAGCATCTTGGCGGTCCATAACATCCTGCAAAAAATAATCCCCAACAGTCTGCATGAGTATTTATTTACGAGACTTTGCTAATGGAAAATAAGTATATACGTAAAATACATAAATTGCATATTATTTGCTATTTGAACACAAGTACAAACAAGAAGAGAGTGGAAGTGAAAGTAGTTGTATTTCATCATATTTGAACAACCACCCCAATCCCCACTTCACCATTTATTTCTCTATAACATAAACACACATCTTCTCTTGAATAAATACTCAATTTGAGCAAACCTGACTCGACGGCCAAAGTTACAAAAAAAACTTCATGTAACCAAGATTTGTGTATACTCAAACTTTTGGGGTTTGCAAAATCTGTATTTTTTTTACTTTTCAACCAAAGAGGAAGTCTGTTGAGGTTTTCCCTAACATGAGTTAACAAATTCGATCCGCATGAGCCAAGTACGTGTTGTAAAACATTACACAGTAGTCCTCTTTTACCTACAAATGGAAGCATGTATATACGCCTACATTTTCATAGACATGTCCTTATTCATAGACATTAACACAATATGTGTATTATTTCATATTGTAACAACTCGTTGTGAGTACATTATAGAAAATGAACAAAGATAAGATATTAAATTCTCTCGCAGCACACACGTTTTTTCTTGTTCCTCACATTTTATTTGGTCGACAACTTTTTAGTCAAACGGTTAGTTTCTACTTTCTCCATTTTAGAATGATCAAGTTGTAACAGCCGCACGTACGTAGCGGAATAAGTGAAAGGGGAGAAACGAGAACATGTCTGTGGTGGAAGGCGTAAGAAAGCAACGTGGAGGCAACGCCAGAAAAGGGTTGCAGACTGGCACTGTGGAACAGCCTAACTTCAGCTGCAGAGAGAGTAGGCTCCTTTTTAGCCATGTGTTCAGAGAGAGAGATTCGCAAACCGTGTGATGGAGGGTACTCAACATGCATTATGGATCTTTTAGTCAAGGAAAAGGGAACATGAATAAAAAGGAAAAAAGTTTGCTGAGACGATGAGCCACCTCTGCAACTTTCTACTACCACCACCTGCATATCCAAAATAAATAAATAGTGTTGGAAGGAATGCAAGAATGCTTTATATACATGTCTAATTTCAACTTTTGCTCGGTTAGTCATTCCATCCCCCTTATTCGCTCTTTCATACTTGTCGTTTTATACTCGCAGTAAGAAGCATTCAGTGTTTTCCCCAAGCCATACTATTGCTACAAGAAGTGGATTTTACTTTGCTCCGATGAGTTTTTGGTGAAGGTGGTGGTGGTGGTGTTGTACGCTATGGAAGTTGTTGTTGTAGTAGTCTTTTCTCATCTCACTTTTCGACTTGTAGAGGACTCAGTGAGATGAAACTAATGAAATAATGCATTTAAGAAAAAGTTTGCTACACCAATTTCCCAACTTCCATAATACATATTACAACAACTTATTAAATGAAGGAGAAAAAGTTCGCTCAACCGAATGGTGCTATACATATTTTTACGTGAGTGGTGCAAAAAAAAGTGGGAACAAAATGGATTTTTCTTGGTGACTGGAGCTACTATACACGGACTGTCCTGTTCTATTATTATGGCATAAAGTTTTGTTTTGCTACAATGGACCAGTTGTATCTGATGGCTGCCTTATAATCTTATATATATTCTTCTCATTTTGTCACCGGTCTCATTTTCGCTACTTGGCAAACGTCACCACCTCCACCACCATTTTACGAATGCAACTAATATCTAAGCATAAAAACTAATAAATTCCGAAGGACATTTGTGACTGGGTACATGGTATTCAACAGGAAAGTTTATTGCATGCATGTTTCTAGCTCATTACTTACCATTGCAATTAGAAAGCCAATGAGGCAAATTTTCATACTCGGGCCCAAATTTTCTCCCATTGTCAGGCTGTAGGAATTCTGATCCTTGTCGATGAATCCTAATATGGAGCCGTCTTTATGCTTAACCTTTCATTTTGTTCCATGCAGTGTGGATTGATAGCATTGTGTGTGGTGTTGTAGTTCCGGAAGGAGCAGGTAATATTGTCCGTGCAGAAGAGTTCATGGAGCAATAAACGGTGGTGATGGGATGTACATAAATTGAAAGGAAGAGAGAGATATTTCAGTCGTCCGTCATGATGGAGAAATGGCATGACCATCGCAAGTCCATGTACACAAACACGAAAGAGAAAAAGGTTGAAGTTGACGTGATGATAACAGCATCATCACATTCGTGTATAAGTTTTTCAGGCCAACAGGAAGGATGAACCAAGAAATTGCATGGTGAAAAAGAAACAAGTACAAATGGATTTGGTTAACTTTTCGACAGACTAATGCCTTTCGCCTGTCTTGGCGAGAAGCTAATAATTTTTCACCCAAAATAAAACTATATACATACATAGGTAGATAGGTACGTGCACGCTGTGCATGAGCCACTCCAAGAAAACAGAAAAAATGATAATAATGGCCAGAAAGCTCAAATTGAAAAATATTATAGTAGCCAGTACAATTTTTTCTCTTTCATGACAGTTTCACAACATTGTGTAGCGCTGCTGGTGCGTTACGAGATGTTGTGAAAGTCGACAACATAGTATCTTTAAATTTAAAGCACAAAAATAAAAGCAGTACTAGTACTTGTAGTACAAAGTATACAAAAGAAAAAAGCAATGATGATGGCAAGCGAATAAAAGTCAGAGTTTTACTACGGGCTTGTGTCTTAACGTACCATTAACTCTGCCCTGTTCTTCCAACGTCCTTTTGTTAATACGGTGAACGGCTGGATGCTGTCTATCTGAGGAACGGTTTCATACGTCGCCTGCGGGCAGCAGCAACAGCTAACACAGCATGCCTTGTCCTTAAATATCATACAAATGGGCTCTTCCGGTTTTGGCATAAAGCTCGCTTTCATTGTTGCACACCGTAGAGTCTGTATATGATTGCAGAATTTGCGAAAGAGATAATATAGAATTATATACTTTGACAAAAACAAATAAATTATTTAGCATGATTATATCCCTGAGAGTGAAAATTTGCAGGAAATGATGACAAGCCATAAAAGCTTCTTATATATATTTTTTTACTAGATATACTTAAAGTAGGTCGGAAGCTGGCTTACAAAAACAGAATATTCATAACAAAAAGTCCAGTAATCATAATAGTTAATGGGGTAGATGATGTATTAATAGTAGATGTCGTAGGCATGTTGTCGAAACCCTAAAACTCCCCGAGCAGGGCACTACCCATTTGTAATCTTTATATAGTAGGAAAAGGTTTTTAAATAAAGCAGCTTTTGCTGAATAAAGAGAAATAGTTGTAATTTAGTTTCTGTTGGAGTAGATATATCAAACAGGACTGACATTCAATTATCCTCTTATTTTTCAAGGAACACACCAATATTAGAAAAGGGCTTTGACACGCGGTTCTTTTTCCAAAGCTTCATGTCATTTTTCAATATTAGTCCCATCTCATTAAACAAGTTTCATATTAATCTATCCAACCATCTTGTAAGGATGTGCAAACCAGTACTCCAATAAGATATATTATACAAACTGCTGTTTGCTCTGAGATATTTTATGTATTTAGTGACAGGAAAATTATAAAAGATGAAACACATAGAGTCACAGTAATAAGTTTAATAGTGGCAAACCTGACAGCAAGAAATGGTTCGACTTCTTCCAAACTCAAGTGATAGTACGGCCTGGTGATTCCTGTCAACAACTAAAATGACTTTTTGGTGCTGTTTAAAGTATGTTGACCAGATGCACCCATTAGTGTTTGTGCAAAGGGTTCCAAAGAGGCATTGCATACTTTCATCCAACACTATATAACAGAACGGAATATCTAAAGAAGACACAAAACGCATATTAAACGCATGTGTGAAGCTTTACCCACCCGCCCACACATGTAAATATTAACTCGCGCATGTTACAATATGCTCAGTTGCGTTGAATGAACACATTGGAAGGAGGTGTAATTACAATAGGACATTAAATGCAGTCATCAAAAGAGCTTTTGATTGTGCAAAGTTGTCCCATATCGAAAAAAATCCATTAACGTTTCCTTTGCACGTTTTTCCATGCATCATGTCCCCCTAATCTAGTTGCAAGTTTTCGCTAAAGCGACTTTTAATTGCTTATAAATGACACATAAATGCATTTCAATGGTTTCCCGAGTTTTTAAGAGCCTACTTCAGTGGCACATTTTGCAAGAGGACTGTTACCACACGGCTCTTACAGTGGCTCCAGGTTTTGGCAGTTCAATATTTGCTTACACTTACGCCAACAAAGGGTAATAGAACGGAGCAGTTTTACATGTTCATTCATTTTACATAAGGACGCAGCTGTAAATTTCAAGTTGGGGACCAAACTGTTTAGTTGGCTGATGTGCACCACTTTGGTCCGTTTATGGCACAAATAAAAAACTAGAGATACTTTTTATTGCCACGTTGTAGTAAGATAGTTCAAGTACTCTTTCAGTTACAGCCAAGTAAATATTTGCAAGTGTGAGTTTGTATGTACACAAAGTAAACAGGAATTAATGGGAAATACCACTTACTGTCATCACTAAGTTGAACATACACCTTCCGCACGCTTTTCAGTATTTCCAAATCCTTTTCCGAACACGGCGGCAACTTTGGGCTGGAGGGATCCTGCCGATGTTGTTGTTGCATCTCGTTGCGCTCGTCTTGGTTCCGGTGACCCAATGTAACGCTACTACTTTGAGCCGCGTTGCCACTAAGATTGTTCATGATGACTATAGTGCCTTTGGAATTACAACTGCCACCAGAATTATCTGTCTTTTGGCTGTTGCTTTTAATCTCGCCAGTTGCATTACTGTTACGTTTTACTAAAGCATCGTACATTAGGGTAACCTCCTCTGCTGTTGACTGTGGCAATGTCATATCTACATCAATTTCCACATGATTACTGGTGGTGGTGCCACTGGCATCTGTACAGCTTTTACTGCCTTCATCACTTTTCCCGTTACTGACTTCATCGGTGCTGACGGTTGTGGAATATGGGAACGGACTAGAGATGACGTCTGTGGTAACCGCCGTGGTACTCTTTAGCCGATTTTTATTCTGATCCTCAAGAAGTGCCATCATTCCGCCAGGTACTCTAACATCCCTTGGGAACTCTTCAGGTGATTTACTATAAGGATTTGTGTTAAGAATGGGAGTAGAGCTGTTCAGGGAATTTTGAAAGTAAACTTCCGCGGCTTTTGGGTCACTAGCAAGAATCTTCAGTTTGACCTCGCTGATATCTGCATGAAAAAGGAGAACGTAAAACATAAAGCGTAACCACAACAGGATTTGTGTCGCAGCAGTTTGCCCTTTGGTGCCATTACAAATGGAAAAGTACCTTGAAATCTCATTTTTTGCAAAGAAAAACTGGAAGGGAAAACAACATTTTAAAAGCGATTACTGTCAAACATGCGAATAAGAATTGCGAAAGCAGCTGAATGTCATCATGCCTCAATAAGTAATATGAAATGTAATATATATCGCAGAGTACCATGCAATAAACTGGTGGTTGCAATGTCGTATATAATGGTGGTGGTCGTTTTTTCATGAAGAAGCAGTTATTTTATTGATAAAATAATATCCCCATTTATATCCAAAACGAGTTCTTTTCAATCACCAAACGATAGTACGCAAGCCACAACCACCAGCTTCCAAGTGAAAACAAAACCATGTAATAATACATGTTTATCTAAGGGGCTCTTTAGTGCCAAAAGATGTATTCGTGTGCCTTTATTGTTCTTTCATTTTCTCTATCTGTTTCACTGAAACTCCCACCAGCCAAACTGTATTGAATGAAATGAGATGGTATGCACGCGGTGCGGTGACAGTAATGAAAACACTTGTCTTACCAAAAAAAGAGAAAGCCATATTCCCGAAAAGCCATTTCATCGATTTCAACTTATTCCATAAGGAGTATCCTATCAACCTAAAAGAAAACGGCTAAAGTGAAACTTATAGAAACGGTTTTTGCTAAAGCCATCACTGCCACCCACCACCACCGTTACATTATGTAGAATATATTTTTCTTCTTTATGTATTTCCTACTGGGAGAATTGCCACTGCACTCTATGAAATGTTTGCATGCATATACTGTGCTCATTTTGCTGTGGGAAGAACAAAATGCTACCAGGGGATATCATGCATGACTCCATTATGTCCATGTTTGCATAATATCGTAATCGCATCCTATCATGTGAGAGCAACTGGAACTGAGCGAATAGAAGTATATCTGCACATACAATATAATAATAATGATAACGCGGAAAAAGTTTTTCTTTTTTTTTTCATCTTTTCCTTCATGTGTTCATCAGTGATATAGGGTTTCTCTTTGGAGAGAAATAAGTGTGCAAAGAGAAAGACTTTTTCGCAATAGACCACTAGTTTCTTTGTATTTGCATACAGATTTTACTAGCTAACAAAAGCATTATTTTCGTCCATTAAACCAAACATTCCAACACTTAATTTACATATACTTCCATGCTATATGTACACCATATAAATGCCAAGAGAGTTGGTCAAAGAATTCTTACCGAAAAAAGAGAACTATTTTCTCTTGAATGTGCAAAATCTTCATTAAATTTGCCAATGTCAATTCCACTCCACACGATAAAAGCATGCATCCAGCACACTCTCTTAACGTAGTTTAAGAAATTTTATTTTTAGCACATTTTAAACACACCGCTGACAGCAAATTGTAAAATTATAAAATATTAATGTTCCACTAAAAGATGAATCCTGAGGGAATTTTAGAGACTAAAAATTCTGTGAGTTCCTGTAAAGTTAAAATCATGGAGCCTAAAGGTGAAATATTTGCATTCTATAAGCGTAATGTATGCTCTTTGTATAGTAAGTAGTACAAAATAATGTGCACAATTTATATCTTAAAAGCAATACTGTTTATAGTGGATGGAGTGGAATCAAGTTACGTCTGGAGCAAATGGATTTCCCTTTTACAAATGGAAAGTAAAATTTGATACATTCAAACAGAGGAAACCGGCAAAATCTATACTCTGAAATCGGGAAAATTCAAAATGTTCCTTCCGGCATTCATGAAGGATGAGAATATCTATATATATATATGGCAATCAACTTTTCAATTTGAACAAAGCCATTGTTTAGATAACGACGTGCTCGATATGGCCAATTTCAGAGTGGAAAATGATGAAAGAGTAGGATCGTTCCACTTTTCCACGAGGATGCTGTAAGTTCTGGAAAGTACTTTAATAAGTAGAGAGATTTCGTCATCATAAGTTTACTTTTTGGCTGCTCTTTTTATAGTGCCATTGTTTTGATTATATTCCTTGCTCCTCTTGCTTAGAGCAAAGTGAAAGTAAGCGCAAGAATAGCCGAGTCCCAATTGATGTCTGTCAGGATATTTCTACCTCAAGAATAGTATCGACATGTCGTATTCTCTTTCTTTCTCTGTTCACTTTTTGATTGCAGGAGAAATTGTATCTCCCTGTTTGTATCTATTTTTATATAGGGAATACTAATTCATACTGACTTGACTCTTACAATGCATGAATCGTAAAGTTTGTCGAATGGTCCAAATCTTGGAGCGTGTTTTACTACGCAGACTAACTTCCACATTATGTATATAGTCGGTCATATCTTCATCAAAAATCGATAAAAGATAAGTAGTATTAAACCCTACAGAGAACAAAGTAACACTTCTTTCTCATCCTCTCTGAATGCCAAAAACTTTGGGAATCTCTAAAGACCTGCATGATTATGATACCGCATCATCCAGCGAATTTCAAAGTTAGTCTGTTTCCGACAAAACCTACATTATTTTCCCCCTTTTATCACTCCAGCAGAAGAAACGACTAACAAGTACGTGACTATTACATACATTTGAGTCACTTTGAAAGTTACTTCCACCGGCACGATAGACAAGCTTTTGTGAGAGGAGAATGGACTGTTCCATGCGTATGAATATTGACGTAGTTTTATCAATACACCTCTTTATATAGCGGATCAGTTCACCCCAAAAATTACTATAACATTGCAAGCACATGATATACAAACTTCATAGCAATACATTAAGCATGTGACTGATTTGATATCACCCAAGCTGCTGACGAGGACAAGCCGATTTAATCAGGAATGGAATTTCAATACTGATTTTAACTAAATCACAAATCATGGCTGCATATGAAAAGTCTTTTTTTCGGAAGAGCTCTTTCAAAAAGACCGCCTCCAATAAAAAATATTCATAACTTGTTTTTCTCTACAAGAAGTAGTTTTTTTATCATGTGCAGAATCATTCTAACGGGACAAATGGGCAAGCTTTTAAATATCTAATGCCGCAATGCAAAATACATCAGAGAACATATATAAAAAGTTAATAAAAAGTGATTTCCAACTTTGTTTCGGAAACTTTCTCCTTTTTCAATTTTCTCTCATTAATATTCAATCAACAGTGTGCCATACAACAGATGAAAGCGCTTCTAGAATCTAGCTCAATTCGGACTAAACCCTTGAGGCTAAAGTTTAAAAGAGCAAACAAAATCAGGAAAGGCTTATTCAAAACATTTCCGCTGTGCAGGTTTTGGCAAAAGCAAAGCAGGAAATTATTATAGCAAAAACAATATTCAGGTCCCATTCTGTATAATGTACATATTACAGAAATGCTAACTTAATAAAAATGACTCAAAAAGGTATTTACTTACCAGGAGGATCGGCCACTTGAGTAGACTCCATAGTACCAGTCCAACCTTCCGCTACTTTTATTTTATTATCTGATTCGTTTGTTCTTTGTTTTGCTCATGCACTTAATAGATTGGCGTTGTCGAAATAAAAATTATTTATCTATTTTATCACGGAAAAACCTGATAATCATCTTAGACATCTTAAGGAGTCGTACGGTGCCTATAACGTGGTTGAACGGTACTAAAATGCACTAAAATGTCGCGAGGTGCCTAAATTGTACCATTTTGGTACTAAACACCTTAAAAGGTTGTAAGGCGCCTAAAACGTGCCATTTTGGTACTAAAACACCTTAAAAGGTCGTAAGATGCCAGTTTGGTACTAAAACACCTTAAAAGGTCGTAAGATGCCATTTTGGTACTAAACACCTTAAAAGGTTGTAAGGCGCCTAAAACGTGCCATTTTGGTACTAAAACACCTTAAAAGGTCGTAAGATGCCATTTTGGTACTAAAACACCTTAAAAGGTCGTAAGATGCCATTTTGGTACTAAAACACCTTAAAAGGTCGTAAGATGCCTTTTTGGTACTAAAACACCTCAAAAGGTCGTAAGGTGCCTTTTTGGTACTACAACACCTAAAAGAGTCGTGAGGTGCCTTAAAGGTGCCATTTTAGTACTACAACACCTAAAAGAGTCGTGAGGTGCCTAAAACGTGCCATTTTGGTACTAAAACACCTTAAAGGGTCCTAAGGTGCTTTTTTGGTACTAAAACACCTTAAAGGGTCCTAAGGTGCTTTTTTGGTACTAAAACACCTTAAAGGGTCCTAAGGTGCTTTTTTGGTACTAAAACACCTTAAAGGGTCCTAAGGTGCTTTTTTGGTACTAAAACACCTTAAAGGGTCGTAAGGTGCCTTTTTGGTACTAAAACACCTTAAAGGGCCGTAAGGTGCCTTTTTGGTACTAAAACACATTAAAGGGTCGTAAGGTGCCTTTTTGGTACTAAAACACCTTAAAGGGTCGTAAGGTGCCTTTTTGGTACTAAAACACCTTAAAAGGTCGCAAGACGCCTTTTTGGTACTAAAACACCTAAAAAGGTCGTAAGGTGCCTTTTTGCTACTAAAACACCTTAAAAGGTCATAAGGTGCCTTTTTGGTACTAAAACATCTTCAATGGTCGCAAGGCGCCTTTTTGGTAATTATTATGTTTAATGTGTATCGAAACAGGTTTTTGCTTTAATAAACGTTTATACAATATGTATTAATTCTGAGAATCACGAAACCACAAATGAATCGAATGAAACGGCTGGGTTGTACGTTCAGAGCATTATTCAAAATTTCAATAACTCCAACATTGTGTTGTAATAATGAGACTCATAGTTTTCTCTTGGCTACTATCAATCACAGTAGCAATTTAAGGAACAGAGTTGGACATAAATGTAAAGAAACAGGAGTGTGTGATATAGCCACTCTTTATTAAGCAAAAATGACAGAGAGTGATAACGAGAGAAGGATGGATATAGTGAAATGCCTGAATGTCTCCATATTTCCCTTAAACTTGTCAAATGTTTAGTGATATTATTATTACATGTACTTCTCCAATTCATGTAATGTAGTTTGTCTAGCAGCTTTGGTTGGTCAAGACAAGGTACAAGGTTCTATATGATAAATTTTGGAGAATCAAACAAGACTAGTTGTAGTGAATGATTCAGTAGAAGAGAGAAAACGCGGACCCTGAGACAGGAACAGCACACCAGTTGTCTCGTTTGTTTTGCTTGAGTAACGGCTAAACTTGAAGACATCTACTACTCACTCAGTCTTTTCTCCTGACTGACTGAGCCGAGAAACAGATGCACGCTTGATCATATATAGGCAAAAACGTTCCCTTTCTGTCTTTTTTCCTCTCTCTCTTTCTGCTAGCAGAAGAGGGGAAAGTGTGCTTTAACAGAGAGCACACATAGACACAAAGACAAGGTCCAGAGAACCTGGCACGGAAGGAAGGGAAAATGTGCTAGCTTTACTTGCTTGCTCCGAGAAATAAAGAGAAGAACAGCAGCGTTTGGGTCGAGACAGGATGAGGCAATGACAAAGTTACAATGCTCTTCTGCTGCTCTTTCATGAGCGTAACTACTTACTGACTTACTTTCTACCTATCGAGAAACAGTGAAAGTGGAAGTTCTACTGACGACGCTACTTATTCTCTGCTCTGCCCCAGAACCACCACCGAAAACAACATTGCCATCACCACCACCATCTTGCTAAGCATCTAATATAGGTAGTAGAGCAGAGATTGTTAAAAACGTTGTTCTATTATGAAAGGTACACATAAGAGGTGGATGATGATGTACCAAGAATTCTAGTAGAGAGATATATTATCCATCTACTAGCCACTCGTTTCTCTCTTTTTTCAGCTTCACTCAATAAGTGTTAAGGCTTCTTCTACTTTTATGGTTGCATACACGCTTCTCGTCCTTAAAAAGTATGGAGGCGCTTGAGCTTGTTCACTCAAGGCATGAATAGAATAAAAGTTAACTAACTACTGGAAAAGTGAAAGCAACCCCAAACAGATCAACTATATCGCTTACAAATGTTCCATGTCTCAGTATAATGTTATTAACTTAAACATGTGTACTATTCTTGTGATATAGCGTTTAGTTTGCAAGGGAAACACCAATCAGGCATCCACGGACTTTTTTGCATGTTCCAGGCTCAACACAAACACCATATGTACAACATTCTCATCTAAACCACCACCACGCACAAATATTTAGTTTATTGGCTTCTGCAAAAAGTTAAAACGTGTTGTTTTGGAAAATGGCAGGCATTCTTCCAGGTTGTGTACCGTATGGTCGTCGTGTTAGCCCTTTCTAAGCAAGAACTATATATATTTTATTTAACATACAATGTCTTCTTCTTCTTATTCAATAGAGCATGCATACGAGTTGTCGAGTTATAGAGTTATTTTGTTCAAAAAATAAAAATATTCATAATGATAAAGACAAGGAATCTACTAAAGAAATTTTTATACAAGCTGGCAAGATAGAGTAAAATTATTCTACTTTTATGGGTTTGCAAATACACACAAAAAGTCAATAAGCTGTAACTTGGTGGGCAAAAAGCTACCACAAATTTACTGACAGCCTTTCCTCCTCCATTTTTGGTTGGTTTTGAGGTTGGCGTGAATGAGTGCAGACATTCCATTTGCATAGTTTATGTTTTTTCCATATCGTGTGAAAGCTAAAATTGCATGGAATGCGCTGGGATGCCATACTGATGCAGAGATCATATAAATTTGCAGAGTTTTTGTGCATTGCTTCGACCACTGCGTATCCACTTTTCATTTTAAAAGTTCACCATACACCCTTATTTTACAAAAAAAAATCGAGTTGGTTTTTCATTTTCTGCGTATTTTACAAGGCTTTAGTAAATCAGCTTTTATTGTGCTGGGTAATTCGGAAATGAAGCGAGCGGTATAGCATTAGTTAGGGTATAACAAAATGAAATAAAGAAATATGCGGAAAGCACATGTTACCATGCACTATGACACTATCTTGCATGATGGGCAGTAGGAAAGAGAAAACTTTCTGAAAAAAATAAAGTAGCCCAAAGAGCCAGAACATCTGTACTTGTGGCAATGTAGCAATGGGAAAAGGAATAGTAAAAGTTGGACCAATATTCACAAGACTCGAGAAGGCACCATTATTTCATTCGCATTAGTACACTTTTATTACACATTTTATACACAACACCTGTATTTGCTACTATAACTCAAAATCCCTTTCCAGATTTTCATCCAAGTTGAAGGGCCAAAGTAGCTCCAAAATCTGAGAAATCTGAGGTACTAGCCTTAACTGTGAAGATGCATTTTACGAGGGAAAGTGAAAATTGCTTTGTTCCTCGTATTTCTCGTCGTAATTCAGTACTTAGATTTTCACAGAGTCCTACAGAATTTATTTTTTTCTCATTTTTTCCTTATATCTGCAAACTGATACTCTCCTTATGACATATAGGTACATCTCGAGTGTGCTTACCCACACAATTCGATGTTATGACCAAGAGAAAGGAAAAGGTTGAAAAGGGATGACGCATCATCACTTTCTCCTTTTCTTATTCTCATCATCGGTTGCAAAAGTCACCTTTCTGTTTTGTTTGTGCTTCAGCAACATGGTTTTTTTCTGAATCTGTCTGATATTATATTACTAGACAAAGGCAAACAAGAAAATATGCCATTAAATCCCTCACGAAATATAAATCAGAAGCTTGATGATACAACTAGATTCCTGCTGTTGGCATTTCTGTGTGCGAGAGCAGAAAATGTTTTTATTCTTCTCGTATTTTTGTTTGGTTTCGCCGCAGTGATACCCATCCTCTATTTCTTTGTTTTCAGTACGAAAGATAAAATGTGTACTTGGTTTTACTGTGTACGAAATAACGAAATAAAGAAAAATGTTTTCAGGGCCAAAGACGTGATATGATACTAGAGTAGGAATAACCGTAAAAACTACATCGTTTTCTGATTTCTGCCCTACTGGAACTGATTGTGTGCAAAGATGTATGAATGATATAGGGCAAATGACAGTATAGGAAACGAATAGGTAAATAGTGAAAGTTTAATATGATGAGTTTAAAGTAAGAAACAATATAAAAGCTAATAAATGATCTATGATCCCATACAGTAGATCATACAAATGGTTATGGTCGAAACTTTGTGTCTCAATAGACAATAATGAAAATATTTAAACTTCACAAATTTTATTTTGACTTGACTGGAAGCTGATAATAAGCTAAACAAATCAATTAGCGCTATGTTTTCATTCTCGTTAGTATTATCTTAGTTTAAAAAACTCTCCCTGTATGTATTTTGTCTGATGAATGAAGATTTTTTAAGTTCACATTTATGTGCAAAGTGATAATTAACTACCCCACACATTGGCATACTGCTTTAAAATGTAATTTTTGTTTTAATTAAACTCAAATGCAATTTAAAACTTTGCCAAGGGATGAATTAGCATATTATTACAATATCACACTTTGAAACTTTTTATTCTTACTATGCATTAAAAAACCATCGCATGAAGTTATACAAAATTTCTGTTTTATGGTTTTAAATAAAAAGCGTTAGCGTAAAGTGTAAAACTCGCTTGTCAAGCAGTTGTATTATCAAAAAGATTTATTGGTTCAGGCTGTCTGTCGAAATATAGGGAAAATGGAGGGACCTTGGTGAGATCAAAACGCTGGATGAATAAAATGGAACTGATTTATACGTCTAAGCTTACAATGCATTTACTTTTGGTAATGCTACCGCTAACTCAAACTAGACATATTAGTTTTCTATTTGTGGAGAGCGGATCACCAACCATGAACGCAAACATAGTCAGCAATGTACGCCTTCATCTCTACTTTCTCGTAGTTATAAGTACCGTAAAAATGAATAGGCTGAAAGGATGACGGTGATACAATCACAAAACAAATTTTTAATATTATTTGGGCGAGTAGTGAAAGCAGTGTAGACTGTACACAGGGGGTTAAACTGCAGACAGAAGCAAAAGTACGTGGTGCATGCTTTCAAGATTTAGCTTGAAAGCGAGCGGAGAAAAGGAGATTATCTCATGATACGCGAGATCAGTCAAAGCCGTGCCAAAAAGCAGAACCGCTTCTATTCGTATCACTCTCATTGCATTAATGCTGGCCTTTCGCTCCGATTCAGCTCCTTTCTCTTTCGGAAGCGATGTCATTACTAAAGCAAAAAAAACCTGGTAAACAGTACACGTAGACACTTGCGACCAGTAATAGAGGAAAAATTGTGCAAAGCAAAAGTGAAAATTGTAAACTGCATCATACTGAATACTGGATTCATCCAACAGGAATTTCGTGACAAATCTTTTACCATTACCAAATTCAAATTTCCTTCGTTTCGGTACTCTATAAATGTGTGATTGTTGGCTGACAATTATTGTCTCATCTCTGAATACAGCTGCTATATTACTCTGGTCAGCAAAAATCTTTTGGTGAAATCAGAAATGATTTTTTCTAGTATGAAAAACAAACTTTAAGCTGTATCAAAACTGACATTGTTGTAAGTTCTATAGACTACTATTACTTGAAAAACACTTGAAATTTTCTCGATCTTCAATCTTTATCGTGTTCATCTTCAAGCTCATTTTGAAATGGTGAATTGTTTCCAGAGCATCTTCAGACAGATAGACGGACGGTACAAAACATATATTAATACATGCGTTTATGAAACTGCTGATATTGAATAAAGTACGGCATGTTTTAAATCTATTGACAACTTCATCCTCTTTTTAAGCAGTAGGTACCTTTCTTCATATAAAGATAGGTACGACGAAAATAAATCTCAGAAGATTTATAGCAATTTATGACTTTTCAATTTGCGTTTTATTTCCATTTCCAATAATACTACCTTTACTCTTTGTCAGGTTGACGACATATTTCCTTACTTCTCATTGCTTTTTGTGTTAAATATTTCTTTACAACTGTCCTTGAACATTGCATCTGAGAAAAGGAATACAGGGAAATAAATCATATTTTTTGAACTACGTGTCTCTAGTTTTTGTAGACATGTATCTACTACAGTGTATCAACTTTGAATTGAGCATTACTCAGAGTTCATCAATGCATCAAAAGTATTGAAAAATATTCTTTAGCTTTGACTTTGACAACCAGTAGTGTATTCATTAAAACTCATAATATAATATATCGACGATGTAATTTACAAACCTGCACCGTTGCATATTCCCTCAAAAGGATCAGGAAATTAAATCCAGCATTTTTTCACTTTTATTATTGTGAAACTAATTTTTGAAAATTTGGCAAATGCAGCGCAGTTGCGCCAATAAAAACATTAATACTTAGAAAAAGATATGACGTAGTTAGTCGAGAATATTTTAGGAAAGCTTTCAGTCCGGCTAAAAGTATCTCCTCGAGCAGTAGTATTATCATGTCCAACATGACGCAATTTCATTTCATTACTCCCACTCTCTATCCCAAAGCTATCGAAGCTTTTCCTTTGTTAAGTATGCCAAAATAACATATATGCTGCTGGTAGGAAAAACAGCGTTCCGTTCTATTTCCATTCCGTTATTACGGTGCTGTACTTTACAAAAAAGTTTCAAGGCTATTCTTGCTAGATATATGCTATTCTTCGATATGATCTGACGAGTCATTTTATGAAGAAATGCCCGTGG
This sequence comes from Entomobrya proxima, assembly GCA_029691765.1. Lineage (NCBI taxonomy): Eukaryota > Metazoa > Arthropoda > Collembola > Entomobryomorpha > Entomobryidae > Entomobrya > Entomobrya proxima. The sequence continues at coordinate 19,636,145 of CM056168.1, forward strand.
TGGCAAACCCTCTTATTCTGCCACTGTTTCTTTTCAATGCATACACATCGAAAGTGAAAATAGAGTATTATTCAGAAGGAAATGTTATTAAGGAGACATTGGCTTTCTCCTTTTTATTGAGTTGTAGCAGCAACACAATGAATTGCTTTTATTATGTCGATCCCTATATAAATTTCATGTGTTCGATATATTATTTTTATGAATTTATTCCAGCATGCCACCTACGCAAAGTTAGATGGAGATAGCAAGGCATCAATGCATTCTTTAACAACAGATGTATTATATAGTGTTCTAAGCAGCAGCAAAGAGTAAACAGAATGGACGGAAAGAAGAGAATGACTCAACCCAGAAAGTCACTTTCTTTACATTATACTTGTTTTATTCAAGCCGGTAACACAATTTAAAGGAGGAAGTGCGGAATGTTCTTTTTGCTTCAAGCTCCTGCACGGACTGTTTACTTTTGTGATTTCCATCTCTCATGGAATTCAATGAATTTCACATATTTGAAGAGAAAGCACGGAAAAAATTCGCACACTCCTTTCGTGTTAATACGGATTAAATTCAATATAAGAACGCTCAAGTAGAAAGGAAGTAGTAGTAGCGTAAAGTCATTTGTCTCTCCAACTTTTCCACTTTGCAATATAATTCTCCGTGACATAGGGTCGCAAATGGGACAAATTTTCAATAAAAAATCTCTAGCAGACGTTATGAGCACGACAAGAAGGCGAAAAAAGAAAAATCATTGTGCACAAAACCCTGAGATGATGTATTAGGAAAAATACGGAGAATGAAACAGCGAAGATTGATTTCCGTTTGGCACGCTTTGCTAAACTAATGTACCCCTGCTCACATCCCATCCAAACATGCTTGAGCAATATTGTATGTAAGAAGACACTTATTTCAAATAAGTACCAGATACTTGTACTGGTAATATCTAACATGTCCCATCTCCACTTTTTTTGTCACGTTGTCCACATACAAGCCCGCATGTATGTAATTTCTTAGCATGCCCTACTTTGATTTAATCACGCGTTTCTGGCGTATTTGCAAAGGCCAGTAAGATGAAGAAATTGGTACTTTCAAGCGTGATAGGACAGGATGTTTTTTTACCTTTTCCAATCACGAATACATGGATGATCCCCTGTGGCGATTGCATGAAAGGGATTTTCTAGCTTGGTGCCTACCATGAATCACCTACCTGTTCCTTACTCACTGGCTTTTACTATTTGCTCATCAATTCGATCTAAACAACAGTTTTTTTCGGCAAGTACATAATCCTTTACCACAAGCCAACTGGCGTGACGACAAACATAATAGCTGTTCCAAGAAATAAACGTTACTAGTGTTTGGCAAATCTTATTCACAAATCAGCTATGCTACATTTTTGTCGACATCTACCACATTAAATAGTCCCTGTAAAACGGAGTCTATGACTTACTGAAATGTGAAGTGGAACTACGTTGATATATTTCCAATATTTGAGTTTCTTTGCCCTTTAAGGAATAAAATCGTCCTGTTCTAAATTATTTTGCGAGATGAACTTTTCTTTCTACAAGATTGAGGTCATGATCATCTGAGAATAGGAGCCCCGATGAAAATCCAGGAAAAACCTGAACCTGTTCATACATTAAGATAAATACAACACACTGTTTTTCGAACTGAACATTTTACCACAATGGTGGAGTAAACAGAACATAATATAATGACAGTGCGGTGAGTAGTGAGTATATAATGTAATATATGATTCCATTCAAAACCACCAGACTGACACAATAGCCCGAAGAAACCTCATTCTCATGCAGCAACAACAAAACTGAAAATAGGAAAGTATCTATTCTTTAGAAGAAATGGGAATGAGTAAAGTTTGTTGGGAAAATGCAATAAACTGATTTTTATCAAGTCTTGCGTTAGAGTACGCTGCGCTACGTGATTTTCCAATCCCTTTACAATCTCCATCAAAATATACAACTTGGAATGATCAATGTCCTTTTTACATTATATGTCGCATTGTAAAGAGTAGAGTAACAAAAGGAGAACCTGCAAGGGACAAACACAAAAAATGCGTGCCATTCTACTGGCTTGCAATACAAAAAAGCACAAAAAAGTTGGATTAGATTCGAAGTTGGTTTGGTGCTAAGCCTTTATAAGTGGATTTTGTACTGTAAACTTCTTTCCTTTTCGTTTGTGGCTGAAAAAGGCAATTTCCAGCGATTCTAACCCTTGTAAGAAGACGACTATTTGTACTTAGAAATATCCCATCTACCAAAAAACGTAATTCTGTGTTGCTGGGGCAAACATGTCTTTCACAACTAGATAATATTACGGTTACTAGTACTAGTCTTTCCACTCTCTACAAAGAGTAGTTTTGTGTGGCAGGAAGCACATCCGGTTTGAAATGGAGTTCATTGCAGAATAAAATTGGTTTGCAGAGGAGGAAGCGTCATTTTAGGAAAACCTAGTATTTTGCACACGGAAATTTTTTATCCCTTCTTTGAACTATACTTTTATATAAATTCTAGGTCCGCACATTTTCGTTCCCACGAGATTTGTAACTTCCAGCATAAACAATTCAATATGCACAAAATTCTACAGTCGCAATCATTCAGTTTAATATGCATTCGTCATATGAACGTATTCTAGTAGGTTGTTCATTAAAATGCGATTTTTAATGAAAATAAAACTGTTGAAATGGAATGAGTTGACAGGCCTTGGCCTTGATGCAAAAATCTAGGTGCTAGGGTAACGATACCAGAAAATAGTTTGAATCGGTGGAATTGGATAAAAATCTCAGTGAAATATTTTGGTTTTGGAATGGTAAAAAACTTGCAAAATTAGTAACGAAAATCGCATTATAGAAAGGTACTTTTAGAAGGAGACGAATTTTGGTTCCACAATACACTAAATGAGAAACACGCGGAGTAACGGATAAAATATGTGTCTTACTTTCCAAATGCAAATGCTAAAATTTAATTCTGAACCCATTTTCCCAATCTATTCCTGACGGAATATAAATTGACATGTTCGTAACCGAGACACTAACTACGTTCCTCAGTGACCCTTAAACTTTCACTCGTAACATAATATTACAAATATCACTTTTGCAAACGTGCACATAAACGATACACCAATTATGTTTATATCTAAGGCAACTGTAAAATATGAGTAAAATATGCGTGCAATCAGTTCGTCTTGCGCCCAAATGGTTATCGGAGCCCGCTAACCAATATTTTTATGCAGGGGTATGTAAGTTGGATAGGTTTCAAGCGCAATATAAAACAAAGCAATATATCTTTAAAATGAAACATGCTTAACTAATTCAGGGCGGGCTTGACGATTCACACAGAGATATAACTTTAATATGCAAACTTAACATTGCCAGTCAGAGTGCTTTTTTCTAAAAATGTACATTTTGCGTACGTTTTGAATATTAAAAAGGACACCTGTTTGGAGAAAATCGCATAAGCTTTCAAAAATAATACTACATAGAAGGGCATTTCTAATGTCATTCTGGAAAAGAATGGCCAGGAAACTTAAAATTTATGAAATTTTCGGGCAATTTTCACTTGCAGTGTAGTCAGCAATTTCAACAAGTTTAATATTACAAGAAAGCCCATTCTTTTGAAACCAAAAAAACGTCGTTTTTGAAATTTTAAGACTAATACTAAATGTTTAAGTCATAGATGAAGTTTAATAACTGGTGCATATGCTTGGTGCATTTGAAATGGACGCAGTGACACCCGTTGGTTTTGTGGGAAATTATGAAATCATGTTTTAATTCACCGGAAGGTGTCATAGTAAGGTCAGAAAGGCAGCTCAAGTCAAATCGAAACAGTAGTTTGAAGTTTGTGATCAATCGACAGTTGAAAAGTGATCTCTCGAATCCCCTTGTTAAAAATGCAAGAAGTAGCTAGGTTGGTCTAAACTCTAAACTATGATTTATAAAAGGATCATGATATTAAATTTTCCCAAATTCATGCTGGCTTTACAAAACCTGGAAAGCTATAATGGCCAATTTCAGTCGCCACTGCTAGCTTTCATCTACACGTTGCTGCGTTGTCATGCAATAAGCTATAAAATAAGTCCAAGAACAAAGAAAAATGCAACTGTTATGGAAAGCTAATTCTTTGCTACAAAACTTATTCTTGACAAAGCGGTTAAAATAATCAGAAATCGAGTTTATTTCAAATGTCTCTCGTGGCTTCAGTCGAACCTTAAGTTTTATAAAAAAGAAGGTACTCTGATTGGCAATGTCAATTTTGTATTTTAAAAAATGTCTGCTGAAATGAACGATTTTCGAGGAAATTTTTGTGTATTTGAATTTGATCTTTATTGCTGACCTTTTCAGTACTATCTACTAATACAAATACCAAGCATAACAAAGTATAACAATGTAAGTAAACAGTGTAATTGTTCTGTTCTCCACTCCGTAACATTTAAAGCAATAATATATAATTTACTAAGGTAAACACTTAATGTCAAACTTTACTATTTAAGTTGTGTTATATAATGTAAAAAACATGTTGACTAAAATAAAAGTTCAAGTTACAGTTATTAGTTCAAGATTAGTTAAAACAAAGATGGTTCTTAATGGCTAATTCGTAACAATTCATACTTATATTTTATTTTATTTGCCTATTAGGAATGTAATGTAAAAAAAATCATTGGTTTGCTGCAATTTTGGGCAATCGTTCGCAAATGGAAAATAATTGCAGAATTTCCGGAGATGAATGATTTTTTGAAGTAAAGAATTTTTTGCAGACAAATAAAATATTGCTTATGTAATACATCTAGATTTTTAGGTAACGAATTCCAAACTTGAATTCTACGGTATAACAAACTCCAAAACAGATTTTTGTTTCCTTTCTCCTGAATGGGATTTGTTTAGTCTCCTCATCTGGCGCATTTAGTAACAGGGCCAAAGAATGACGCCAATTTGGCAACAACGCCGTCCGGAATTTGTTCTGGGAAATCCAGCTGATGCTCCATCTGGTCGTTGGAATTATTCACGATTCCTTCGATCTGTTGATTAGTCAAGACGGCCAACGTGTTCTGAAGCATTTCAAGAAGTTTATATCGAACAGCCAATAAATACTTCATGTCCAGGGCAACGTACTTGTAATACGTCTTGTCCTCAATTGGTCGGAACATCAATGGAGAGCTCGCGGAGAAATCCTCATTTTCGAACTTTTGCAAAGCCTCCACTTCCTTTGGAGGAACGACATCGCTCAGGTAAGTCTGGAGCATCTCGCTGAGTCTCTTATAGCTCATTTTCATGAACTTGTCTACGTTCAAACCAGCTTTCAGTTGCATACACCGAACAGACGCCTCAAAAACCTGTAGATCCTGCATGTTTTTAACCATGATGCACTTTTTGTGATACAAAAAGTCAGAAATGGGCCGGGAGTTGTAAACCACCTTCCTAATCTTGGGGTTACTGAACAACATCTTGTCGAGCGTTTCCCAAAACCCGTGGATGCGTTTCTCCCCTTCCAGAACATCAATCAAAACTAGACTGCTCTTCAAATAAAGCGCTATCCAACCCACATCACCAAGTCTTCCAACATAAATCCCGTAAACATTCATGGCCACTTCAGTGACACCCTCCAACATGGCAACCAATTCATTGAATTTCTCCAAATTCGAAATCACGAAAGTCCTCAGCATTTTTTCTACAACCTCATCTGGATCTGTCGACTTATCCAGCTTATCGGTGACTTTCCTTTGGTGCAGAATCTCGAACGTGTCCACCTCAGTTGCATCCACCCGATAAAATCCAAAGGGCACTTCATGTCTCTGCCCTTTGTCGGTAATGACGGACCTTGCATCATGAAGCTCCAAAACGTTCGGGTTATGCAGTTTAGGGTTCTGAAAAACTACACCCTCCACACATCCGTCAATTTCGGACACCACTCGGACCTTTGTTCCCCGATCCACATCAAATTTCAGTTTGGTATGAAGCGGCCTAACGATAATTTTCGGTTCTGGTACTTTCACATCCATGATTTCACGAGGGTGTGTCAAGTCAAAATCACTGGTTATAAGCTACAGATGCTCACTAAACTGTTGGCAGTTGTTCCTACTTCACAACTTTAGTAACCTTTAAGTCTCAACTATCTCAACAAATCTGGCAATTGGCAAATTCCAATACACCGACTTTCCAAGTTTGCTAAAACACGCTGTTCCTTTGCCGAAAAAACGAAGGCGGCGGGACGCTCAAGGAATGCGACTTTTTTTCCCGCTATCGCTATTCGTTAACTTTTTGCTTTCCTGAAATTCTTTGTCCCTCAAAATTAAAATGGAATTTTAAATGCAGATGGATAGGCTACTTTTTCAAATCACTACAAGAATCTATGCAAAGTAGCTAGAGCTCTCTGCATTCAAGAAATAAGAAATAGCGACTTTGGTATCAACAATAGCGGCAAAGCCTTGAGCAAAGTCCAATATTTTTTGTGTAGCTCTGCGTCTTCTGCTTTGTGTCCTGCTGCTGATGTGACCACTTCGAACTCAATCTCAGTAACTAATTATGTAACCAATGCAAATGATATACTTTACTATTCCACGCCACATTATCAAGAATCTTTGTAATTTCAGTTTCTTTAATTATAAACTGTATGAAAAACATAATTTGCATTAAGCAGATTTCACAAATAGTATATGTATCAGTATTTTTAAAACAACCAAACCAGAGCAAAATCGGATTATTGGTTTACGTGATCTTCAATATTTGGTCCTACTACACATTTGAAAAATTTTCAGACTTGGCTGTCCTTTGTCATCATCATAATGTCATCAGGGTCATCTTGAAAATGTATGCATCTTACATAGGAAGTAATCTGCAATTTTGGTAAAAATGGACAATTCCGATTCCGATGAAACTGATTTCATGATATTTGGATTGTAGTTTGGAAGAAGATAACGCTATGCCGCTTGCAGCAAATTTCGAAATTTTACTCGACGTCAAGGAGTTTTGAATATTTGCAAGTCAATTTCCAAAGCATTATCGTAAATGGTAAGATCCAACTTTAGCTTTTTTGTTAAAATGTACTATTTTGTCTTCAATTTAATTTATTTGTTACATTTTAGCAAAAAAACTATAAAGCTCTATAAAATTTAATTGAGAGAGGCGAACTTTGGTTAAAATGGCATGATTTCAATTTTTAAATAGAAAAGTGAGTATTAATGTTGCTCTTTTTGTTCTTTGCACGTTTACAATGTATATTTAATTGTTATTTAAAAATGGAGTGAAAAATACGTTATTGGCACAATTTGTGTTTAAAAAAATTAATATGTATTATGCAGACGTATGCCTTGTATGTGATAATGATATGATTATGAAGACATGCTATTTAATAATTATAATAATAATAATGTAAAGTGGTGCATAAATCAGCATATAGTACCAGTACCCATAATATGTATTTTTCACAAGCATTATAATGATAAAAATAACAAAATTTTATTTTCATTTAACTTTAAACTTCAGGTCTTCAATGGAGTAAATTAAACAGGCATTAATTAACAGTTTGAAGTAATATCAAATGAACCTTAATTAGCCGGGAAAAAACTATATGGTTTCTCTGGGTTAACAAGCAAAACCTATATGCTCATGCTCCGTACACAGGTAATTTAATTATCTTTTAAGAAGACGAATATTTTGAATGTCACCAATGTTTAAAAAGTTTATCGAATCTACCACCGTGGTAGTACCACGTGTGTTATAATAAAACGTACACTGTAACCCTGCTGATTAATTGATTGATGATTGAAAAGTTTTGAAGCTGGTTTCACTTAAATTATTACATTGAAGCACATGGAATTAAACATTTGACAATAATTATTAAGAAGCACAATTTATTTCGGGGTTAAATTAGATTGAACTTATTTGTAAGTTGATATATCGTAAACCGTAACACTATTTTATTACGACATAAAGATCGCCCAAACTGACTGCATTTAACTGCAAAATTAACCCTTGTCCCACTTTCAAAGCCGTTCTTTCATTTCCTCAACCGCAACCTTTTCATGACTAATGCTAGGATATCTATCAATACAATAAAATGCAGTTTGCTAACTTTTCTTTAGTATATCTGTATCTCTACTTTCTCCATACTTTCACTTACCAAATTATCTACCTTATTAATATGCACCCACCGCACATAACTTTTCATGATGGGTATAAATAATTATATTTATGTCGTATACATTTTAATTTAAAAGATTTTCTTTCTGTACTCTGTCTGTATACGTACAATGAAATGATGCATATCACCATTTTATACGAGTATTTAGTATTCATTTAAATAGTACAACAATGTTGACAATCAGTATACAAGCTTTTTTCTGAAGTACTCCATTTGATAGACACAAGTTGCAGTTCTCCGTATGTACAATTAGCTGTTTTTTCAGTTACCAAAGTTTTGTACAAGATAGTACTTTTCGGGAGATTTTAAAAGTTCATTTTATTATCATATCACTTTAGTTGTTTGCTGTGTTATCACTCGGATGTGTAATCTGAATCTTCATGCATCATTCGAGTTACCATTTTAAAAACTGTTCACCATGTAAGTGTATGATTCATTGACTATTTTTGTACAGATAAACTTACAGATACAAAAAGTTGATTTTTGTACGCTAAATATTAAAAGCATTGTATGTAATTTACAAAATTGGTTTACATTTAAATTTGCTTCTGCCGTTTGCAGCATATTATGCATTATACATTATATGTTGTCATGTGCAATTTAAAGTTTGTGCAAAATTGATATATTTTTGGATGACATCATGGCTTAGTGATTTATGTATTTTTTAAATTTTATAGAAAACGAACCAGTGAATGTATTTCCAATCTTGTATTACCTCAAACTTTTGTAAATATTTTGCATCACATTTCTTTTCTGACCTTAAGTACAGATTGCTCGATTGTTTATATGTAAGAACTCGCATGCATCTTTATTTGATTATTTATGTAGCATGTTGGATATATTGATAAATTGTATAGGTTGGTTGGGTTTTGTACGGGCACATGATGTTTAATTTAATAAATAGGTATATTTTGTATAGGATTACTAGGTATAACTTTTGTAGCACATTTACATATACTATTTTCGTTTCCTTTACATTTTGATTGATTGCTTGTCAACTTTATACATAAATGGGGCAATAGTTGATAGTAGCCACCGTCATCTTAGTTTATGTATGCTTTAAAAATAAAAATGATATTCAACCGTGTAAAGAAATACAGCATTGAACTTTAGAACTTAAGACATTATCGATTGATTTAAAAAAAGTCATGTAAAATCGATTAGTAAATAATATTCTAATTGCCAAAGATTCATAGTACATGTCAAATGGTCCATAAAATCATAAATTTTAACCTTATGTTATGTATTCCCTATACTATTATCAACTATTATATTAATATCATCAACCAAAAGTGTGTTCAATATTTACATTATAATATATCTCGGTGTGCTTGTATACCTGTAATGCTTGAGTGCAGTGATATAATAACTTGCACTTAATTATGTGCGTATATGGTGGATGTTGTTGTCCATTTTTGTGAATTGTGTAATGACAAGAAGATAAGTTTACTTTTCCTTCAAACAGATTAGCTCCGAAAAGACTTATCCGGGTTTCGGTCCTTTCTGAGTGACTGAGCCAATACTGAGCCCAATGATTGCTAGACATGCTAAGATCACCGGAGCAAGACAAATACATCTGGAACATACACTTTCACAACTCACCAAATTCTACAGCAGCGTTCCAATGAAAATGAGAAAAAGTAGAAAGAAAACGTTAATAATGACACTTTCATTCATCTATTAATCTCATATTCCAGAAAATTTAAAGCTACAAAGGCATGCAAACATATTATAATTATTGTTAGAAAAGAATTTTCTCTGGTTTTGATTATACAAACTTACCAAAGTTATCGCGCAGCCAATGAATAGTGCTTTGTTTGCCGAACTCACTTCTTCCATAAATGTTAGTGTGTATTTTTGACCCTCGCCTCTTTTCCTGTGAATATTTATGATTGCCACGATGCTCCCGTCTGCTCCCTTTATCTATACAAAAATAACATAACCGCACACAGTCAACTATTTGTTCACAAGACGATTTTTACCATAGAAATCATTAAAGTTTTTGAAAACTGAAAAATGGTTTGCATTTTTTCTTGACAACTAAAAGCTGGGAGCGGTAGAATGTTACAGAAAAAATGCAAAATCGAATAAAAATAATGAAACATGGTAACCATGTAGTAGAAAGTTGGTTTGCCAAAATTTAACCGACATGGTTAACCAAATTTTGTTTTAAATAACCGTGAAAACAATAATATTGCCGTATAGCTAAACGATTTAATTTTGACTTGTTAGTTTTGTAAAAAACTGGAAAACTGATCTAATATTCATATATATATTCATACTTCACTTGTAAAATTTTTAAAACCTTGGGACCTTTTCATCTTAGACTTCGAATTTGAAATTTGTTATGATTACCCTTATTCCTGTCGCGTACTTTTAATAAAATAATATTATTATTCATCCTATCCGCGTCCAAACTAGTATGTTACCACGAAGCGAATGGCGAGCCTCATCATAACAAATTGTAATAACATAACTATGTTGTATGCATAAGAATGCATATAGCACTTTATATTATACACTTTTAAAATATAAATTTTGCACCTTATACTTTAGAAGAATCTATATTGCCCATTAGCGTAAAGACTTCTATCGGTACTGGAAATTGCATTATTGATTCAGATTTGGTATTCAGTGTTTATGTGAAATTTTATCCAACATAAAATTTGTATTTATTATACAAGACAAAATCAAGCCTATAGTGCTGCTTGTGGAACACAGACAAAGATTGCATGCTATAAGGCATACATACGTAAACAGGTTATATTTCCATATAGAAAAGTAAGCGAATCGAGTTATAAAGTGATAAGCAAAACGGAATCATGATCATAAAAATAAAATCCGTTTAGCCGCATATGACGATCTGAATTTTTTATTCAACTTTTCACATACCGAAACATCCTGGCTCCCAAGGAATTGCACAGCAAAAGTCTCGCCCTCGAGGGCATTCAGTATCTTCATGGAGTACTTGAGTTGCCCGGCTTCGAATAGAATTGCTCCGAAAGGGTTCTCAAAAACGGGCGAAAACACGGCAAAGCATCTCTTTTCCTGAAAGGTACAAAATAAATGGTTTCTTGTCCCACTTTAAAGACACCTTGTTTCCATAATTTTTTTTGGCGTTAGAGTGCTTTCTCCTGTTCATAAGAAGGCATCTTAAGATTAAAAGGTTCAGTCCACAGTACACCACATCGGCAAGTGTTTAGTATAAGCAAGTTTTACTATGTAGTTGCACTAGGGATGCCAGTAGATAAATAGCATGTAAATAGTAGTGTTCTGCTTTATTCTCGTAGCAACTTTTGCCATTGTGAGAATAACAGTTTGAGAAAGGGCATATTTGTGTCCAACTGACGCAAACAATAAGAAAGCCCCTTAGCCCCATTTCGTAAATTTATGCAGTGTGTAACCTCAGTTCTAGTAGTATCATTTTGTGCAAAACATGCACAATGCACAATAGATTTTGCTTAGTTGGTAATGGAAACACTTTGCTGTATGCACTAAAATAGCCAACAGAGCTTGACACCACATTGCCCATAAATTTTTAATGAACGAGAGTACATTACAGTGTATTGCAGAGCATAAAGATTGATATTACTTTTGCGCTTTCTTTATAATAAATTGCTGACGTTTGTTGTACTTTATCACGAGTAAACTGCCTCTTTCTTGCCCAATTAGCAATAAACTACGAGCAGAGAAATATCCCTTTCTGAAGAATGGGTCCATCATTTAGTCTTTCGAAAAAAATCTTTTCAGTTATGCGGTGAATAATAAAAACGCTCTGTGAATTCGAAAACATTGTAAAAGCATTTTACAATTGGATGGTTGCTTTGGGAAACTGATTAGGTATGTGTACCTATGCTATTCTCAGAGGAATCCATTATCCATATAACGCACAAAAGCGGCCTTGTAAACAAATTTAGGTTGAAAGGGTTAAAACGTCTGCTAACCAGAGATATGAGAAATGAGACATATTCCTTTAAAGATCCTTTGCTGAATCTAAAACATGTTTACAAACATGGCGTAATGTGGTTGTCTGCTGAGTTTGGTATAGCATCCCGGATTTCGTCAAAATTGTTCATAATATTCTAAACCTTAAAAACCGTAACTTTGAACAACGTGTTGTAAAATGGTCTCGATTAATAGCGGTCGTTAAAAGTTTAAAAGCATGTCGCAAGGATCGTTTTGCTTGAGGGAAAAGGTAATACAAAGCACAGTTAGACAATTTTCCAAGGAGCGCTAAAATTACATGCAACGTACTTCTTGGGAGTGAGTAAACAAGAAACAAGTTTGCACATTTTATGGCTATACAAAGTCGTTTCAAACTCACAATGAGCTCTGCGACATAGAATTAGAGCTGTGCTGTGTCGTTGGCTTTAAATGAGGTCGTCGCGTAAAGTCTTGGAAAAGGCACGTACAATATCTTACTCTAAAATTCGACAGTTTCTTAGTTCCAACTTCATCAAGATTCTCATTTTCCCCTTCTTTTCTCCTTCCGTCTTGCTTCGACATCAGGTAATTGAAAACCAGTTCTCACTTTCTAAGCTCACGTAACAGGATTGAGTAATATGACCCTGGAGTTGTTTTCTAGACAAAGTTATGCAACGGACACTTTTTCTATCCCCCTTCTCCCCATTTCCTACCCGTTCTTTCAACTTTTGTGGTGCCATAGACCTAAAAAGTGGCAGGATACTGCGTTCAGATATGTTTCATTATAAGGGTGAAAAGAACGCATGCTTATATATGAATCACTTCATTTAGTATTGAACAGATTCGTGCTTTCTGTGATTGCTGCTGATTATGAAGAAGGCGTGATAATAGGCAAGTACAAGTTCTAAGTTTAAAAAGTAAAATGCTGATATATGCTGAAAACTACCATCGCATCCAGCTTCGTTTACTTTTCTCTTACAGGCATCGAATGACAATGTATGGGATACATGTCTCTCTGTACGCTTTATGAATACGTTAAATGGGTGCCCGTATGAATTTTTGTTAGTGGAAGAATGACAGAATAAGGAGTCGTGGGGAGGAAAGAGACCAAAGTGGAGAACACATACACGTGGAAACAAACAGTTTTCATACGAGTTACTTGTTAGACAACCATGCGAAAAACGAACTAGGTTGGACTGGAAAATTGCCAACGGGAATCGTTTATTTCTTACCTCAGAGTCACATTCGCATATGGATGGAGTAAATTTGACTTGGAAAATACAGTCTTCATTGGAATCCTTAATGTAAATGGACTTCTGTTTTGAGTCAAACGGGCAAAAAAGCGTGTCTGAAGTTCCATTGAGCATAAGTTCCCCTTGTAAATTGTGAATCTTGTAACCGGGGGAGCACGTTGTATGTCCCTCAAGAAGTCCTGCAATAGCAGACATATAAATAAGTAGACCCTTCTAATTTTTAATTGTTATGGCTTTTGTGCAAAATAAATTCCAATTTGTTTTTCATAATGTGCTACCATGAGAATCATCGCAAAAATGTAACCGTGTGTAAATGCGACAAAATTAAAAAACATCAGTCGGCATAATTGCTCTGACATAATTTTTAAATGATTTCTCCAATGCTTTATTACATGCATTACCTGCTTTAAATGTTTCTATAATTTTCAAGAGAAAAAGACAAGAAAGTGCAAGACCAACTTGATTTTTAAGTACTATGGCCACTACTATACACAATGCCTCGAGGCCTAGATTTAATGAATGGTATTTTTGGAGTGAAAACTTCTGCACTTTTAACAAAATTTAGTTCCATTGAACATTTTTTGGAAGTTTCGTCGCAACATAAAAGTTTGATCTTACCACGCTTTCTAAAAATAATCAGATTGCTTTTTGTTCGAACAACAGCGTTGCTTGATGCTCAATTTGTCTTTCAAAAATCAAGAGTATGCCAAAGAATAATTGTACCTAATTTAATAATTTATTCGCAAACATTAGAATATCCTATTTAGAAAACAATAGTTTTTAGCATTGCCAAAATTGAAGCCCAGATGCTAAATATTTACTCGTAAGAGAGAAAGACGACCACTATTATGGAAATTAGTTGCAAGTGCCATTTCGCTGTGGGTTCAGGCTTTCCCATTTTCCCATGTACTACTTTACCACTTTACATCACTCTGGCTATACTGTTATAGTGGGGTATTTAAACTGCATAAATAGCTCTCTGGAAAATCATGCATTTTCGGGAAATACGGTACTCGACATAATACAATGTCAAATGTAATGTTTAGCATCGGAATTTGACTTTCTCCAGATACGGTCAGCAATATTTGACTGCGAAGTCGTGAGAATTAACATACTGCGTGATCCGATTTCGTGATTTCTTGCCATTTTTACTTGCTCATATTATTCCGTTGGTATTGACTTACATTTCCTTCCGCGTTGTTACAATTCACTAAAAAGTGGATGTAAAACGTATTACATGATGTGGTTTAGCTACTATGGCGATTACGAATAACCCAATATCTACATGCATAAATATAATATTTCGTGGCAGCTACTTTCCATTTATAAGTGTAGTCCATACAAATAAAAAAGATATAACTGAACGCGAGGATTTAGAGATGTAACCCATAATAAATGAAGGAAAACAATAGAATAAATACATTTTATGAAGCTCGTATAAGTTGATAGGTATGTATGTGATTGGATGCTTTACCAAATAGTGTACGACTTTTCATGAGTATGACAAAGTTTTCAGCTACAACCTCTATGAACAAGTACAGGAAGCCTGCATTTGTCATTGAATAAGAAATGTTAGTTTGTTTTGTAAGGAAATTGGAAAAAGTTCATCTTGTACTTTTCCAAATCAAATGCATAGTTAATGAGTTTTTGTTTTGTGGACCGGCTGTTGTTTTAGGTGTCAAAGACATGAAGCAATATCGCAACTTGCAAAAGTTTTTGTAAAGCAGCTTGATAGCAACCTGGTTGAGTAGCATTATAAATGTGTATTCTTAGGCTTCTAACATGTCGGCAAAAGGCAGTTTTACTTTTTTGCGTAAAAGGAAATAGAAGCATGTCAACGTGACTTTTTACCCGCTGTGTGGATTTTGAAGGATGGGACCCTTTCTAAAACTTCAAGACCAGGCAGAGGAATTCCAATTTGTTGAGTGATCATCGTCACAGGGCCTCTTCCAAAGCTGGAAGGCATTCCCGTCGAAATTTGAGACCCGTAAGACTGTATAGGCTGCTCAGTGATAACTTCGCCCATTGGAACGGATGTGAATGAAGTATGTTCTTCCGGTCGATACAATTTTGCATAATTTGCCTGCTGTCGATCGAAATCCTGCAAAACTAATGTACAGATAAAAATTAGCCTATTATTTGGCAACAAAATGCTGTGCATGAAGAAACCAAAACTATGAAACGACAAAAATTTAAAAATAAATATATACCTGTAATATTAATTCCAATATGTACCATTTCAAACAGTATTAAATTGTGTAAACAAGATGTATTTTGATTACCTGCAGGATTCCGAGGATAGTAGGGATCCGTCATCTCAATG
This sequence comes from Entomobrya proxima, assembly GCA_029691765.1. Taxonomy (NCBI): domain Eukaryota; kingdom Metazoa; phylum Arthropoda; class Collembola; order Entomobryomorpha; family Entomobryidae; genus Entomobrya; species Entomobrya proxima. The sequence goes on from CM056168.1 coordinate 19,651,786, forward strand.
TTGTTCTGCATTTTGCCTAATTTTACTAGTTCTCGTAATATGTATGCCAAATGCAAGAGATACGCAAAGACTTTTTGCTACAAAAACTAATATTATGCTTTCTAGACGAGGGACAATGCGACATAAATGTCAGTTATGCGACCAATACTAACCTACCTTTCTATCAGTATTTCGCTGCAAAGCACATGCACACAATCGTTTTACTGATTTCAGTGGAAACATATGAAATAGAATTTGAAACGAAAAATTGAACGTACTAAAATTTGCATTCATTGAAATTAAACATTGGCGTGTTTTGAGACACAATATTTAGAAAATTAATCTGCACACAATTTTTTGGACAAACTACCTAACAGGATAGTGTCTACTGTCTAGCCTGTAATGTCGCCGTTAACACAGACATTTTACTGACAATAAGGTTTGTAAAGAGCAAAACCCGTTTTGCTGCCCTTTCTGAGAATGCTAAAGAGAATACTTTTGTTAAAATGTACGATGGAGCCTTTTTTTGGCACAATCAAATGTCAACCGATTGTTTGTGTGAGCTAGCTTGTTAAAATTATGAAAATGTGCTTCTTATTTTAAAAGAAAAGGGGTAATATCCTTAAACCATGTTCTCAATCTGTAGCTGTTCCTTCGAGTATAGGGTCAAAATAAAAGAATTGGGAGTCTATCACATCCAATTCATTAAAGAATTCGCATACGAATTCCCTTCCCCTGGATTCATTTTTCCTTAAAATTCCACCTTCTTGTTCCTCTCCACTTATTTGCCCCATGATGATATGAGTGGTTGACGAGGATTAATCGTCTTTATACTTTCTTTGTGCTTTATTTTAACGTTATCTTACGCAACACGAGAAAAGTGAAATCACTTACGAAGGGAAAATAATATGTACGTGTCCTCTACCACACAGTTTCACAAATGTTTAGTTTTTTTGGCCTATTAATCTGTGAGACAGAAAAGTGGCAATAGAAAAGAGTACATTGCTTTATAACAGTTTTATGAACCATTCGACTGTTCCAGCTGCGTTTCTTTCTATAACTCAACTTTATTACGTGTGCACCTCCACTTTCCCGTGTGCACAACAGTCTGCTCTACGTAGTATATATGGACTTACTACTCTTGTTTACAACTTCTAGACGTCATCACATCACTTTTCTCTTCTCCTTCTCGCTGCGTTTGTTTATCACTTGCCCGGTGTTGTGTGATGATATAGACTCAGTGCTGAACAATTCTCAGGAAAAATTCTAGAAACTCTTTGTATATGTCGATTTTACGTGTATAAATAATAATATAAAATTTTCACTTTTCTTGACGTAAGGTAGGCACTGCAAAACAATGTTCTGGCTCATGAGCGTTTTCTCGGAAAACGGTTCAGGGGAACCTTTAAGAATTCGGAAACTTTGTTTAATGCACCCGTACAAAATTAGTCTTCAATTAAATCTACCTGTTTAGGATGCCTCTTGTTGTGTATGCGTATTACATAACACGTTTACTTTGACAACGAGAAATGAATAGGACAAAAATGAACCGTTTTCGAACATGAAAAGATATCACATGAACGTAATCTGCCTGAAAGGTAGCCTGTGTGTCAACCCTGTTTACATTTCAGCTACATGTTGGGAAAGCACTGAAGCAAAACTGACGAAAGCGACGTCTTCTGTCTACCCGTCTTGTACTGGGCTGCTCCAGTTAGTGAACGGGTCGCTCTTTACTGCCACGAGTAAAACACGGCTTTCATTAGGTATATACTACAAACGGTTTCGGAGAAAACTCAGTCTTCTTGCTCTTGCCACACAAGCAATGCAAGCGAAAGTTACGCTGTAAGATTGTTGCTGTTACGACTGAAGGAGAAAGCGTTATGGTGGCTTGTGCACATCTTTGGTCTGCTAAACTACAGCTCTGGAGATTGGGGACTGTTGTTAGTTCAAGAAATAAGGAAAATAGTTTTTACATGCCTCTTCTGCATGCCCTGTAATACCACCTATACAAATAAGATTCTGAATGTTTTTAGGAATCGTGTGGCAAGTTGTTTAGTCCATGACAAAGAGATTCAGCATCGCTGTTGAAATTTATCGTGCGTAGGTATGTGTGTTATTTGTGTAATGCTGAGAATTTTGGAGCTGTATTTTATATGTAGTAGGTAGATTATTACATGCTGCTAGTAGTAGTATATGTTATGTGTTATCTATGCCTTTCACTTTCTAATGTTTACATCTTGCTTTTGATACAGCCTTTAATGTATACTGAGGCTAACCGTTGTTTTCACTAGCAGGGCTTTCACATTTTGAATCAACATGCTCTTCACCATATACATTGGATGTTGCAAGACAAAATGTGGGAGTTTATGCTAGTTCGACAGAGAAAAGTGTGTATAGCCGGTATACGTTTCGCATGGTTTTGGAAATCTCATTTGTATTAAAGACATACAGAATGCATGCAGCGTGCTAGCGAGGGTTTTAAGGCAGTGAAAGTGAAGTACAGAGAATAATACACCACATCTCAGTCTCTCTTTAAGGAAAAGCAGAAAGAGTTCTATTCACAGATGACTACGTACAGCACATGTAGTATTCCCACATGCAAGAAAGTTTATTTTCAAGCATTTGCTCACTAACAGACAAAAAACAGTCAAAGCCATGAAAGCTACGATCGATACCTTTTCCTATCTCCGGAGCAGCTGCGTTAACATTGTAGGAATATAGTCTCTCAGAAAACGGCTACACGTAAGCTCCTCATAAGTGGTAGCGATGTGAAAAAACAAACCTGAACAGATTTTCTCTCTAAATTTTCTGATGAACTAGATACATCTCAGATCTTGATGATCACTGTCATGAGTATAGCAAAGGATCTGCACAACATGAAACCAGAGATATTAGAAATCACAGCTTCTCCCAACCAACCATCATGATACCTAGCGGTTCCACTTTTTACCTAAACACTTTACTACATCCACTAAATTTATTTGAAAGGCTAAAGTAGTTGAATGAGCATTTTCACGATTCCACGTAGTTATTCATTACTTTGAAGCACAAGCGGCGGTGGCGATCGTAGAAAAACAATAAAAAGGCGTACGTGTCGAAAAGAAAGTGGATATATGAGTTTGTTACCGATTTGGAGGATCGGGAAAGACTTGCAAACTCGTACGTGAGCTGACATCTTATTATTATTGCCTATATCTCTCGATTGCCCTTATCATGATATTTCTAACGAATAGGTCACTAAATTTTGAAACAAGATACTTTTTTTTTCTTGGAGAATTTTAACCAAGTGAAAGCGCGTGTTTATGTAACACAGAAAATAAATGTGTTCATAAGGTACAAGCTCCCATCTGCTTGTTTTCATTTTATAATACGTTCTCTCATTCCTTTCATTAAATCAATGCCCGTTCTCTAGAGAAAGGTTCACATGAGGCGCAAAATATTTCTCCAGAGAAAAAGTAAATCATCAAGTGCATTTTAAACCAGTCAAAAGGATAAAACTGCTGGTTACGTAAACACCATTTTGAATTCAAAGCTTCACCAAGCCACCTTATTTATTTTTCCGTTTCTTGTTTTTTGTTTCATCTCCGGAAAAGTTTTTCACATTATCATAAAAGCATACTGTAATATAGTTTTATCCATTTTCTGGTATAGTTAGTTTACGACTAGAAAACAAACTGATGGGAAAGCTAAAAAAAGACATCAGTTGTAGGAAGAATTTGTAGAAATAGTTTACTTCACACCTACTTTCAAAAAGACCTTTGAATCCTCCTTTTGGTTTATCTTTCTGCCTCTTTTGTATAATACAAAGAGAAAGAGTTTTAAAGCCTTTATACGTAGTACTTTGTTGAATTGTATAATATTTTCAGCCTATTAAACTACCTAGTTAGCTCATTCATTTTAGCTACTTACATCATCACTGAAAGGTTTATTCATTTTATCTTATTATGCTGGAAAACAGCGTATATGTGTAGTAATAATAATAAGGAAATATTAAACATTCATGAAAGAGAGCGTATTGTAGCAAAGCAGCACTCATTGAATTCCACGATGATTACGTATTGTGCCAAAATCATGTTAGCAACCTTTGAAAAGAGAAGTGGGCGTTGTTCCTTATGATAATCAGAATATGTTTTAACTAAAGGGGAAAATGTTCTCCAGAGAGTACCCAAAAGCAAAGATGAACCTAGATATGTTTTCCAAAGTCACAATAGTCTCGTTCATATTTTTCTATGGAATATCTGACTAGCGACACAGCAGAGCCTACTCTACAGTGCCGATGGCTCTTGGAAAATTCCATGCGAATACTAAGGAGTGCTAAAATATATAATAGCTAACAGCAACATGAAATTGCCGGATTAAGTCTGGAAAAGGTACATCCGCTGATGAACATAAAATCAACAAAGAAAAAGGAAGCAGACGGTTAAGAAGTACACAATCATCAAAACTGCGCACTTGCTAGCACAGCAAAAAACAAACCTTTACATAAAAGGCTTGCTAGCTCTTCATATGTCTCAGCGTGCCCCTTCATTTGCTCTAAACACCCTGCGGCTTTGACATTGGGGAAAAAAGTAAATTGAGCAATAATTCAAAAGTAGGACGTGTTGCCTGAAAGCTGACTGACGTAAATGCACGCTTTAAGCTACATGGAAATTTCATGACACAGCACTTTTTAATAATAACAGTCTAACTGAATTTGTGAAGAACTAACTGTTTTAGTTTTAGAAGGAAATACAAGATGTTTTCATTTTTCACGTTGTTGAGAAAGAATGTAGTAGTGGTGGTGAGTGCTAAGCTTTATAATATTAAGAGGTACATATGTAGGCTATAGACTACTGGAGTTCAAAAGTTGAACCAACCAATGAAGAACAGCTCGAGATTTTTTAGATAATGCTAAAATATACGAATATCCCACATTATGCTAGCATGGCAACGACAGTCTGTGGTTTTAAACGTAAAGTATAAAATGAAGAGAAATAATATTGTAGAAAGAGTAAGCAACAATAAAAAACTTCTAATATGTGACGATCATAACTAATCAATAACAGTAAAGTGGTACAGTCTTTGAGAAAACATGAGCATCAATTAGCTGCACGAGAACTGTTAAGCATTTCTAAATTGCGGTTCAAAAACAAACAATTTGTGACTAGAAAATGCTGACTACTACACAAAGTACTTACGCTTAGCCTTGTGGAAAATCTAAATCCAAAGCATAAATTCCAGTGAATACACACGAGCTGGAGCTGACGCGTACATGCCTTTCTGAGAACCAATATTAGAAAATGTATACCTTAACACAGACAACATCATAACTTAAACCAAAATTCTTTCTACAATACACATCTGCAACCGCAGATGTATCTATTTTCACAGTCCGCTGGCTCCTTCTCCTCATATCCTGATGGAAAATTATTGAGAAAAAAGAGAAGGGAAAAGAGAAAAAAGTTGTTCACATTAAATTTTTTTCCCTATTGCGTGGCATTTTCGCTTTACAACAAACATTTCTTTTGTTATACGTTTCTGCGAGAAAACGTAAAGAACTTTTGAATCATATACCCTCCTTCAAAAAACTTATATTTGCAGTTTACATTCCTGTGGTAGAAGATGAGATATCGGTTGAATATTATTGAAAAATTTCCAGATTTTGAAGAATCTGGTGTTGGCCGTATTTTGTTTTTCTTTCAACCTAGCTAGAGCTTTACACGTAACTTCAACATGAATCTATGACACAAAATACTTTACCGATACAAGCATTTTTTCTTTTTCTTTTCTCCCGGTAGGCTTTTGTTGTTATTGAGTTTGTATTTTGAGAAGGACCGCCAGGAGAGACTGGGAAAAGGATTTTTACGCTGTTGACACAGTAACATCTTCGTTCTACAGTTTGCTGTATTCCAGTAACCAATTTACATGCATGGGGACATAGTCACTGTCCACTTTCCTGACCTGTTTTTGAGTTGGTATTAAAAAAAGAAATTGCTCACAAAGTCAAAATGCTCGGAAGACTACAATGCACGCCAGCAATGGAAAGAATGCCTCACAATACCCCGAGTGTAGAATGATTATTCAAGCTTTATAATATGCACACAAATGTACAAAGCTGTCTTTTTATGTTTTCTTCAATTTTCTCAAACCTAGTCACAAAGAAAAAAAATGTGCCTACTATATTCACCGGTTAAAATGAAATTTACAATTTGTTTGCTTCTTTGTAACAAATATTTTGCACTATATACATATGCTGAAATTGATATATAAAATCTTATAAAGCCAGAGTGTTTTATTTTATAATAAAAATTGAAAAGAAATGTAAGAAAGGTATTTCGCTGATCTGACAGTTTTGTAGTGAAGACTCAAGTTTCCTATCCCAAATATAATATGAATTATATTCTAGCAATAAAATGCGAAATGGAATGGGGGAAAATTGATGGGCTTTGATACAAAATGCGACAGATCATGTATTATTCCTAATAACTCTTGAAACCAATTCGATTGACATGCGAATACTTGACTTTTTCCTAGCTCAAATATATTTGTTTTATTGCAAAACTACTAGCTCAGGCAATCGAAGAATACAAAGGTAGATAGGAGTCGCTATCAAGTTTTTACCTTCTGGTTGTGAAAAGAACTCATCTCATTCAATTGTAATTTCAAGGATGATATTCTATACTAAACATGTAGGTACATCATATTTTTTAATAATTATAGATTGTCTGAATCGCGATGCGTACACGTTACACGGAAATTCAATTCAAACACAAATTGTCAACATCGTTCGATTTTATAAAGTGCTTTGTGAAATTGTGAATCTTCCTGCTGAAGCAATTTCTATGACTCTTTGAGCTCACAAAATTTTGTCACTAGAACTGTGAATGCAAAGAATTTGAATAGTTCGTTTCATCTACATTAGTAAGAGAATGTGTCTTTTGCATCCAATTTTTACGATTTTGAATGACTTGAACTCAAGCTATGGCGCTTTACTACATCTCATTTAGGCAGGGAATTATGGATTTGCTTAACTCGACGTTGATAGGTTTCTGTAGAATTTGCATGGACCATTCTCCTAGCATGTCTTTTTGTTTCTGCGTTCCGCAATGAAACAAATTAAACATAAAAAGAACATTTACAAGAAAACTACTACCTAAAAGAAGTCGTTTATGAATGCGGAATTATTTCTGCAATAACCTCGTGAAATGTTCTGTCGTTATATTCATTAGCATAAAGTAAAAGGCGATTGTGTGTACTTTAAGACTTGCACACAATAGTAGTACTTATTGTATCTAAGTAAATGTCAGCATCATCTCAAGAATGAAGCATTTTCTAAAAGAAGACAAACATTTACTAAGCAGACAATGTACTTTTTTATCAAAGGACAGGCTAAACATTGAATTGTTTGTTTAGGAAGGAGCTAGGTTTAACATTAAACTACTTTATCCAACGGGTAAAGATTCAAAACCTAGAATAGTATGTCCCCCCAGGTAGGACAACTTTGTATTTTGGCTAACTTCTTTGTATTGTTGCAGTGTACTCCTTTTTCTCTTGCTTGAAAGCTTTTTTAATAAAACGGTTTATGATTGGTTCACTAGCTAAGTCTCTACAAGAAAGTAGAAAAGTAGATCAAGAATGCATCTAAAAAGTCTACCATAGTATAAATTATACATACGGCATTCACAAAGGATAAATGTACATCAAAGTTCCAGCATACACTATACCTAATAATAGAAGGGAACAGGATAACAATAACCATACAATAATATTTAGACGTTCCGTTCCATCGTATTACAGGACTCCAAGTCAGTCCAAGTCCACCATTTAACCGGTTTATGAGAAATCAACTCCAGGAACAGTCATTTGTTCAGGTCAACAGAACAAAACTTTTCGTAAGCAACGGCATGTAGTCATAAAAAGAGAAAAGTCTCTTGTTGCTCAATATGTTGCAAGACCAGCCAGTGGAAATGTAGCAATAATCTCTCCTAAACCTCCTAACCAAAATTGTATACAGATAGTAGTACTATTTCTACGTCAGTAGAATTTTTCATATTATTATTACATTCTGGTTTTTAATAAAAAAGGAGGCAGTGGAATGTGTGACCTCCTAGCCAAAGCTAACAATAACACATTATGTGCTTGCTCGCAAAAACGAATTATCTGGTTGGGCACATTTATTGGATGCTGATGCACGAAGGGAATTCTTTTCCATTTTCTAGAGTTCTCCGTTCCACTCTATAAAGTAAAGTCATAAATCGACATAATCAAACGTGTCTCTCTCATCTAAAGAGTCTGTCATCTTGATACAACATGGACTGTTGCTGATATGTGTGTGCTGTAGTACTGTCCCACTGTGAGAACAACAAGAAAACCTGTCCTTCCTACTGAAAAACCGGACTTTTCTTTAGATGCAATAGAAAACAGAATTAGCTGCTCCACTGAAGGGATCCAAAAAAGAAAGGGATACTGCTTAATGGGGAAAATTACATACAACGACAAACTGAAGTTTCTCCTTGCAATAAGTACGGTAAAAGCTGGAAGTATGGTACAACATAGCAAATGCGGAGCATTACATTATCTTGTATTTACAAGATACTGGTTTAGCAGAGATCAAATGTTTTAGAAGAACACAAAGAAACTATAGCAACCTCATTGTATGTATCGTTTGCTATAGCATATTTAACTTTCTCTTTTTTTATCTGTCCATCAAACTGGGAAATATTCATTTTATTATGTAAAGAAAACTAGGTAATTAAATTGCGTTATGAAATCGAGTTAGATCTCAACGCGGAACGCTTCCAAAAGCTTCATCCGATTCAAACGAAAATTTATGTGCATAATATGCAACATGCGCTACAGTTTACAGTTCGTTAAACTGAAAAATCAAATGTAGTTTGCATCTTGCACAAATATGTCAGAGTACATTCAGTGCATTAAAAATTGATACTTCAAAGGAATCTTTTAAAACAGGTTAATACGCAAAGTAACACAACCATGCTATGCATTGACCTTTATTTGTTGTCGCCACTTGTTACATGTTCTCGGATTTATATTTCAGTCTTTGAACATTTAAAAATTAAGGCTTACTTAATTAATGGTCAAGGCGTACAAGATATTAAGCAAACGGTCGATGTTTTATTGGGTGTGGACAATTCCAGCGATTTGTCATATTCCATCAGCTAAGAATTACTGATACACTATTATTTTACCATGTTAGAAATGGGACTTAATGTTGTAAATCGCCATTATAATAATACTTGTAATAATAATCTTGTGGTTTCACATTTTGTTTGTCGCATGCTGTCTCAAAAAACCCCTAAACTCCTTCTGTGATGAGTGAAAGTGAAACGAAAATGTGGTTCATAACTGCACGGAGAGGAACGGTGTTGAACACAAAAAATCAAGCACGCGTAGGCGAGCAATTTACGTATAAGATGCTTCTTGATGAGCTTTGACTGTTGTAATATACCGTGCTGTTCAAGCTATCCTCTTTTGTATGGAGTAAAGTGAGAATCTTTTTAACAGAAGCACACTGTTGTAGATTACTGCAAATATGTAGCAGACGAGTTCGATAAAACCTTTCCAAACATGATGTACACTCACCTTAAAATTGAAACTTTTAGTTTAACATAATGTTTATTCTCAGCATAACATGAGAAAAATTTCAAAATAGTAAATAGCGTCTGAAGTAGTGACGGCAAAAGACGTATATTTTATAATTAAGCGTTCGCAGAAATACTGTAAAAGATACGAAATTACTTTCCCTTTTGTCAAATGCTTTTGTAGTTACTCAAACAAGATAATTTATCTTATTGTTTGTGGGTCAATTGGGGTTTGCATTGTTTCTTAGAAACAATCAATATTTTAGCCAAAAAAAACTTATTTTGGCTTATTTTTGTTTAAAAATTTCATCGTCGCCGTATAGAGGTAGAATTTTTTTTGCAGGTTTATAAGCCCTTTTGGCCGAAAAAATTACATTAAAACCCTCTAATATGAATAAAATGGGCCAATGAAAGTTTTTGCGTATGAAATACTTTGAAGTCGGAAATTGTTTATAAAATCATAAGTTGTACTTTACACTAAAAATTTTAAACCATTCACATTTAATTAATAAATTTGAAATTTTTTAATTGCCGTTTTTTTCTGTTAAACCTTATTGTTAAAGATTTTGAAACCGACCGACAGGATTGCTAGGAATATGGCAATAAAATCAAAATGTTTTATTCCATTTTTTGTAATCAAATCAATTTTTAAATCCCATTACTAGAAGATTACACAAATTTTGGCTTAATATTTCAAGTTGAAATTGGAAAGTATTAAAAATTTTACCGACAGGTAAATTATACGGATTTTCTCGGTTTCAGCTATGACGATGAAACTTTTTCATAATGCTCACGAATGATGAAACCTAAGAAGAGAAAGTTTTTGAATAAAAGTATTTCGACAAGCAAAGATCTGCTTTTATCTTATTCAAACGTAGAGCAGTCCTTTCATTGATATATTTGGATCTCCAAACTTCAATGTGTCCTACTTCAACACTTGCTCTTCACTTGCTTACTAGACGAAGGAAAGCAAGATAGAGCGAACCGAAAAATAAAACGACATGAATAAATCTGTTGCCAAGAACAGATAAATCTACTCTTCCAACTTTGTTAGTCTTTCCAATTAGATATATAATTTGGAAGAATTATATAAGAATCAAGGATTTCATCAAGTAATTTCACAAATTTTACTGTTACACAATCCACCTATATACCTACTTGTACTACACGTCGGAGAACGACCTTTACACGTGTCTCACGCCTACATACTTCTTCCAGTAATATAATAGGCCTAAACACTTTATACCTTTGTGATTTATATGCCTCCGTCGCAGGATATTGAAGAACTATCGCATTTTGTTGTCATCCTTGGATGTACACAGAATTCAATATAGGATGACAGTATAGTTATAAAAGTATATAAGTAAATTACGACACAATCAAACTAAATTGAGTGATGGCAACAATACACATTTTTACAAAAAATCAGTGGAGAGCTTATGCAATGTATTGTCCACCATTTGATACTTTATAATTTTATTTTATGTTATTTGCAATTTTTGGTTCATGTCGCGTCCAGAGCATTTTTGCAAATTCTATAAATTTAGTGGATTAATATTTAAAGAAAATATTTTTTATTTGGGAATTTCACATAACATGTACTTGCCACTTCATTTTTATTGGTGTCGCTGCGAACTGAATGCCTTTTAACGTTGTTCTCGCCACAGATTTCAAACTTTAGGGACAGTGCCACCTACACAGCATACGGTAGACTAATTGAGAATTATTCTCCAACATCCGTAAGGTGAGAGTGAGACTGCTGTTCAGTTTTGTTTTCTCCAATTCACGCAAAAGTTGCCAAAATTATTTCCAATGTGGAATCCAGTTTAATTCCGCGGACTTAATTTTTGCAGGATTCAAATGAAATCAGTACCATGGATATATATAAAATATATATACCTATATAATATATATATTTGTGCGTAGGAGTGGCCATCTCAGTATCGAAAATATGAAAAACATGCAATAATATGGTCTTAAAAATAATTCATGGGAAAAAAGTTCTAAAAGTACTTTGCATTTATTCATTTTTATGAATATACCTAATTTATGATAAATACATATTGAGTATATAGGAACTACGCTTTATAAATGGTTTTGGTTTGGTTTCGTAACAGATTTCAAATTGCAAATATATAAAACCTTATAAAATGCAGTTTATACGTTACAAAAACTCATTGCATACACGGCATGAATTTAATGAATGAAATTTTAATGAACTGCCACTACAAATTTTAATAGAAACCGAGAACATCTGTGTCAATAAACTATTAATAAAATGTTATTCCTCCTCCTTTAAGCGCAGTAAAATAAAATACACTTGTGTGGGACTGTGGAACAAAATATACTATATGGTGGACTGGGGCAAATCGTTACATCCATAGGCCTTCAAGCTGTTATTTCGCTTAAGCAGTAATGATGCAAATTTTTGTTGGAGTGGCATGCGACATCAGAGAATCACAACAAAAGTACATGTAGATGTAGTGTAGTCCCTTTCTCCACTGTTACATAACATTGCGAAATAATCCTTTTTGTTTTTCAACAAACTCATGGCTTGAATTCACAATACAAGCAAGTGATTTTTTGTCTATTCATTTGCCAAGTCAATAGGAGTTACATCACGCTTCGTGAATCTTTAAAAAATGTAGCTTGTAATATCAGACAGCAAAACCTACAAAACAAATTACAGCAGTAAAATTAGAGTTTTTTGTGATAGAAACTCAACTGGTACTTTTGCTCTAGTGCTCGTAATAAAAGATTTCTAAACAGAGTATTATAGTACCTACCTACATATAAAAGGTTTTTATATACCCTGAGCTTGAAGCACAAAGGCAAGTGGTGCTTGACTTTTTGTTTTATTGGAATAAAGGGAAAATCTTTTTGGATCTTGCTGGTGGGTACAACTGCGACTTCTGATTTCAGTTTAATGAATTAATGGAATCTCTTTCAGCGAAAGAAGTCATATATGGGCGAATGTGCTCTGCATCTGTCCTTTATGAGCAGTATAATTGATGGATAGCTTTTCCGAGTGTCATACTGTGTTTAAGAATTGATTCTAAACTCAAAAACAAAGTATGACATTCAGAGAAAATGAAGGAGAAAACTCTTGAGGGAGAGGTCCGAGGTCACAAAACTACATACATATGGATACATAAATGCAGTATAGTTGCTACATCTGACATATTTTTCATGAAAGTAATAGAATTCCCTAAGTTGTCATTCAAAAGAATTCTCACGAACTTGTAAGGCATTCTATACATCAACTGTCTGCACTGTGCTGTCTCTTCTCACATTTCAACTTCAACTTTCACCTTCTTGTTTGAGCGTTTGCTTGGCCGGGTTGTATAGAGCTTTCAAGTCTTCATGCTCGATTTCGACAGAATTTTTAGGGTGTATTGGATCAACATACAGCCACACAAGACAAGAATCGTATAGAGTTATCGAAGTGTCTATGTGCTTTCGTGGATTCGCATTACTACATGAAATAGTCGCGGCTTTGATGCGTTCCATTTGGGATGAAATGCTTGTAACTTAAAAATCGTTAATCTTTTATACACGTCCACTTCTTATTCAGTTATACAGTCTTGGTGTGACCCAACGTTCCTTAAACATGAGAGAAGGAATACTCTGCTGGATCCTTTGACAATTCAACCTTCTGCAAAATTCTAAGAGTTCTTGGTTCCATGTACAATTATATATATATGACAATAAAATGGATGTTTAATGCGTTTCAGAAAGAAGGGAGTTGAAATTCAAGAACAACTCACAAAAATATATTTATTTATGGTGCCAATTTCTCTCTCAACTAACTTTTCTCTTCGTTGAAATAGATCCACGGGAGTATGGAAAACAGTCCGATCACTAAGATACAAAACATAGGTAGCCATAAAAGTGAACATCGCATATCAGACTCTCGCTGACGAATATCCTGTGTGTAGAAAACAAAAACCCTGAATAAAAAGACATGTATTCTGAAACGTTGCGACCGCTTTTACTTCAGGCAATGCGTAATAAGAAGTAATAACAATCTACAATCTAGCTGGCTGCGTTATCCTTAAACTCTGCTATTATTATATACAATAATGATTATTATGATGAAGCTTTGTACCATTGTCACAGTTAGTGCAATCAACATCGCTTTCTCCGTGCACGAAATGTCCCCAAGAATGCTGAGTCCATAATAAATAACATCACCACGGAATCCTCTGAAAAGTTCGACAGTAGCTTGTCTTTCTCCAGTTTCTGCTTTAATCTAAAACAGAATTTAGTTGGTAGTTTACAGAGATGCACTTCAAAAGATTTAGTAGGTATTGTTGTCGGCAGATTTTTTGCGTAGTTGTGCACGCGTACCATATATAAATTGTCCCCTTGTTTCCGACGAAATGATAGGCATTTTTCAAAAGAATTATAAACGCGCACGAGATCTCCTTCAAAATGAATCGTTCCAATTTCACAAGCCCGCTGGTTGGGTATTTGGACTCTGTAAACGCAATCCTGTACATAAAAAGAATGAAGAAAGTGTTACGGTGCATATATCCATCATTATTTTGCTGGAGGAGAATGTAGTCTGAAAATTTACATAATATGCATTGCGCTTTTATTCATATTCCAAACGAACTAGGAAAACGTGTAAGTGGGAATCAGGTAGGTTGTTCAAAAAATATAGATACGCAACGAGGAACCGCAGCACATTAAGCCTTCCTTGAGGCTTGACGGTAGCACACTTTCCACATCCGAAGCGTGCTCAGCTCACCGTTCAAACATGGGGAGCGTTATCATTTGTTTCGTGAGTTATGATGAAAGGTGAAAATAAAGCACGTTAATGGATTACAACCTTAAAACCATTTCCCATCATACCTTTGGTCTGATACAAGAAACTCTGGCAAGGTACTCTAGTTCAAAGGCTTTTTCCTCTGCTCGGTAGCACAGCCGTACCCGGGAGTTGGCACCGCACATGAGGTTGCAGCAGAGTCTTCCAACGCTTCCCACAAGAAAGTTGTCCTCATATTGAACGCTTACGGAATACCCGGAAAAACAGGAAACTCCTAAAATTTGTACGTATATAAATAATGACAAGTTAAAGAGTCATCATTTTCATATTCCAATTCATCTGCTACTTATATGGTATGCTAAGCAAAAAAATTTACGCCAACTTTACATGCTTTTAAAGAAATGAACCATCACTCGTCCGTCGTAAACCCAAAAACCGCAAAATAGTACTACTAAAAGTGCTGGTGCCAGTATAATACTGCCAAAAGATAAAATGTTTTGTATGATAGAACATTTAGCGCATATGCAAACCCGTATATCTATAATAATTTTCAGACAAAACTGTAGATAAATGTTATCTTGTTCTACTGTCTGGATTGGAAGGAAATGCTTCTATGTAACAGATACCACATACAATTTAGGTTTTCTCTATCTCGTACATTTTATGATGGATAAAAAATATTCATAAATCAGCTTTAAGGCATCCCGTCACCTTGAGTGTACAATTACGTGTTACTGTAGACACGCGTCATTCATCCTTATTCTTATGTTTATTGTTATGTTTAACGATTCATTCCACCTTAAGCAACCGCCACAAAAGTGGCAAGCAGTAGTCTTTCAAAGCTTGTCTACAAACATCATCAACATGCTACCACTTGGCTATTTTTCCACTTGAATCCCTACAAAGAATGCTCGTAGAGATTACATATTTTATATTTAGTACTTAGTACCTGTTCTGGAGACGTCAAATCGTATATAATCATCAAGGAAGGCAAAGTAATTGACA
This sequence comes from Entomobrya proxima, assembly GCA_029691765.1. NCBI lineage: Eukaryota > Metazoa > Arthropoda > Collembola > Entomobryomorpha > Entomobryidae > Entomobrya > Entomobrya proxima. The sequence goes on from CM056168.1 coordinate 19,667,122, forward strand.
AGTTTCAGGTTTTCACTTTCCTCGTTATCGTCGGCATTATTATGTGAAAAATTTGCTACATTTCTTTCTTCGGCGATGCTTTGGTTACCAGTACTAGTTCCATTCATACTTGCTCTGCTACTCTTATTGGCACTATTGCTGGATGCGGAGGTGCTAGTATGGCCGAAAAACCCATAAATGCTATCACAACTGCCACTTGTGCTATTTTTACAGTCTTCATAACTTGTATCAATTTTGCTCTGACTATCCAGGAACGACGTGGTTTGTAATAATGGAGATCCATTTTGCTTTGCAAGACCATTTTCGTCATCATCACTATCACTACCTTTTCGTCCGCATCCGCATTGCACTATCTGATGTTCTAACTTATCCGAGTGTAATGATTTTGGAATGGAGAACTCTTCGGACTCTTTCATCTTCATCTAGTTTATCCAAATAGACGTATACTTAACTGGAACAAGAAACCGGTGTGGTTTTACTGAGTAAAACAGAAAAGTGCACAGACTATGCAATGCTTTATTCATCTATGAACTATACGAATCAATTCCCTAATCAATGACACAATGTATCGCTAATTACAGGATAGCGAACAATAAACAAATAAAACAACATTTAAACTGAACACAAAGGGTACATTCTGTTATAAAGACTATCTGAAAGACTACACATAGCGAAAACTCAGCAGAAGCGTGGTTATACGCGTTTCTAAATTACCTGATTTTTTCAACTGAGAATTGTTCCCTATGGAGTAAGAAAACCGATACACTTGCTATAAAACAAAGTAAAACTTTCTCAGGGTTAAAACCAGCAAATAAACATTATTCCACGTTCATTGCTATTCCTTCAAGCGTATCATAGGTATCAGCATTGAACTTTGGATATTACATTACTTGCAACTTTGGAAGACGAGGTTGTTACGCTACTTTATACATTACATCTCTCACTAGCTAGTTTTCAGCTTCTCACAGATCAGTTTAGTTGTCTGCGATAAATTTAGTAAATGAGCGACACCATCAAATCCCTCCGATTCAGTAATTTTTCAGTTGAGTTTCCAACAAGTTACGGGGTACGACCACTGCTGTGTGTACTGAATATATTTTACTTGAAAATAAACAGTAAAGTGGCAGCAGCGGCTTCTTTTGATTACAGGCTATATCTGAACTAAATTTCATTTCCAGGCTTTCAGGCTAATTTGTTAGTTCGAGTCTCCCGTGACCAGGTGCTAGGAATGTGTATAATGCACAGTGAAAAGTTTACAAACTACCTTTTAGCTTGATATGCATGACAGTGTACCTACCAACGCCTACTTCACTTCATTCCTGACAGAAGCTAGTTTCTGACTCCATGTTGTGTAATGCACAATAGTACTCATATACAATCATGATCATGTATTTTTTCGGAAAAGGTTAAAGGAAGAATCTCTTTGGAATGGCTAGGTAATATGATATAAGCATCACCCATCATTCTTTTTTAAAGGATACATATAAGTATCACATAACAAACAACACCTTTCATTATTTGTTTATGTCTCCAGTATACGTAACAAAAACACAATATTTTTTAAAGAATTCAAAGAACTTCAAAGAACACTTGCAAATAGCACTTAGAGTAACATACTTAAACAACACGTAAAAATGCATGTGTGTAATGTAATGCACTCACTACAACACATATTATGATGGCTGACTAATGTGCTTAAATATGAATATGTGGAAAAGAACCAAGCACGGAGAAACTAGTTTTTTATCCTTTGAAACGTAGATCGGCCAAAACACAAAAGGCCACACAGTTTTTAAATTCGCTTGTACTCTTCTTGTACCGTTGTATCCATTTACGCAGTTTCTCGTATCACGGAGAGCACGTTTCTTCTGGATTGGAGCTGCTTGAAATCTCGCAAAGACTCGTTTTATATTCAACAGATTGTTTGAAAATGCAAAATCGTCTGCTTTCGATTCAGCGTCATCCATAAATCTTCTCGGATCACTAGTATCAGAATGCATTCTTTCACGTATGTAACTTGTTTGTTGCTGAGGCAAAAGTAGGAATTGCCAAACAATGCTGCAAGCGAACGGTTGTTAATATTGTGTCATAAAAATGCTTTGAAGTTAAGGCAAACGTAAAACTTGTAGTGCTACAAATTCCGCGTCCATGCAATACATATAACTTACGGATGGTTGAACACTAACAGGAAATTGAAACAGTATTACGCAACCTAGAAAAATATTGAGCTCAACCGAAAATTCAGCAGCATTTAAGGCATGATGCTATTTCTCATGTGATCGGTATGACAAACAATTTAACGTGTTCACTTTTGGAGTTGGAATAATATTTCTACACACCCATGTATACAAGTGGCACATATTATGAGACTGTCTTTATCTACTTGCGTGCATGCTATATAATATGCATACATACAGACTGATATCATCTAAATCTTATACCTCATTGTTTTGTTGCACTTTTCCTTAACTCAACAAGTCATTATTGTTTTACGGCCAATTGTAATGCAGACAATATGAGAATGGTTCTCATATTAGTTTCAGTTTTAACACACTCCCCATTATGCATAAATCTTACTTTGCAACGTTACTTTCTGTAATGCTCTTTCAGTATAATTATGTATTACAAGCCCCTGTTTGAGATCTTACCTATGTAAGTTGGAAGCCGTACCTTAGTAGAAGAAACTCGGTAAACTTCATTCTGTGCAAACGGTTTCCCCATGTATAAATAGAATGGAATCCAGAACTTTAGAAACACAGATTCAGATTCATGTAGACTAAACCTACAATATTATTCATAATATTCGTAATATTCTTTAAACAAATGTTGTGCTCGATTGTTCAAAATTCAGACATGCAGAATTCATTAATTAGGAATTCAGTTACTGATGTACGCAGCTATAATAATGCAGAATAATGAAACCAGAAATAGAAACGTTGAGCAGCATTAGATGTAGGCGTAAGTAGCAATAAGAATTCCGCAGAACAATATTCACATAATATTCTGCTGTGGCTATAATACGGTAATCACTAAAGTTACATTTTTAACGGAAACATGTGTAACAGTCATTCATCCCTTCAACATGTCTTTTCCAGATTTAATTAGACACGAGTACCTATCCTTGTTGAATGGTTTCCTGTTCGTACACTGCTGTGCTCTATATAAGCATTGTTCAATTTTATCCCAGTGTCACAATACCCCATTTATATTTTTCATTTTAAAAAACCGGTCTAAACCAGTGTTCAAAACAATTTCGTATCAAATAACGAAATAACAACGGATCTAAGCTACTTTATTTTGCAACCCTACTCAAAGAACTTGTATAAAGTAAAGAATTATAGTGAAAAGAGAATTTGCTTATATGATGTGAAGAAAAAATATATTATTATGCCATCTTTATTATATCATTACAAATCATAAAGTTCGTTTTAAAAATATTAGCCCAACTGCGAGTTACATCATGCTATAAATTAATAATTTTTAGTTACAAGAAATTCGAAAGAGCCTTGTGCCACTTCTTTAGTGTTAGTCTATATATAATATGATCCTGTTGTTATGTGAGAATGATGATCTTACGACAAACTTTCACCTTTCAGCTTGTATGGTGGAAATGTTTGGGAAAGCAGTGGGTAGTTTGAAAAAGGATGAATTTCATTGATCCATAATGGTTCTATTAAATTCTCCGAATCCATACAGTTTGCCATGAGTCATGAGTCTATTTACTCAAACAATGATGACATCAGTCACGGATGATATGATTATTCTGACCGTACGTTACATAGTGGAAACCTTCCATGAAAGTTGTATTATTGTTGTCGAATGTAAAGCTGTTCATAATACAGCAAAGGAAAAGCTTTTATATACTTTTGTTGACGTATTTACGTTGATTCTGATCAACAAGATGAGTGGAGTTGATGCATGAAAGAGATGAGCATTAAGAACTAGTTTTGACGTAGCAGCCTTCAGTGCGATTATTAATCAAGATAATAGTTTGCCTAGTTGGAAGATTGGGTCATATTGTGCTTTCTTTCCTTTTGTTAAAACGGCTTGTTTACGACAACAGGGAAACTGTATATATGTACTGAGTTGTGGAAAGCAGATGAAAGTATGTTCTACCACGTCTTTCAAACCAGCTTGGGAGAAAATTGAGTGATATCATCACCATCCGGAATCGTACTTCTAGGTAGTTGAATTTTAATAACGGAAATTATTGTGGCAAAAACTATATTTCTAGCAGTCCATATGCCACTGCCACATAATATATATATGATGTGTATATCAACTTACATAAAGCTATTATACGTAGAAAATAGAAAATATTGTGGGGAATACTGAGAAGACATTTCCTATTCCTGACAGATTACATAATATTATGATGAAGCATGATTATTTTTCTTTCATGTACTACATGATTGGCATTATTCATCCCATCTTTATGGATTCCAGGAACGATGCTTACGATGACAGGCTCTTAAAAATAAGGTTCAGCATGTAGTCTATTTATTACAGATTTTCTTATTATGAAAGAAAATCCATGAAATTTATGAAAAAGCTGAGTGCCTGTGTCTCACAAAAAAGGAGGTTGCCATCTTCATTTCAAGTACTTTTTACTCAGGGTTAGTTGTTGGGAATCTCTCAAATGTCAACACTCAACTCAACCCATGCATGTTCATGTTCTGTGAATGATAGGACTCTTCCAATGTAGTTGTTCTCAGGTTACAAGTCACGTTGCCCCATTTCGTTGTTACCGTCAATGTTTTGTGTATTCCAGTATTCCACTCCCACTCCTGTTTCACTCGGCACTACTCATCAGTATGTACAATAGCTTGGAAATTGTATTGTAATAATAATACGTGGGTAGCAGCATATTATACGTATTAAACGTATTCATTTTAATTCAAAAGTGATATGCGTTCTAAAATTATTTTCATGGTCAGTAAACCTGTAAAGTGTGTATTGGTTAACGAAATGTGATTATGTGATCTAGAAAATAACTTACCACAGAGCTTCATTGGCTGGCGGCTATTACAAAAAATATGTACGTATTATGCTATGAAATTTGTATGCCAAGAAATTAAAGTTTTCATTGTTGTAAGGAGTACCAAAATGTTTAATAAACGTTTACATAACATCAGTTATCAAATTGAAGTCATACAATTAAAATATTTTCACAATTTGTGCAAATTTAAGAGTTTTGTTTTGTTAAAGGGTTTCCATAAACTGGTATACTGGTAAGATAAAACACGAAGAGCATTAAATCCACCATTTTAAGTAAAAATATAAACAAAGTAAAGGATTGAAAGGAGTAAAAAGAAATTGGAAACTAAAGTAAACATTTTCTACTAATGTTACAATAAAAAAAGGCAAGATACTTAGTACAACATATATTGAGAACGTTCAATGCAATATCCTACTACACCCTATATTATCTATAATTATTAATGTAATACCATCTTTAGAAATCATAATTGTTATATATTTTTCAAATTTTCAATAAATAAGATATGTACATACCTTTATGCTACACATTATATTATGCTATATATAACACACTGTTCAGCTACTAGTTGCAGTTTATAGCTACCTTTATCCCTTCGTAACTCACTTTCACAGTGAAAACTGGAATTGGACTTTTAAATTGAAACCATACTTTGCATACGATTGGAATTTATCGCGGTTCCTGTAACATTGGAAAGAATGTTGCAGACGGACATTAGACCAAATCCCAATCGACCTCATTTCAACAGTACTTTTTGTATCGCACATAGTTTTCTATCAGATCTGTTCACGTTATTAAAATGATCATGTACAAAATGTACTTTTTAAAAAGAACTCTGGAAAAATAGTCCATGTACGTCAGTATAATTTTCATTTGCTCTCGCGTGGGAAAATTCTTGCGGACTAAAAAGAACGCTTCTTTTATGTTTGGCTTAATATCATTAGTGCCTTTTCCCAAAGTATTTGTAAAAAGCAGTTCAAACTCCTTGGTTGTCACTGACAAAAACATTGAAACGTAATACTTCTTATTTATAGATGCATAATGTTATATCTACTAGAATTTTATACAAAATCCCTCCACAACGGACGAAATTTGCTAAACGTTTGTATATTATCTCGAATTCATTTATATATATGGTAGCATTGTGCAAGCCTTTTCAGCTCATTAGTCGTTCCTCATCTTCTCTCATTTCTTCAATTTAGGATTTTGCTTGCTAGAGCATGTATACATAATCATTCATTTTACGACAAGCTATTGCTTGCACATGACCATTTGACAATAATATTTTCCCAAAAATATCTTGTCCTATACTATACTTTCACTTTTCACTTGTTACATTTTATGCAGACCTAGTTCAGTGTTTGAACACATGAAAGCAATTTTTGGGCACGCAGAAGCAAGCAGACAGATAAATTTACGATAGATTATGCAATAATAATAATTATTATTACCAAGTTAACAAAGACAATACTTAATTTCCTGCTATAATGTATATTAAATGCACACAAAAGTATGACATGTTTGCCCAACCTATCTAGACATATGGTCGCTAGTCTTCAAGTAGCGTTTGTAACCATATAATTATGTATATGTGTATATATTACTTAAGCATTTTATTTTGTTTTTATATTTTTTTAAATATGAAACGGCTCGGTATACTACTGACCAAAAGAGATGAGAAGCATCATGATTTTGTGTGCTCTTTCGTTCTGTAGCACAAATACAACCATAGACAACTACTTTAATACCTAAATACTTTTTTGCGTTTTAAGGGAACGAGAAAAGCTCTTTGATTGTCACAAAATAGAATAATACATAATTGTTTGTTATATTTCGGTAAAAAATTTGACACGAACACTTTGAATTATAATTTGTTTTCCCTAAAAGAACGTGAAAAGTGGTCATGCCAGTGCGTGTGTTCATATTTTCGAATCATAAATCATTGAATAACTGTTTGCATTCTGCATAACACAGACTGATAATGAGTATATCCATTGATAAGATCAAATATATATGCTCTGAAATATAACAAGAAGCTAAGAAGAAGATACGATACGATTGTTATGTTGGTAAGAAAAACTTAGATGCAAGAACCTATTTGGACTTTAATATGTAATAGAATCAGATTTTGTATGTAAGTTTGTATTGGATGAGAAAAAAGTGAAAGAAAAACGGATCTAAAAATTTGTAGGCGGAAATGGAACAACAAGAGAAGAGCGGATTGAAGGGTCACAAAAACACACAAAAGATAAAAAGATAAAATATATGAGCTATTTAATTAGACATATCTGCTAGAAGCTACGATAAAATGTATATATTATTTTATATTAAGAAACTGTAGAATATAGATATATACAAATATAATATTAACTTTTATGCTTATTTAATAATGAGTGATGATAAAGACTTTATACGTACTTGGTTCTACATGGAATGAAGACATGTAATACACTAACATTATCATAAGAGTAGATACGTAGAAGTCTCAATCAAGCAAACCAAGCAACCCAGGTCGGGCAGCACACTCCAGCAAGACAACAAAGACACATTCCCAAACACGTGTTTAGCTTTTCTGCAAATGCGATGTGCTGTCAGGAAGGAGAAAAAAGAAAAGAACAAGATAATGATACCAAAACTTATGATAATTCACGAAAAGATTTTTTTACTTTCCCATTTACTACTACACACAGCTTACACAATAACTACTTAAAATTTCATTAGTGGTCGAGTGAAAAGTTTCTTTGGGTACATCAATTGTTTTGTGTGGCCGTTGTGGGTGTGTTTTGTATTTGAAAGTGAAGAACATGTATGTTTAGAATACTTTTTGTGTGCTCCTCTTTTGTAAGCTCTGGATTCATTCATTTAGTATGTAAACGTTAGTATACTCAAGACTCAAGAAACAAAAGCGAGGGAAAACTCAATGAAAATAATCGCATGGGTTGAGTAAATTATAAAATATATTGTTAAACATCACACAAAAAATAAACAGAGTTTAATAGTGTGTAAATGTACGAAAAATGAATATATAGTATATTATGGCATTTGTGTGTTTCTTTGGGGTTTATTTTTCAGACAAAAGAAAGTTAGTATGGAAAAGTCCGGGCTGTTAGTATATCATTATTGTAAATAGAGTAGCATGCAACTGGGACTGGGGTAGTGAAATAACTTTTTGTGCAATCACATTTATAAGACACAGAAAGCGTGTGTTTTTGCAGACTAAAGCGAACGAATAAGAAAGACGATATAGTTAATAGGTATGTGTACACACTGAACTGTATAAGTTATGGCAATATTCACTCTACTTGGATAATAATATTTAAGAAAGAGTAAAATGAAGACTTAATCTTGCACCAGAATCATGGCAAAGACGATGAAGAGGGCTTTAACGTTGGCATTAAGCTCGGCCTTCGTGAAGCTCACTTTGTAGAGACGTCGGTGGCCCAGCCGTCTCGCAGTCACTTTGGCCACGACTTCCTCATTGCTCTGTTTCACCTACATACAAGTGTGCATACAATTTTAGCGGAAATGCATTCAAATTTAACTTTTACTTTCCCTCGATCGCATCACTTTTTTGTACAAAAAGTAGGGAGCCTCTTAAAAATAGGCTTGAATCAATTTTTTATTTGTTTTTACGAGTTTGCGTCTTGTGTTACGAATTTTTTAGAATGCTCATTTCTCGAGAAAGAAAGGATTTTATCAATTGGTGGAGGAACGGAAGTCGCTTGCTTTCGCACTTAATATCTGTACGGTACTCCTGAAAACTTACCAAGAATTCTGATGATGATACGAGCACTTCAACATCGAACTGCACTTTCTCACTTTCAGACAAGTGACAAGTTAAAGCAAATTTACGATCGCATTTGCAAGGTCCATATGCTGTTTTTACGATTGTTCCGAATTGCCCACCCGTTGGTAGTGTCAGTTTGGCTTCAATAGTCTGTGCATAAAACAAGAAATGATGGAATGTTGCTGACCTCATTTTCTGATAACGTTTCAGGGAATATGTTCATAACGCCTGGCATAAACAAAACTTATATGTTGTTGTGCGAAACGACACTCGATCAAAAGATTGAAAGTGTATGAAAGTGAATTATGTAGAAAATGGAAATGATAATAACCAACTCACTCATGAAGTATGAAAGCGTATAATGTACATGACCATTAAATCTACAGAATTCTACCAAAAAGAAACAAAAAGAATTTTTTGACAAGGCTGGCAAGAATCCTCACATTGAGTTTTCTGTAATGCATCCAAACGACCGACCTAACGTGCAATCTACTTTAGTACATTTGCAAATCCTAGCTTGGCTCACTGCATGGAGGGCGGTTTCGTCTTTTCGTCTCGCGTTTTTTCTCAAGCTAACAATATTGCGTGTGCGTGTTCTTTCTTATTACTATTACACTTTTTTTGTGTTTATTTGCTCAAAATCGAGAACGTAGCCTCTTTATTCTCATAAAAATTGGCATAACATGCCAAAGCATAAGGACTTGGGAGTGCATTTGAAAAAATAAGAGTTCATGAGAGATGTTCATGAGACTTCCTTTGAATTGCAAGAGAATTATGTATATGCCTGAACAGAATACAAGACAAAGGCTGGAAGAATGAAATTGCTTTACTTGGTGTCGCCAAAACATTTTTATTATATATTACCTTGAACCATGAGCAGCAGTATGGAGTTTCGGTCTTGACGTGAAGAACGTGAACACCATCCAGAGTTTGGAACACCAAAAGCCTCGTAGCAGATGACTCGGCAGGTAGGCATTTGAATAATATCCTTCCGTCTGGTCCGTCTATGGTAAAGCCAACGCTACGAATTTCTGGAGCGTAAGCTAACCATGAAAGAGAAAGAAAGTACAAAGATATAAGATTTTTACGAACAAATAATACTTAAAGATAACACCACACATAAATACAAATCATACAAAACTTTGAAAATTGCAATCATGTACTAAAAATTTCGCATACTTGTATGTATGCGAAAAATATTATTATTATCAGTTCATTTCTATGTTGTCTCTGTCAGAATTCCTATTCCTTAAACAAAGCACTTTCAAAACACGAAAAATCCAAAGCGGAGTAAAGCATACAATACAAAGTACAGTATAATATGTTATAGAAGTAAAAATAGAAAGAGAAGAGCAGAGCGTTTACTCAGCATCGGTTAACAGACGAGCACTTTCCCAGCTGCTCATTCTTCATCATCAATACCATCGATCTTGAAAGAAAAAGTTTACAAAAGCCATCAATACAACACAGCTTTTTGAATGCATAACAAAAGCACGACGTAGTTAACATAAAAATATAGAATACATAATAACTTGGCATATTAATTTGGAGGCAACCAACCCAATCCATAAACACTATTCATGAAACTTTGTTTGCATGTAGCTGAGAAGATCCTAAGCTTAAATTGAAAGTAGAACGCAGAAAATCCTTTCACGTTTCGGGAGGAAACATAATATGCGTTTCTTGCACCACACCGTATTCTTCACAATTTAATCATTGACCGTGAAGTTACCAATTACCAGTTTGTGGATTAACCATCAGCAAATGTGTCATGTAAATCCAACAACAACAAAATCCTTCGGATAGAACTACCATACGAGAATTATAATGACGATATAAGATGATGATAAACTTTTCTCAAGTCGCCCCATTTCAAAACTAAACATTCATGTGGAATGCATGTGTACATTGATATTTTGCTAAAGTCATTGTCATCTCACAGCAGCTCCTATGTATATTCTTTTAACTATGAAAATATAAAAGGTGTGGAAATGGCAGGGGTCCGTAATGTTTTATAAGACTGTATACCATTACCCCAGTCCGCGACAAACCTGATGCATACTTTCACTCTATTTGTTATACAGATAATACCAGAGAAAGTAACTTCAGAAGCGCTTACGAGCAAGCTAAAGAAAGAGAAATAACATTGACACAAGCTGAAACAGGGTGTTTGTGTTTCAACGACAAAACTGGCTACAAGTCTTACTTTAATACTACTCAACTATCTGATTGATAGCTGTCTGTCTACATCCTAAAATCTACGCACACATATAATTCTCATGCATACCTACTTTTATCAGGGTTGATGTCAACAGAATCAACTGCGGCTAGCATCTGTAGTCCGGACAAATGGGGTGTTGCATCTGGTGGTAGGTTAATGCCTACAAAGTTTGAAGAATCCTCACTAGTACTTCGCTGAGCCTGAGGAACTGACGGCAGATCTTTGCTGCCCGTCTTTCGGGGCTGCTTTTTGATCGGTGGTTTCATCACAAATCCATGATGCTCATTGGCGGCGATTGTGTTATAACTTCCTATTATGGTACTTGTATACATGTTGCCTGTTTCCCTTCGAAATGGGAGCGTGTGAAGTGAAAGTCGAGATGAGAATGTGACACAGAAAAAGTGAAAGTGCAATCAACAAGGCCGATGATGTTCCTCTTTTTTCCTCTCGATATATATCATTAAACTTGTACTCGACGAAAAAGATGCTGTTGCCGATAAGAGGAGGAAAACAAACTACCGCCGCTACTATTTCGTCTACTTGAGTATACTACACTTGTGAAGCTTCTATTATCTGACATGAGTGTAATGTCGTCTCGTCTCTCAACCCTTCGTAGCCTTTAGCTTCAACCGTTGTTATCACCAGCGGTTGACTTTCTCTTGTCTCGTCTTCAGTCACTTGCTATGGTTGGTGATGATGCTATTGTTGTTGTTGTATGAACGCAAGAAACGACTTGTTGTTTCCTTAGTCTTGTGGGATACAGGATAATATTATTAATTGCGTCGATGCTATTATTTTCGCTTTTTCAGTCTGTCATTTGCAGTTTGTATGATGATGGTATACTGGTAGTCCTTGTTAGTTCCTGCACATATGCCACATTAATAAAATGTCACATGGACTGTTAGCATTGAACAATGTGACTTTCAATGCAATGACGCACTGCAAGTTTATTTCTACAGATCACGATCAAATTTTATTGAATATATGATTAAATTTGGTATGTGGTTCAGGTTTCCTATACATGTCCAACATAATACCTTTCAAATTTGGATTCTGCTGAGTGTTGACGCATGATAGTAGTGATTATGTCAAATGTCAAAATGGTAGTACGTATTTCCCTGCTTCTCTGCTTGTATTTCATTAATGTAACGTGATACTTTTGTAATATCTTTGGGGGTTTAGCCGAACTCAAATTGAAAATGAATTTCCCTTGCAATCAGATTCACCATACGCTTGCCCAGTTGAGTGAGAACTGATAATAACAATAATAGGATCCCGAGACTTGTACTGGTTTATGAAATACGACGGGAATCCGCCACCGTCAATCGCAGCCCGAGGCAGTTTCAATTCATATTGCTATACTGTATGGCTTATGGTTTTGTGATCCGATGTGTATGTGCCTTTCTCGAGTGATGTAAGTATCTGGGAAAGTAGGAAATTGTGTTATTCGATGTGGTTATGATGATAATGTGATATAATATGACGACAGGGATGCGGATGCGTAGGTGGCTTGTATAGACACATTACATTATGATCATCCCTTCTGGCAAGAAAAAATTCTCTGAGCAAGTGGACCAGTACATGAACTGTGTAGCAAGGTAGAGAGTTGGTGCGCAAGTAATATAGTCAAGTAAACTCTTGCCGTGTGTATGCCTTTATTTCTGGATGAAACAAACGTATTTTCTCTTTCAGGGACGGTTCGACTTAATATAGTTAGGAATAACGGAGAAATGTAGTAAATTGTAAGCACAGATATTTCTTTTGACTTGCAGTGCTCTCGAGAGAATGGAAAAACAAAAGTCAACTATATATACACGTAGACAACGCTATATACACGTAGTTTATGCTTTTGATAAGTATATATATATCTGTTGAATACATAATTATATCTGCTTTGGAAATTGAATGAGTATAATAATATGGTGTCATGCTGAATTGTATGGACTTATATATTTAGTGCCTACTTATTACATGGAAGTAGGAATAACCCTCTCGTTGTTTGTTTAAAACTATGAAAGTTTACAAAGAAAGTGTATGAATATTACAGTGGAACGGAGTGACGGTTCGCTCGAAATAGGACAGAGGAAAAGTGAAACAGTCGCTTGTTAAGTGTAAATACAAGTTTTCTTTTCACTTGCTAAAACTCAAAAGATCTTCAAAATTTCGTCTCTTATGTTTATGCTAGCATTTGCATAGTCGTTTATTTATATACGACATATCAAGATATCAAGTATGGGTTTCAAGATTAGAAGATTAAACGAGCATTCCAAAAATTATTTTCTTTTCAAGCCAGCAATGTCTCATTTTCATCCCCTCTCTTTACATTTTCCATCCCAAAAGAAAATGTCAACAGTCATGTTGACAGACTTGAGCTTTTCATGCAGACTCCTTGAGACGGAAGAATGAAATAAAAATCTAAAACTATTAAGATAGATAGCTTGAGGGCAACTCAGTCTCAAAATACGGAACTGCCTAATATGTATTTATCTTTTCATTGTTAGAAGTTTATATGCTCCATGTTGTAGCATATACCTGAGACATTCTGAATTGTTTTCTGCACAGTTACTGGATTATTTCCATTCCCACTAGAGCATTATCCCGTCCCCTGGTGAACAACGCGCTTTGACTTTCTTTTTTATTTATACTGCTTTGTACGTTTATTATGTTGCATGTCAATTTAATGATCGATGATTGATACGTTCAAACCTATCTCATGTTTTTAGTTTTCAAATTTTTAACTCAGTTTTTTATCACAAAATTTCTTTTGCTATGATGTTTCAAAATTTTATCAATATTATATAATATTTGCTTACATAACAATGATATTTGCTACTAAAACAGAAATTTTGTAGTAAAAGTATCATCCATAAACTAATACCAACTACGATTACTTGTGCGCTGTTTTATTTGTTAAAAACAGTTATCAATACTAACACAAGTACTAAGAATGCAATAACGATTCTAGAATGTATTATTATGAATTGACATTTGTTACCCCAAATTCGAGTGATCTCTCTGCCTGGAGGGTTCCTTATAGAAGGGAAATTGAACACACACACGTTATCACTACTACTTGTTGTTGCTGTGCGTTTGTCATGATTCGATCGGAGAGTCGAATCAGCACCATAATTCCTATGTGCTAGGAACACTAATGATATAGGTTTGTGTGTATGTGTCTTCTATTTTTCTCGTGCTCACAACGAGATTTGTGCCAGAGAAAGCGTGAGAATTTTTATATAAAACCTAACACAACTAAACACCCAATAATGACGCTTTATGATTTATTCCACTGAACATGAGTAAACTCTGTGCGTTTTGTTATTTTAGGCTTTCGCGTGTTGCAATGAGTGTGTTCAACCTGATATTCAACAACTGGGATAATTTATAATGCATGTAACTTGTTGTCTCTGTGTACATACGCGTAAAACAGCAATGCAAATTGACGCGTGTGAAAATAATGATTTAGCTTAGTCAGGTAGTTTTTGGTGTACGAGATTGAAAGACAAATTTAGAGATATGAGTGGAAAAATTGGCTGGGGAGAAAGTAGACTCAGGGAGCGCAATCCTTAATAATGTTATATGTATGTTCTTGCTTTACCTTAATACGAGCCTTCCAGTAGCAGGAACGGAGCAAGAGCAGCAGCAGGTTTTTCCAGCGTGGAATTAACTAACTAAGAGAAGCCTCCCTGTACAGTGACTGAGAGAAGAGCAGGCAGCCTGGAGTCCGGAGAAAGCAAGTTGGAGAAAGACAAGATCTCTCTGTGCTTCATAGGTCGTTGTCGTTGCGTTGTTGTGCAAGCACTACTGCCGCTACGAAAACCACTACAACTTTTATCTATGTGTACATCTGAAAATGAGGGAGCCAGAGCCAGAGCGAGATATATATAATAATATTGTGTAGAACAAACGTGTGTAAAAGAGAGCTCCAGAGACGAAAGGTTGATACATGAAAAAATGTGTTGGCTTCAACTTAGGGGCTTTATTGTGTGAGAAAAGGAGTCAAGTAATGGGAATAACGGTAGCTATAGTCTACAGTCCATATACACATACACACACAGACACGACAGAGTGATGGTAATGATGATGATAGAAGTAAGTGGTAGTACTAACAACGCCAGTTTTTAGAGAAAGAAGATACGGAAATAGTAGTAAAGAGTAGTGGTAGTTATAATAACTCTGGAGAAAGACGAAGTCGAACATATAAAACTATCGATCCAACTCTGAAACCTCAACTGGGCAAAGATTCTCAATTCATATGACTTTCATCTGTCCTGCTTGCATGCTGCTTGATGCCAAAAACTTGGCTCTCCTTCCCTCTTTTCACATCCATACATTTGCAATATATATTATTATTATTATATATACCGACCAAGTGTATATATTGAGTATGAGCTTCGCGAAAGTGTGCTACGTAGGTACATCATTTGCAGAAAGTCCCTTTCTCTTCTTTCGGGAAGCAAGCAGAAGCGTTAGCAATAGTTACTTACGAAGCCCATCGGGCTACCTTTTCCTAATAAAAATAAGTTTAAACAAGTCTATATATTTCATGTTTCCTATTTTTCTTGCCTCAATTCTCCATCCTCACTTCTCCTACCCCTTCTTTTATCATCGAGGAACACTTCCATTTTCTCATCTGCAGAAAGCCTATGGTAATAGTACTTTTTCGCAAAACCTTGGTAGTATGTATATCCCGAGTCATACTGATAATGATGTCTCTCTCTTTAGTAAGACTATTAGTGTTGAAAAATGGAATGGTGAAAGGTACGCAAATAAACAAAGTCACTCATAGTGATTATAGTACTCATGCCCCCACATCAGTCACAATGGACAAGTTGAAAAGTTCTCGTGTCTGTAAACAAATTGGGGGTTCAAAAACGCATAACTGTATGCGTAATAATAGTTGTAATAAGATTTGCGGTAGTTGCCCTCATAGGTAACTTGGCGTTCATTAACTTGATGCTACTCATCCATCTTTTGGGTCTTTTGTTGCAAATTTTATCAGCATGGCAAGAAAATGCGCACTCCGTTCGCTCATCCAAGATTGTAGATTATACTTGACTTAATTTAGATATTTACTAGGTTCGTATACATCTTCTATAAACCATAATATTTGTACCTGCTGCGAGCTTGGACGAAACGTTTTGCAAGAAACCCTTTATATGCGGGTTGGTTGGTCTTACAAAATCATTTTCTCTTTGTCGCGCAAAATAATGCTTACAATATTTTCGTTCTCTCCCCGTGCCCCCGTGCTCGCTCATCGTTGCTTCTGTTTCCCATTTCTTCTTGCTGAAATGAAAGTATCTTTTGAGCACAGGACTACGAGGAGTCGGAATGAAATTAAAACAAACCCAAGGAAGAATAAAGTGAAACCGACTGCAAATACCGCACACGCACACCGCACAACAAAATGCAAACCATACCACGCATACCAGAGAATACCGAACGACCGACCGATGAGAATGGATGTTGACATTCAGGGTTCAAAATTTATTTGGAAGAATAATAAGGTTAGTACGCTTTCTTTGCTCACTTGTGATCCTCTACCAGACCCATATCAAATGCTAGCCTTAAAAATTTATGAAGTATGAAGCGACAACCACAGAGAAGCGATCTCATATACTTTTCTAACACATAAACAAGTAAAAAAGCGTACACAATTGGGAAAGAAGCCACCCATAGTACTGTTGATTGCTGATTTTATGACTAAATTCAGTTACGTGCAAAGCGTACTTGGCAATAATTGGCTAATCAATACCGTGATGTTTACAATTCCTATTACTGGCATGGACAATGAAGCAATGGAGCATGGAGCAAAGTTTAGAGAAAACATTATGTTATGGTGGAACTGAGTTCTAAGAACTCGAATCATATTTTGATTTAAATGTAGATAAGCAAACGTAGTTCTACTGATATCTGTTTCATCTTGATTCTGATGTTCATGTTTCATACTTGACCTCTCGACGCTTTGACATACGTGGACAACAGTAGAATAACACACGACATAATATGCCCTCTGTGCCGTCTGTGCATCAAACATTGGACTACGTATAATGTGCATATTTATGGTCACTACGGAATACAGAGGGACTAATAATATGAATATCAGAGGGATACTTAGTGTAAGTGTAACTAGTGTCATGACAAATACGTACGAAATACTAATGAAAGTAGTATTATTGTCGTTAGTAAAAATATTGAGTAAGAAACGATGACAACATGGAAATATACAAGCAGAATGGAATTTTAAATTTATCAAAAACTGGGGTTATGTGATTACCCGTACTGCTGAAAAACGAATGTATTGGCGCAACGTTTGAGGTTTGGCATTTATGCACGATATGAGATTTTATACGTAATTGTTGTTTACGGACACGTAACCTTATATCAGTTTTGATCTTTGTGCGGTGAAAGTCAAATTACTTTAATGTAATTGCTTATATTGTACATAAGAGGTATATTATTACGGTTTAAATTATATATCACCGACTAGAAGCATGAGACATAGAAATTCCAAATAAAAGTGACATTTTACTGAAGCTTACAAAAATTTAAACCTAGTTTAGGCTTGTTTAATGTTTGGGAGGAATTTCTAAATCAACATACATGTAATTTACTTGTTTGTTTTATAAATAGATGTCCGGACAGGACATCGAAAAAAGGATGAAAACAACGTCAAGTAGTCTGGTATTTAACACGGCCTACATACTGGTATTGCATGAACCTCTACAGTTTTGTCGTCAATAGTTGCTGATTTTGTATAAAATGCTTTCAAAAGGATAATAGAACATTTTGACATTTTATGTGGCTTCTTTAATCAAAAATCAAAGCGGGGTAATTTTATGAGTAGCATACGAGTACGGTATGTGTATTAGAGGATATGATATGTTTTGCTAATTCATTATATCGCTCTTTTACTCATTATGTTTCGCTATGCTATAGCATGCGACACATGATTTTAGGTCAGTTTTTGACCAGAATTACGAATTCACAACCAGTTTGTTAAAATTCGTGCATTAAGGGCCTGATTCAGGACCTTAATTGCAAGATATGGCAGTTTTACAGCGTACATGCTGTGCGACACATAATTTTACAGCCAAACTTGGTGTACAGACACAATAGCACCTCGGTAACAACCATATTGAACTTGAGGTCAAAAGGTCAACTCTAGGTCAGAGGTCACAGCGATGTCACAACTTTTCATAATAGAACCTATAGCATGCGACACATGATTTTAGGTCAGTTTTTAACCAGCATTACAAATTAACAACTGGTTTGTTAAAATTCGTGCATTAAGGGCCCGTTTCAGGACTTTAATTGCAAGGTATAGCAGTTTTACAGCGTACATGCTGTGCGACACGTAATTTTAGGTCAGTTTTTTTACCAGCATTAAACCTGGTTGTTAAAATTCGGATTTTACGGCCAGGACGATACTTAACTATGTGCATGCATTTGCAATTTATTTATGTTTTGAATTATGGAAGTCACCATGACAAACAACAATTAAAACGCAAAAGTTTACTTTCATGACTTATGACATTTAACTCATAGACCTATTTTCCTTATAAAATGCGGTTTAGTGTTATGACGGATATATACATGTATCTCCTCCGTAAGTAAAATCCGAAAAACTCACCGGAATTTGCAAACTATGCCAGATTTGAGTACTCGAGTACTGCCAAGTGCCAAACCAGAAAGCGTGCGTACGAAAAGATGTTGAATGTAGAAATGAATATATCTCTATACGATTTTCATGGACTTTGTTTTCAAGTGAATTCTTAAAAACTCAAGGCATGATGATAAATTTTGAAAGCAAGCTCTCAATTTCAAATGAAAATAATGTGAAATACTTCTATATCATAATATATTAACATTAGGAATTTCGGAATACCTAATCAGAAAAGCTCCATGATTTCTATATAATGATTTATTTGTCAATTTCTTGCACAGTCACGTAAAGCAACCAATTTGACTATGGGCAAATCGGAACTCAATATTGTATAATATGAAATATAATATGTTGTATGGTGTAATGATGAGTGGGTCAGGTGAAAGAAGTGAAAGCACTAAACTGACCAATTTGCCGATTTTCTGTACAGCAGTTGGGGCAAAGTAAGACCATGAGTTGGAAATGGTAGTATACCCAATACCCTTCATACTGTTCAGTGCATTTGGTATTAGTTTACATGCTGGTAAAACGATTTTTTCGTTTTTTTATAGCTGAGAACGTTTTTTGTCATAAAAAATCGAGTGAATCGTTTTTACTCGTGATTTCGTTGTATTTTGTATTTATATTTATGTGCTAGTGCAGTGTTGGGATTTTGCCCACTTTTTCCGGGTTTTCATCATGCATCATAATTTTCGTGTAGTGTTTTCGACCTATTTACATAATTTTGAAATATTTCAGGCTTCCTGGGCCGCGGCTATTCACAGTGAAAGCCTAGCAAAATTACGGAACCTGTTAAAAACATGAGCTTACCCAAAAGCTTCCATAATATGTATTCATTCATTTTTATTTTTGCATTCCGTCAAGAAGGTTACTACAGGTTTAATTATTTTGCCAAAATGCGAATTATTGTTGGTGATTCATTTGCCATTGTTTATATGATATTCAAAATCTTATATATCTATCTATCTAACAATCTATTTGCGATTGCGACGTAAAAAGTCGCTCCACATATCAAAATCAAACCCAACAGGTCATTGAAAAAAAATCGAAAAATCGTATCTTATTGAAAAAGCGCTGATGCATAATCATTATGTTCTCTTAGTATGTACCTATTTTGAAATATGTATCTGTTGTTTAAAGATCTCTAAGAAAAAATTGACATAATTTTTGCAAATTCCACAGTGCCATCGCATGCCTTATAGTCAGCATTATTTTTCAAATTATCAATCGTTTTTCGATTTATTACTTATAATAAACACATTATGCATGTAAAAACATGTGTGAATCGTGTTGGGTAGAGGGAACGGAGATTTTTTGCCTTTTAGCTTAGATACATTTATATTTTATGGTAGTGTGAAAGCAAAATTTGAAGATGAGGCTTAAAGGAACGCATTTGGGAAAACAATTAAAAGATTTTTCCTAGTAGAAAGTAGGATACGCTCAATGACAAAAACAAATCTAGTTATCGTTATAACTTTTGAATCCGGCAAGGTATTGAGATATTTTTTTCGCAACACGTCGTAGACTGAACCAATGCATATACAAGAGAGAATCACTATGCAAGGCAGGGTGTGATTTCCTATGCACGCTGGACTGAAAATTTCTTTGGATAAATACAAAGTTTCAAGAATTTCGGTTGTAAAGTATCCAGTGTATGGCTTTTGCGAAAACGTGAAGCTACCCATAAGATTATCATTTACCCGAAGGTTGCCATGCAAACATGTAATGATTTCAATTTGATGATGAATATTATTTCGATTATTTAAAAATAATAATAATTTAGAACAAAGTACTGCGCAAATCAAAGTTGCCAAGTGCCACTCCAATGAAAGAATGTTAACTGTTCAATGAACTCAAGGCTCAAAGCTCATTTGATGCGTAACGTATCGTTTGCAAAATGTCTAATGTGCTCTAATGGCAATACTATCATGGCGATGGCATGGCATGGAACGATAACACACGACATAGTACAAAATAATTTGCCAAATGTAAAATATTTTGTGTATTTTCCTAAGAATTTTTTCAATATTCTGGTCAATTTTACTTACGACAAAATTAGCTTACTAGCTTACAACATTCATATGAAAATACTGTAAAAAGTTCGATTGACAGTAATAAAATCAAACAGATCTACAATCGGATCTTTATACAGACAAATAATATCTATAGATAACAAAAAACTGAAGCTTTAGTGTTTTAAATCTGATATTTATAATTAACAGCGATTGATTAATGTACACATCGTCATCGTGCGATCATTAAAAAAAATCTTTTAAGTCAGCGTATCCTCACTTCTTATGTACTCGCCAATATCCGCTTGATGAAAGCAGACAATTGCGCCTGGCTCGGCATTACGGCACTCTGAAGTGGATTTTGCAGCAGTTCCAAAACCCTGTTTTCCAGAAAAACGAGAAAACATATAAATCAATTTTATTTAAAGTCTGGGTTCAAGAATTTATAAGAGAGAAGTACATACCAAAGGAATATCGTTCATGGAATACACCACCACCCCACTGTATTTGTGAGTGTTCTCAGAAATCCGTCCAATACCCGACTTCATTACATGATGCCCATACAAAAACTGTTGTTCTGCAGAAGGTTTTAACCACATCTTAGCCTGGAATTTTAAAGAATACAAATATAACCATGAATTTAAAGTAGCGTAACAAATCGCAATTATATGCCAAATTTAATTAATCATAATATGACACTAACTTGAGCATAAGGTGCAAGATAGTCTAACGCTGTGACATGAAGCCTAAACTTTTTCGTCTTTGTGAATTTCCCCATACAAGTGCCCAAAGAGACCAGGTTATCCCTTGAAATGTTTCCGGCCTTTCTCATAATTTCTTCAGAGACATAGTACACACGCTCCCTGTGCAATCTAAAGCAAAACTGTCCATCCGGTCTGTCGATCAGCAGCTTAATATTTTCTCCGATACTATAAAACAAATGAAATACACAATTATGCATTAGTTCCAACTTCAAATCAAACTCAAAATCAGATAACAAAATGTCTTACTATTTAGCTAATTTCTCGAAAAATAATCTAGTCTCCTCCTCTGTCAAGGGCCGCATCTTCAAGACGTTTGCTTCAGGGAAGACTTGGACCTTTGCGGAAAATCGTCTTAAATTGACAGACTTTAATAAATATAAACTTTCTGTCTGTATGTCAGAGACGTAATCAGCAAACAATGCAATAGTATTCTTTCAAAAACGCTGTATAGATCCCACAACTACGATTATTTAACTGTTTTAAACTTATCAGTTGATGAAGTGACACCAGGGCCATGTGCGAGTTTTGTTTACCTGCTGCTCATCTCCCTTTCCACATGCACATGAGAGTGGTGTTTACAGCATGCACAGAGTCACAGTTCATCACAGCAAAAATCTGCTCTCATTGCCCCAGCCGTGCAGCGGCTCTGCTTTATATTCACGTGGGGTCCTTCCCCTGCCAATGAAAGCGTAAACCCTACAAATCCCTCTATTTCAACATTGTTCCCACATCTGCTCAATACACACCACTTTCTGGCCTGGTTAACGGAGTAGTAAAGTAGCCAAAGATATTGAAAAATTGTCAATTTGGTAATAGTTAGTAGTTTAAGTTTTACTTTAACGAACTTCGTGACGAGATTTTCAAGCGTAATAAATATAGTATGGGATTAGTTTGGTTCATTAGTACAACGGACTTTAAATGAAGCTTTAATGAATTGGAACGGACGGCCGGATAGGGACATTTTAAGGGTATTGAATAGGAAGATTGCTGAAAACTGGGTTGATGGTGGAGAATTGTTGATGATGGGAAATAGGGAGTAGATGATGATCTGAGGAGAACTGTGAGATGAAACGAAAAGGAAGACAGATTTTAATTCCTCGTTGCTAAACGTACAAATAATGGTAGATGCATACGTGCATCTAAACACAAACAACAGGTATTTGAGTATTTCTGCCTTCATGCATTCAGCCGGTTATCAACTCTACCTCTACCACCACACTCGCTTCAGTTAATAGTCAATTAATTAAGTTATATTTTTAAGCAGTATTCCACCTGCCTAACTAATGCAACAGTTAACAAGCGACATTGAAACCATATCTTACTCTGGCCATTACTCGTAAAATGTATTTAGATTTGACTTATATAAACGTTATGAAACTATGTGCACTTTGAAAATTTGATTAAGAAGAGTAATAGTATGTTATACGGCAATGCAGAGGGTTGCCAATTTATTTAACAATCAACTAGAATTGCTGATGGACGCCTTGCAAGATTGACCATTTTGTTTGGTGGGGTTATCAATTAAGATGACGACGTAGCGAGTTGTATAAATTATGACTGTTGTTCATGCTGACTTTTAGGTTAAGTACTTGTCTGGAGGGATAATATAATTTGTGTAAATAGTGCTGTGAATAGTTGACCAAATATAGTTTTAAGACATGTTGTTTTAACCTTCCGGTCACAGACTTGAGGTTGTGCACAATCTAGATACTTAACAGTATCATAATTTATACATTCTTTAAGTGATAAGCTCAGTTACGTCCTGTCGCTAGTCCCAACTGTGGAACATTCGAAATGGCGGATGAAAACATTGAGTTTGTAAGCAATTTGGAAAACCTTCTGTCGCCGTTTTGCTATGTACCGGAGGTTCCACTACCAAACACTACACCGGAAGTTCCGGGTGGAATGTACTTATCTGGATTCATTTCACAGGGTAAGTTTTGTAATACCGGGACTACCGAGAGAGTGGTTGTTTGCAGGTTTTGATGAAGAGGTAGTAAGTTTCGGGTTTTTTTGTGTTTGCAGATTGTACATGGGGGTGCTGCTTCAATCACTCTGTTCTCAAATGCTTTCCGGTGGATAGATTCTTTGAAGACAGTCATATTAGTTTCGCCAACATTGTCAATAATGGGGCCATTGCCGTATCTTCAAGCAGTTACTCCTTCCCAGGCGGTCACATTACGTGTGCAACCGAATTGGCAATACATAATCCCCGTACTCAATCTGGCATGCGAAAGCTACTGTTGGGCATTTCATATACCGGCGATAACAACAATAGGGACCTTAAAGGAGCTGTTGTGATATTTGATCCTATTCGTTGTGCGCCTATGAAGTGGATTGAAATTCCCGACCCAGTAAGTATAACATTAGCATAGACCAGGTATATTTAGCAAACATTTGTGGTGGTGGAATGAAATTTGACTAAAATGCTTCAACAATGTTTTCAGGTCAGCAGCATTACTGTACTCAGTCATTTTGAGGAAGGTGGCAGCAATCGTCCCTTTTTCAATGAGACAATGATGGCAATGGTAGGAATCGCGGCCGTAGGTCTTCGTGGAGGATCAGTTATTATAATCGATCTTGGATTAGACGATCCGAATTTAACGGCTGTGTCAGCATCGGACAGTAAAAATACTTCTAATTTAACCTACCGGTTGTTGTATGTAAATCCTCACGAGTACGTCATCGCCACTAAGCGCCATAAGGCTGTCTCAAAACGCAGCTTAATTGCTTTAAGGTTTTCAAGTAGGTGGAAATATCATATTCTGGAAAAGTACTTTCCTAAACATGCCTAAATTGTTTTTGTTATTTACATTCTTGTTGTGTTTCAATCTCCCTACAGATGAACCGGAAGATGAAATGATTGCTGATGCCTTTCATTACTGTAAACCAACTGGGGAAAGTTTGCTGGTTCTTAATAAAAATGCGGTTGCTG
Source organism: Entomobrya proxima (assembly GCA_029691765.1). Taxonomy (NCBI): domain Eukaryota; kingdom Metazoa; phylum Arthropoda; class Collembola; order Entomobryomorpha; family Entomobryidae; genus Entomobrya; species Entomobrya proxima. The sequence continues at coordinate 19,691,506 of CM056168.1, forward strand.
TAACATGCCTAGAATACGTTCCTGCCATCGGATCTTTACTCGTAGGATTTACTTGTGGTGGATTTCAAATTTGGAGAATCAATAATATGGAGTTACAGTAAGTTGAAAATGCATGTTTATTTGTTCCAAACTTTACTCACGATAAAATTGAAGAAATGGTGAACTCAACTATGAAATTTATTTGTCTAGATTTAGTTCGGAACCGGTCTACATGTTAAGAGAGGAACCTCTTCACGTTTTTGGCTTCAGCTTTCAACAACCTGTTGATGATCCGAAAAATTATTGTTACATTTGGGTCATGTATGGAAATAAGTCAGCAGAATGTGGAAATGCCCATGTTGAATTACATAGTCTTTACTATGAGCAAAAGAATTTTATAGAAAATTTCGGATGCGTGTATGAGGTAATTTCTTGTGGAACATTGTACGTGATCAGATTCACATTTTTAATGCACATTTTTGATTCAGATTATTATGTTTGTGTATGCGAATAGGGATTTAAACAATGTGCCAAACGCTTGGCATTCCCATTGATAGATGATTTCCTAACCAATGAAAGTGAGAACGAAGATTATGATGGTGATGGTGTCCGATGCAGTGCACGACCCATCAGAATATGGACACAGCCAGACACTGAATTAATGTACTGTGCGTGGGAGGTGGGTCGTGGGGGCATATTCTACTTGGGGACATTTGACTTAAATCAGTGGTATTCCAACCACACAAAGGAGCTATTATATTATGATCCAGCAAGTGGTCTGTGTCCTTATTGGGTAGCTTTGCCAATTGAAATTCCAGGTAAGTGTAATTACCAAAGTTAGAATTGTTATATTTTGTGGTACAACTGGTACTACTTGTATTATTATTTCTGTTTCACAGATGTCTCAAACTTTGTCATGGACGTTAGAATTTTACCCAAAAGCTTGATGCGATGGGAGAATCCACATGCTAAATTGGATGTCCATTTATACCCTTCTTCTTTATCATTTCGTAAGTGTACTGTCATTTTGTTGTATCGTTAATGTCATGATTTTAACCAATGATCATATTGTTTATTGATCATTTTAATTTCAGGGGCAATGTGTTTAACTAATACCGGAGTTTCTGCCTTTGAACACTTTGGAGTTCAGGAGAAATTGATACGAAAGATTTTGAGAGATGGCCCATCCTTAATGATTGAGCCCAAAAGCATTAAAAAGTCATTCGTGAGACATGGTTTGGAACCTGTTTTCCCTGTTGAATATGGGGATGATTTGACTGAAAAGGTAAGGATTTCACAAGTTAAGATTTAACAGTAAACGCAAATGCACGCAAGCTAATTATTACACATTAAACCTTCATTTTTGTAGGAACAAGATAGATTTTTTATCCTAACCGTGTTGTTGGAAAATCGACGTACCACACCAATTATATATTTGGCCAAGTCTTGGCTCGACGGCTCCTATGCTAACGTAGGTTGCACAATTGATCTCATGATTGACTGGATAGCTGGTTATACAGTTGCACTTCGAAACGGTGCTGATGAGCATTGGGACGCACTGTTTCATTTTCCGGAAAGCATCTTGCCACCGGAAACTGTGCGTTACATAAATTTTTCAAACTTTGCGTGGACATCTTTACATCGACTATTATTAACTCTAATGGGACCGACTGAAGTTTACACTGGTATGTATTTTACTTACTCACTTTTAAAACATTATTCGTGATTTGCTTTTTACGTCGAATGATTTGATTTGACTTTGATGAATTTACGATATACTCTGTTGTTTAAAGTACGACGACAGGAACTAGAAAACATGGAATTTGGGCTGGGAAAACTGGTGCAGTATTCGTCAGCTTTATTAATGATGTACAAGGCGCAATTGCTTCCAGCATGTGATAGGTCCGTCATAACAAAGTTATCCGAGTATTATGAACAGCGCCGCCAGGAATCCAAAGAAGCACTCGAAAACTGTATTTATATTGATGTTCAGTTTAGAAAGGTATGGTCATGTTGCTTTTAGTTTATGCTGTTTCAAAAATTGATTTGAATTTGTTTCTTGTGATACTAAATTTGTCTCATTTTCAGTCTCATCCTCTTATGATTGATCATCTTATGGACAGCCTTATGGAAGACGTGGACATACATAGTGAATGGCATGTTGAGGATGGGCAGTACTGCTATCCCCCTCGCCATGTCGGATATCTTGTGAATATGTTCATGTGGCTTGACGCCGACCCCAAGGCCGTCTCCCGTGTCTTCATGTACTTCTTGATTGATCTATGTTTCATCAATCAGAATGAGGATACTACTCATAACAGCAGCATTGTTGAAAGAAAAGTTCGGGGGGATTTCAAAGCTGTGATCGAAGGAAATGCCGAAGAATATCAGGAAATTTTGGCTTTGTGGTTGCTGGATCATGGAATTCCCAATGAAATACTTGTGCTTCTCAAGGAAAATGACAGACTATATCAAAAAGATGGACTCCCGTGGTGTGCAGCAGCAGTTGCATTAACCGCTGCAGGATATGAAAATGATGTTGCTGAATTGCTGTTGAAATCTTGTCCGCATAATCTAGCAAAGTAATGCATTATCTTGATTTTTATCATCATAAATCTTTAAGTCTTGAAAGCATTACTCATTAAATTTTTGAATTGTAGATTGCTTTTTAATTTGATGACTTCGTCCATAAGTAAATACACATCACTGGCGGAACTCATGGTTTCTAGTAACTTGAGTTGCAATGATGAACTGCTGCAAGAATTCTTTGAAAGTAAGCTCCAATGTTCAAGTCTGGATCATTTTTATGGGATATTTCAGTTATTCGTTTTTATAGATTTTCTTATTTCAACTAGTAGTCAAATAATATTTGCATTTTTTACGCCTTGTAGTTTCTGAACAGCGGGAGAGGTTGGCTGAATTCGTTAGGACAAAAGCAAAGGAACTACCTGATCGAGTTAAAACAGCCTTACTGGCATTTTTGAGCAATACAAATTCCGTGAAACGCCTATCACAGTTGTTGATGTACTACGTACACACTGAAGACTTTAAAAAGCTAAAGGAGGAATTTGGACGCGTCCGTGACATCTTGAGACATCAGAATTTATCAGACATTGATCGTAAGATGTGGAGATTCCAAGAGACTTACATCAACCATCTTCTGAATACAACCAAAGGTAGCATGGTCCAGCAATTCCTGCGTCTCCAAAGCCCCAATAGTGGTACGCTATTCATTCTTGTGACAATAATTTTTATGAGTATTGCATTGATGCACACAACTCTATTATTGAAATGTTTACTGTTTCAGTTCGACCAGTACAATCCACCATAAGCATCAAGGCGATAAACGCCACTGATGACGAATCTGTTCATGATGTAACACCTGAACGCGTAAGAACGGAACCTAAGCTGCCGCCGCATTTGAGACGTTTGAAGCTGTCTGAATCGGTTGCCCACGATCCCTTAAGCCCTTTGCGAAGATATGCGGGCAAAATTCAAAGTATGGTATCCGCTACAAACGCGGACACTGAGCAGGAAGAAGACGCTCGCCATCGTCGTTTGTCTACTAGAAAGTCATATTCGCGGCGCGTTTCCGTTGGTCGTCATTCGATACTTAACAACACGCGAAGTATTCACAATGAAACCTATTCAAACGAAGATAGACTGAATGTCACCTCAAGAAACACGCAGGTTGATCTCATACGTTTATTGAAAACTCCTTCTGTAGACCATCGGGCCGAAAATAGACAAAAAAATAGCTTCCTTAGTTTTAATCAGACCTTGTCTAAAGAAGTAGAGGAGACCAACACAAGTCAGATGGACCAACCTGCACCACATTCTATAATGAAGGTATTTGAATTGTCAGGTATTGATTTGGTTTGACATAAAAATGAATTTATTTCATGCGTTTCATTTTTTGTTCACACAGGAGGTAGATCCATCAAAACCAAAAAATACCAAAAAGGTGGAATTGCGCTTTGAAAATTTATCAATATCCTCTGAGGAGGGGGATGAGAAAAATGCAACGATATACGAAGACGCGGACGAAAATTTACAGGATGAGAATAATCAGGCCAATGCTGCTTTTGACTGTAGCTTTAATAGTGCCACTGATCGATCAATGTTTGCTGATCAATCAATCAATGCTGAAGACACGGATGCTCGAGAACTTGAGGAAGCACATGCCGTGGCTTCAGATGTTTCTGGATACACAAATCAAAATGAACCAGTTACTTTTCATCGTACTACTGAACTTATGGATATCACAGAAGAGAATGAGGAACTCGAGCTTGATGCGCCTCATGATGAAGAGACATCAGGAACTGGGGACCAGACCAAGCAGCCGACCGCAACAACTGCTGAAGTTGAATCTGAGCAAGGCCAAATATTGCCGCTGGATGAACCAGAACAGACAAGTTCTCTTAGAAGGACCCGAAGTTCTCGTTCCAGAACTCCTACAAGGGAAAGTGTTGGAGAAGTTGAACTGACTGACACGAAAACCAAGTCTCCTGCACGGCGTAGCAGCAGAAGCACTCGCTCAAAATCGAAGACACCAACCAGAGATATAGAACACGTTGCTAGCGAATCTGTGACTGAATTGACTCTTCCTCAGATTGCGGAGGATCAGAAAGCAGAAGAAAACAACAAGGCGCCCAACAACATGTCAGACGCTGCTTGTACGGATCTAATTGAAACAGTGTCGCATCAGGCCACTGATATCCCTAATGAGGATAAGGAACGAGAGCAGAAAGTTGATGTGCCCCAAGAAAACGTGATCCAAAGCAATGTGGAACAGACCTCCCAACAGGCCGCAGATGTTGCAGAAGTTGAAACTGATAAGAACCAGATACTGGGGATAGATGAACCGGAGAAAAAACTTTCTCCAAGAAGGACCCGCCGAAGTTCCCGCTCCAGAACTCCTACAAGAGAAATTGTTGTAAGTACAGATTCAATTGAAACGGCAACCAAGTCTCCTGCACGAAGAAGCATCAGAAGCACGCGTTCAAAGTCCAAGACACCAACAAGAGAAATAGTGCATGTCCCAGAACCTGTTTCTCCCAGTAAGTCAGAACAACGAGAAACGCGTAGCACGAGAAGCACGCGCTCAAAGACGCCTACAAGGGATCCAGAACGACGTTCTGTTTCTGAAGATTCGCCCGAGAAACCAACAAGGCGACTCACTCGTTCATCAATGACTCCCACACGTGATGTTCATGTTGAAGATGCTAGTACTACAGCTACCACCAAAAAAAGAAGAAGGTCTTCTCAAGAGAGATCTCTGGTGGAAACAATACAGCCGTTGGCACCTTCGACATCCCTCATTTTTGAGGCTACACAGGAAGATATGCAAGAGGAAGATGACAAAGAGGAAGAAGTTCCATCGACATCAAGGAAAAGTAATCAAGGGAAAGCTAGCAAATCTCGCAAACGTAAGCTTAATGTTTCGCATCAACAGAAAGACGAATCAACAATGATAGAGGACTCGGGAACGGACGCATCAGAAGTATCGTTATTCGAGACGACATCGAATAGAAGTACCCGTTCCATGACTCCTACAAAAGAAATCGAAGCTGTTGAAACAACAACCAAGTCCCCTGCTAGGCGCAGCATCAGAAACGCTCGTTCAAAATCCAAAACACCAACAAGAGAAATAGAACCTGTTATTGAGGAAGCTTCTCCAAATAAAATACCGCGCCGTGAGACACGTGGCACGAGAAGTACGCGTTCAAAAACGCCTACACGGGATTCTGTTTCTGAGGATTCTGAAAAACCAACACGGCGACTAACTCGATCGTCCAAGACTCCTATGCGTGATGTTTATAATGACGAAGTTAGCACCGGTGCAGAGTCGGCCGATTCTGCCGCAGCTACAGCCAAAAAAAGTAAAAGGTCCTCTCAAGAGAGAACTGTGGCAGAAAGCTTACTGCCTACGGCACCATCGTCATCCTTCAGTTTTGAGATTACACAGGAAGATATGCAACAGGAGGATAACGAAGAGGAAGAGGTTGTTCCAGTTCCAACGACCTCCAAGAAAACTAATCCAGGGAAAATCAGCAAGGCACGCAAACGCAGACTAAAATACTTGCATCATCAGCAGGACTTATCAACTGTGATAGAAGATTCGGGAACAGACGGATCAGAAGCTTCGGTTTTTGAGGCGACATTGATCCCACCTGCTCCAGCAAAAGCTGATCCCCCAAAGGGTAGAAAAATTAAGGGAATTAAAGCCCGACCAACCGAAGAAGAGACTGAACCAGAAAGCAATCCTGTGAAACCTGCCAAGAGACGAAAAGCGGCTGCCACTATCCTTGATTTTGATGATGATGACTCGGACGTGAGGTCAGAGATATCCACTCGTAGCACAAGGAGTGCCAGCAGCAGAAGAAGCGTAGATTCCACAAAACCAAAAACTTCTCGACGAAAAGCGAGATCATCCACCAAGTCAGTTGCGTAGTCAATGATGATTTCGTAATGTAACAATTTGCAAAATGAACTCACAGCTAGCTTACGTTATTTTTGTGTTCAGTTCGTTTCATCTAGTGATTTTTATAATTGATGTTTACCCATGCAAAAAGATCAATTAGAGTAATCCATATTTTGTTTGAAGAATTGCCTGGTGCATAAAACAAAAATTTATTTACTTTTGCAATTTAATTAAATACAGTGTTCCACGCTAACTTGTTAAGGCAGTTAACTTAGATGTTTTGTAATGGTAGAACAAGAAGAGCACTTATGAACTCTTAAGAATCTAAAAACTTGTATTTGAGGTAGTAAAGTTGTATTTTATAGTACATATTGGAAAAATAAATACTTGCAGTAATTGTAAAACTTTGAAACTATTTCAAGTCTCATTTCAATGCGTAATAATAAGCATGCATTCCTCCTTAACGAATAGAACCTATTTAGCTGAAGAGTCGTATTCTGCATATTCATAATCATCCCCTGGAGTTTGGGGTTGTGTATCTGCGCTTTTACTTGGGTCGAACGAAGTGGAACTTGATGCCACGGGTTGTCCATCCCCACGACCAGTAGATGTTGCAATTCTACAAAATGTAATTATTCACTCGTTTTTAACAATTCAATGTACACATCTTGCATGGAAATTAGTTGCCCTTACGGTGGATCCAATTGTAATTCGGATGACGATGACATGCCATGAGCTACAGCAAAAGGACTACGTTCTCTAGAGGAACCCCTTTGGAAAACGTCTCCTGCTAGTGGTCTAAAGGTAGAACCCGAGGAAGGTGTAGCACCGTGCTGAAATGAGCCATCTGTTATGTTGCCTTCTTTTTGAGATCCGGAACTTCCTGTGGTCCCCAGGGCCGTATGTAGCAAGTAGTTGGCACTGGATGAGTTGAGCTGTTCTCGAACTCTATAAAGACAAGAGCAAGATCACACATTGATTCATAAACCTATACAATAGTAATAGACTTTGGCTATACCGTCTGAGTTCCGTTATAGCGGTTTCCCTTTCACGTTTCTCGTTTTCCAATTGCCTCCGAGTACGATCCAACTCGTTTTGCAGTTCGATTGACTTTAAGCGATATCGGGAAACTTCAGAATTTAGGGTTTCACTGAAATGAACATAAACATAACGCTTGTGTGAACTACCAATTGGTTTTCCAAGTGCTTTTATAGAAACTCTTGAATGTGTACCTTCTTTGTTGCAAGCTTGTGAGTTTTTCAGATAATTCGTCCCGTTCACGAGATAAACCAAGAGTACTTCTCTCCATCTGGAAATCCTTTTCCCGTGAGTTGGCCACCAAATTTTCTAATTCCTGCTGCCTATCCGTTTCTTCTTGTAACCTTGCTTCCAATGCAGCAATATGGTCATTTAGCTCCGAGTTTTCCGCTTCAAGCTGCTTCCGTTTGCTTTCACTGTCTGCCATATCCAGCTTCAACTTATCCATTTGAATTTCTAATCGGTAAATTAGGTCTTTTGAAGCTTTCACATCAGCCTCTAACATTTTTTCCTTTTCAGACTTGGAACTTAATTGATTTTCAAGTTGTGAAATTTGTTGTGTCAAGTTCTGAATTTCTGTGAGAAAGAGAATATTATTGTGGTAGTCTTTTAGAGATAACGAAACAAAGGTTAAGCTAGTGGTTGATGCACATCTTACCCTCTTCTAATGATTGCACAAGAGCATTTTGAGATGCCAATTGTGATTTGAAATTCATACTTTGTCCAACAGCATCTCGCACACTTTCTCTTATAGAGGATGCTTCTCTTTCCAAGTCAGTTCTTTGAGCTTCCAAATTGTTATTTTCAACAGATAAGGATCTGTAGTGTTGAATTAAAGTTTCCATTTCCTCCTCCTAAAAACATACAAATGAATTAGACTAGGAATAGGAAACTTTTATGACTTTTAGGATTAAGTTTAAATAGACTCCTATAAACCATCAATGGTACCTTATCCAGAAGCAATTCCTCGATTCGGCGAACTTCGTCAATATAGCGTTGAACTTGTCGCCTTAAGTCATCCGCTTCTTTGTTCTTTAATTCTAGCTCGGACTCAACACTTCGTTTCTCCTTTTGGCCCTGGACATGTGCTCCGGATATTTTGTGAAGTTCCTTCAGAGTCTCATCCCGTTCCTTAATTGTTTTCTCCAAGTCACGACGGTTTGCTTCCAGCTGCTTCTTTAAAAATTCTACTTCACGAGATTGCTCTTTAGCAGATTCGCCCGTGTGACTTTTAATAAAATGAATAAATCAACAAAGTAAATAAACCACTAATATCTTCATATCTAATACGACAAGAGAACCATTACTCACCTTATTTGAAGCTCTGAATTTTTTAGAAGGAGCTGTAAGTGAGAAATCTCATCCATGTATTTTGATGCCTCATTTGTTAACCGTGCCAATCTTTCGTCCTTTCTATCCAACTCGACACGCATTTCATCCTTATCTCGATCCAAACTGGCCAAGGCAGTTCGCAAATTTACAATTTCCCTTTCCAGTTCCATTGGGGTTGCCCCACGTCGGAATGAGCCATCGGACCCCATCGCAGAATTCATTAGCATCCTTGCAGTTGACTCATTATTTAACTCTCGTACTCTCTTAAGCTCCGACACTGCTAACTCACGCTCTTGTTTTTCAACTTGAAGCATGTGCTTTGTACGTTCAAGCTCTCCTTGTAATTCGAAAGACTTCAACTGGTGCCTGGAGCTCTCTCCGTGAACCTCGTCCCTACAAAAGGCGATAATATTTTAGTAAAAAATACTCAAGTAAAATGAATATTATGAACAAATGAACCGGACGTACAGTTTCCGTTGTAAAGCGCTGATTTTGTCTACTAGCGCTTTCTTCTCTAGTGAATCATCCCTGCTCTCTGTTCGAAATAATTCCATCGATCTGTTTTCCGTATTTACTCCAACAGATCTCACATTTCTCCGTTCTTCCTGTATTCTTCCATAAACAGGATTATTATGACTTTGTGTTTTATAACTTGTTGCCAGTGTCTTTCCACCTCCTTCAGTTCGGGTTTCTGAAAATCTTGACTCAGAAGGGGTGCTTCCCCGCATGTACGCAGGTAATCGATTCCTATCTTCGTGGATATTTTTTGAATACGAGCTTACACTGTTTTCCCCTATTGAGGCAGGTGGGTCATCTCCTCCACCCCGGCTATACTCTCTTTCAACAAAATCCCGTCTACTATCCGAGAAGTTCTCAGAATCGCGATGTATTTGATCTTCAGGCTCCTCGAAAGATTTTGAAGTATGTCGTTGGAGCATTTGTTGAGTATTAGAATGTGTATTACTTTCACCAGCGAGATGGCCAGCATTTGGTGGAAAACCCTGTACTCTACTACTAGGAGCTGTTTGCCTGCTTGTTTTGTCTCGTAAATGGTCACGTAGCTCCAACTCAGCGTTTCTTTGTAATGGTGGATCTTGTTGACGGGATGCTGGATACTGCTTACGTCCATCATTGTTCTTGTAAACTTTGCTGGGTCTAGAAGGTTCCCCTTGCATGCTGCCGTACTCCTCTTCTGATTGCTCTCTCTCAAACTCTGATATTGACAATAAAGAAGGTTCTTGAATTGCTGATAACCCCTTGCCAGTTGTTTTCATTTCAAAACTTCCATCTCCTCGACTGCCTACTGCCGGAACACGCGATTTGGTGCTTGATGAACCAGAGGATTTCTGGTTTTGATGTGACGCATCCTTAGACAAATGACTTTTAGAAGGCATGTTGTAATTGCTTTCTGCGCCATGTTTAGAGCTAGATTGAACTAACGGCGAACTACGTTTAGTTGTAGACTGTTGTTGTTCAGCATGGCTTACTTTATCCCGAGGGTTTCGACTGTGGGAAAGAGGCAGAGGCGCAGGGTAATTAGTGCTGGAAGCTCCCATAACAAGCTCATCCTCCTCATCTTCATTATCGTAATATCCAGTAGCAGACTTGTCTAAAACATCATCATCATCATCAGGTGATGATGCAGCATCAAAAGATCTTTGAGGGATCTGAGCCCCACCGGCTGTCCCAAGTTTGGATTTTAATTCTTGACTAGACTTTCCTTTTGGTTGTGGAATGTCTCTTTCCTGTCTTGTATCACTTATACTCGTTGCTGGCATCTTTGAATGTCTTCCGCGAAGACTAGACGATTCCTCTCTTTTCCGGGTCTGTACACTACGCTGTGGAGATTTCCGTTTACCATCGAAAACAAACTCGGAATCTTCGATATCAACTTGGTCATCTTCATAAACATCTACGATTGTGATAAATTCAGCATGTCAGTTGAACCCCATTCAGGATTTAGCTAATTTCAAAGTACTAGAGAGTAAAGACAAGACTTGGTAAAAGGGCACATGCATATATACTATCGACAGAATTTAAAGAGCATAAAGAAAATGTTTACATTACACAAAGACTAATAGCTTTAACCTACTACTAATGAAGTGTTGCTGCAAACGCTACAGATAGAGAAAGCTTTATGACGAATTACAATATTCATGTACCTTCTTCCTTAATTGGTTCTTTAAACTGTGCTTTCGAAACATGCTTTGAACTTGTCCTTCCGATAGGAGTTTTGGTGCTGCTGTTACTACCTTTGATCCCTTTCTGAGTCAACAATGTTTGTCTTGGGTTAATTGGATTTGCTTTTACACTTCCCTTTGCATTGATCATCTTCTTTGGATCTCTGTGCTTTGATGTATCTCCAAAACTGGTTTTTGCCTTTCCAATCTTTGACGAAGAAGTTAGTGCTCGACCGGCTTCTTTAGAAACTTTAGGAGGCGAATTACGATAAGCATCTAAACGTTGGCCAGCGGCTCCTCTAGCCATACTTTTCTTTGATTCTGAATGGGATTCTTTCTTTGCTTCTTCATTTCCATTATCGTCATAGTCGAAGTCTTCGGAAATATTTCCATTAAAATCTACATCGCTGTCTGAGTATTCCCCTGAGACAGGAGACTCGCACTGCCGATTCATTTCTGAATTCCTTTCGTGATTTTGTGGTTGTGTAACCTTGGCTTGCTCGATCTTCTTGGTGTCGCTACTGATGCCACCAACTGCTTTTGACTTGACCCCTGCACCTTTTACATTTCTACTGTGAGTAGCCGCTACAGATTTTTGGTCCCAATTGGTAGAGGTGTGGCTAGGAAGTTTTCGACTTTGGGGAAACTTTGGATTGACATGTTTTTGCTTTGAGTCTGCCATTATTAAATTGTTCTCTTCATTGTCTGATAACTGATATTCATCTTGTACTTCAGAGTCCTCCGCAGAACCCAAACTCTCGTGCCCGTTATTATCAAATTCTTCGTTTTCTATAGAAATATCTTCATTTTCGGAAGCTTCTGAAGCTAAGGAATCATATCCAGTCTTATCGATCCCATTATTCGAGTTAGTTGGAACCGTTGCTTCCTTCCTACTGTGCATTACATTAACTCGATTGCCAGTACCTTTGTTGGATTTTCCTGTAGTTCGAGACTTTTGTTGTTGAATCACATTGTTTGAACTGGTTCTCAAAATACCATGTGCTGATCGTTTTGGAGTTTTTCCAGCAGCTGGAACTTTAAAATATGATTTAGCATGTACTCCCGAAATAGCTTGCTTTGCTTTGCTATCGTCTAATTGCTTCTTCAGTAACGCTTTCTCTTTGCAACAGTGTGACAACTGCTGTTCTAAATAATACAACTTTTCTAAAAGACTCATTTTGTCATGCGACGGATATCGATCTAGTTCCTTGTCCAAAAAGAATCTGGCAATGTCGCCTTCACTATAAGTGGAAAATGACTTTCCCAGCATAAAATCCTGATGTTCTTGCACTAAAATCAACAATAAAACGCATACAAATTAACAATCATTTTTTTGCGTTTCTTCCAATTAAAACTTCAAATGTTTCTTACGTACAAATAGACTTTTTTAGTTTTTCTTCGAGATCCATATTTCTCCTCTGCAGAACTTTCAGTTGCATCTCAGCAGTTTTAAGCTCAGTATTTACATCCATTTTTTCAGTTATGTGTGATGACACGGCATTTGCATTATTATCTCTGCCTGGACGAATCTTGATTAAATCCCTTAATCTTTCTATTTCCGACTCCCTAGTTTCAACGCGACTTTTCAACGAATCTATTAAACCTAAATGTTGTTTCTCCAGATTTTTTAAGCTACGCAGCTGCAACTGCAGGGCATCAATCCTGCTGTCAGCTAACTGAAAATAAGTTTTACCAGCAATTAGATTTCAACTAGTATCAAAGATTACACAAGTTGCAGTTTCTAATAACTTACTTTCATATAGTCCACTGCCTTGGGGTTCTTTTCTGCATTCTTTCCATACTCCACAAAGTTTCTCAAGCGTATGCACTGTGGACACGCATCTCCAACAAAGCCGTCGACTTCCATAGACGGCCTATGTTGAGGCATTGTCGAGAGTTGCTTCCCAGCTTCACCTAAACAGTATCACAATACCCCAATTTTCACCGTATGCTTTCTTTGACTACAATCATTGCATAAAATCAACATGCTAAGCTGTACCTTTCACAAGTATGGTAGGACCCAATTCCTTCTCCTGCAACTTTACCAGTCGCTTGGTCTTTTCAAAAGACTCTGCTTCTACTCGCTTGAGCCTTTCTGCAAACTGGCTGACCAACAACTTTAGTTCATTGTTTTCCGCTGTCAAATCCCGAACACGCAAACTTGGATCTGGAAACCAATATGATATTTAAAATATTTAGTATGTATTTAATATGAAACATAAAAAAGTAACTGGCTCATTTGGCTACCTCGAGCTTTGTCTTCAGCATCTTCCAACGCTTTAGCTAGACTGAGTCGTAAATGACTGTTTTCTTTGTGCAAACGAATGTTTTCTTCCTTAAACGGAGCAACGCCACTTTCCAACTCTTCGGCAACCTTTCAAAAAAATCAAAAAGAATGTTTCTAAAAGGAGTTTTCAAAACAGCGCTATTTTTCACTGTAGCGAGATTCTTGATTTTCTACGCTTATAAAAGTAAGGCACTTTCACCTCGGCTGCGAAACCAACTCTGCAGACAACAAATAGTGAAATGCAAGTCGTGGAGGTTAGTAGTTTGTGTGTGAACGCGATTCTTACGGCAAACTCAATTTGCACTCGTATTCATAAACCCGCAACTGCTATAACATATAATATAGTGTTACTCCATCCACGCATACACGGTGGATTACATACATGGAAATTCTGTAACGCAACGGAATCACTTTTCTTATTAATGATGATTCATTTTTTCATTGGTTTATTCAACAAACAACAAAGCATAGCTCCTCCAAATTCCAGAAGGAAGACAAGTACAGAAACCGCTGCAATTTCTAAAGTAGTAAATGTTGTTAGAAAATTGAAGTCAATGGCAAATAATATTTTAGATGTTAGAGGTAAAAATTTCATTAGCCCGGTGTTTCATGTGTTTTGGAGGGGTTAATGACTGATTTCGAAAAATAAATGCGTCTTTGCGATCAACACATACTTTTTGCTTCTTGACTTTATCGTTTAGCCTTTTTAAATATTGAGAGCTATTACTACTAGGCAGAGAATATGTTGGTTGATTCACAATTCATCAACCCTACCGACAAAGTAGATTCAAATTTCTTTTCGGAGTTACTAACGTCAACTTGAAACACATTTCTATACGTACAATGCATGACACGGTCAATAAGATTGACCATTATCAAATTGTTAAGAGTGACAAGTGACAAATTATGCAAACCTGTCTTTGTCATCCGAAGCATAAAAGAATACCTTGGTACTTCCTGGGTGTTTTTGGGGTGCACACAAGCCGAAGCCTCGACACAAATCTTTTAGTGCGTGATCTGTGCGAGATGGTACCACAACGCGTGTTAAAGTGGTGCAATAAAGTAATTCAATAGATTGGAGTAAAGTAGCACTAATATCCTACTACCTCTCTAGTTTTGCTTCCACACGCTACGGAAGTAGAACGGATATGGATTAAGCATGTTTGCATCTAGCCTTCTAGCTTTCACTCCTTCGCGTTTTTATCGAAACTCACATTTTCACATGCGTAATGCGTATAAAATAGTAGATATGGCACAGTCTTAAATCGTAAAATTATCGATGATTCACATATTTACGATCTACTAACATGAAACCACTTGACTAAAACTAACTTAAGTTAACGCTTGAATTATGCAACCTTTCTCCAATAATATCATGTACTGCCCTGAAATCTAAAGTACATAGGGTGTGCGAACCAAATTGCTGCTCGACCTACTAATAGAAAATAATACACCATGTGGATGAAGTGTCATCATAAACTGAATTTGGTCATAGTCATAATTCTGCAGATATCGCACACAGGAGAAAGTGTTTACTATATTGGTTGTGTCGTTTTCTCCACACGCAAGCTTTTTTGCGTCCTTCTTTCTTCGTTTTTTACTCTTCGTAACAGTATTTTACATGTGTACAAACAGTCTCTTAAGTCACGAATAGCACTGCTGCACTGCAACTTCCATCGGTTTTCGGTAGTTCATAGTAGTTCGGTATTCAATAGTTTTTCCTTTAGTCCATAAAGAATTTTACACATATTGCATTAGTACTGTTTAGAGTTACCTATGCTAACATTATGCTAACGAGCTAACGCCATTGACGATTTACATGCTGTGCGTAATATTGAAAAGCAACATAAACTATCTTTGGGCATGTCGCATCAAGTTAAGTATACAATGATAAGATGGTACTTAGTTTGTTTCATTAATAGTGAAATACGAACATTATCATTTGAAAGATACTGCTGTGCTCTAGGCAATGGTTTTGTGCTCCGGTGAAAGTATATATTATATTTCGAAAAAATATATTGTAGACTGATGATTTAACGGCAGCGGTACATGGTACATTTCAATTAAAATATTTAGGTTGAATCAGGATTTTGATACGAAACATTGAACATGTATACAATTGTGTGCCCAATAATGCAAACAAAGTACCACATGCATGACCACAAAATATCCCATTTGACACCTCCAAAAACTGTGCTACTGTTGCCAAAACGCCTCTGCCACCCACATCGAATAAATGATTACCCTGTGGAGAAACACAATACGCCCTTCCAGACACTGGCACAAGTTTCATACTAGCAACAATAAGTGCGATGAGGAGAAAGCACGATTTCCAGGTACGGTTCACCACATTCTACTGCTGGCTGCTACACATTGAGTAATTACAACCATTTGCATTTCATTTTTTGTTCATATTGCTTCAAACTGACCGATGAACGATACTAAAGTAGCGTGGGACTGTTGGAGTGTACAGATTCAGAAGCTTAATGCACGAAACATGCATCATGTCCGTTCAGACTTTCATGTCGGCCGAACATGTCATGCTAATTGCATCGACTTACTCCACTTCCTTCTTTGTACAGTGGTAACATCATCAAGATACAGTAGAGTTTGAAAACAACATATTATACTAGAAGTACAAATTAGGTGAAAGTAAAGCAATAGCCGCTCCGGTGAGAAATATAAAGCCTAAGTGACTAGAGACTGAAAACCGTGATGTATCAAAAGTTTCTTTCATAGTCATAGTCTTATTAACTCGATTAAGCATTTGCTAAGAAAGAATGCAGTCATTAAGAGTATTTAGTGATTACAAACCTAGTCCATTCATTTTCTGCCTTATAGCACTGGCTTCAACTTTCGCACATTCTACTTTCTACTTTATTACCATACATATATCAGAATAGAATGCAAAATGCAAACAAAACACATAACAGGCAACAGCAATAATTCAACAAAAGTTCATGTCAACGATTCTTGTTCAACTCAAACTGCATTCACTGCATTGTTGATGCAGCTCATTAACTTCGTTAATTCGTTACAATAAGAATTGAGATTAATTTTTTGCGTGTTTACTAGCAATTAGTAATACTAATTTAGTATTGCTAAATTTTACACACATGTACCTATGTTGAGTGAATATAAACATAAAAAAAGTTGGTCCATGAACATCATAACTTTTATCTAATTTTCCATGCTCCAATAAGAATATGCTAGGTGCATGTCCCTTTCCTAACAGATACTAAAGACAAAATTAAATCTGTATCAAAGAGATTGAATATTTATATTTAGTCTAATCTCTCTATTGCAATATTAGGCATGTGCACACGTAACTGAAATTATGTGTCAGTGACACGGTAATGAGTTGATACTGAAATAGAAATAGTAATCGATTCTAAAGAATAGTCAAGCAGAAAAGTTTTCTTACATCTTATAGTAAATGCATAATATCTGAAATGATGCCATGATGCGTTCCAATCATCCATCCAGTAAAAAGAGGATTTTCCGTTTATGCAAATGATGATTCTTGCATATGAATGAGTTAATATAGCGAATAACCCAAAACTGGGAGATCCTTTTCCAATTCCAGCATTCATATGATAAACCTAGTAAATTACTAGTAGTAATTTTATATGATGAAACTCAACTAAACCGAAAAATACGATAAAATCGATGAAAGGGACAACATGGTGTCTCATAATCCTAATTGCATAGCAGTGCCTATGTGGATGCCGTCCACCGGTGAAAATGCTTGTACCATGAGTTCTTCGAAATAAACCACTCTTATGTCATATCGATTAATCGATTTCATAGGTAAATTAGTAAATATTCATACATAAATCCGTGTAAGCATTCCCATATCCGTAATCAGATTTAATTTAAGCAGAACCCAAGATTCACCAAAAATTTACTCACATTCAACTATGAACTATCAATAAGATGAAGGCGACGACTGTATAAACTGTGACCAAATATTTACCCTCCAACATTTCATTTCAGGTATTTAGGCTACATACCTTTTTGTACTGGGAGTACTCCACCAAAGTCTTCTGTAGACTTTCCGTAGTTTTAACCAGGTCATCAAAAAGATGCTCGACGAGCCGCAAGGAATCCAATCCAAAGCTTTCCAGATAACCACCGTCGTCCAATTTCTTGCGAATCCTTGCAAACCTTGTCTCCACCTCGGAGTGCTCTGTTGCAACCATGTTGATGACACCCCGGTGGTCTCTCTCAACCACTCCACAATAATCAACTTTGTATCAGCTTGCACAAACAGCTGTCATGTCACTTGCTAGTCAACTCATCCTCACTAAAAGGTCATTTCTCAAGAATCCGGACACAGCAACAAAAGCTATTGGTATGCATGCGTCATTGTCACTTCCTTTCCTTTGGAAACCCTTTGAAATACTATTAATCTTGGAGATCGATGCCGGAGTGAATGAATCAAATCAAATAAGGTGTCACTCAAAAAAGTTGATGACAATTTTGCAAAAAACTAGACTTCCGCTTTAGCTTTGATGTCTAGACTGTGTTGTTGTTGTTATTGATGCAGCTGTACCATCTCGCGCCGGGATATTCCTGCCGTTCCTTCTCTATGCAGACCTGAAAATGCACCCAACTACCGAACATGCTTCAGTTCAGGATGCTTGCATACAAATTGCAAGTTTAGTATGCATTCACATACATTACATGGGTATAGCATACTATGTACTGGCCTGGAAATTGAAGGAGTTTGAAAAGTTGATTAAATTATAATAAATGATTAGTCTAGCGATTAATTTTTTAAATATATGCAATTTTATTAATCTATTTTGTAACGATATACCTACATTTTTTCAATATAATTCGTCTCCTTACATCAGCAACCTTTTGGAGCCTAAGACTAAATTCCAAATTGTCATACACAGAGATTTGTGATAATTGAAAATTTCATATTAATTACGCTTCCGCTTTAATAACAATAATTGAAGTAACAGATGGTACAAAACAAGGAGAATCTATAAGTTAACAGGCTCTGTGCTAATGCTAAATAGACAGTTAAATATAGAATCTCATGGTTGTATAGTTGATAGTCTGACTGAGTAATAAAGTACATTTTATAATGCTTACAACAAGCTTTTAAAATATTAAGGTAAAAAAGTGGTTGTTCGAAGCGGTTCATTATATTATCTACAGTTACAATTTAATAAACTTACAGAAACTAGGCATAATATAAAGCTAAAGAACACAAAGTTGTTGTGTAAGTGGACTGTAGAGATAAATTTTTATTCGTAAAAATTTATTGTGCTTAAAGTTTCTTGTTATCCTTGGACTTATAATTATGCTGAATGCTGACATACTTTAAAAGAAAAGTAATCTAGGTACTTGAAAACGTTACATGTACTCATATATTCTACAATCTTACTCCCTCAACACAGCCAACGGTCAACACAATAGGCACCTCACTTTGTTAAATATCTTTGGCTTTTGCATGCACCCAAGTACTTCATACCTAAACTAAAACTTAGATATAACAAATATACTAAGCAATTAAATTAAATACTGGATTGTCACAAAACACCGATAATAAAACAAAAATAAACAAAATTAATGTACTTCGATAGTCCAGCAAAAATGTCATGAATTGGAATAGGCATCCAATGTTTTTACAACATTCCAATTCCATCTTCCTCCTGGTTCTGAGTCTTCTCAAAGAACATGAAATCCTACAAAGTGCATTTTAAAAAAGGTGGTTGTCAGTGTCGGAATGCATAAAAACAAGTTAATATTCTTAATAATCATATAATGTGTTTGTATTGTACTAACAATGAGGAAGCAAGCTCCAAGCATTACGGCTTTCATCTTGACATCTAAATCTACTGGAAAACTTATTCCAAAATTGTCCGCGTCCGTGAAAGCCTCTCGTAGTAATCCCGACCATTTTTTAGAAATTTTACCAACTTGAGTTGAACCATCTTTGGATAAGATCTAAAACAAACCCCATCGTTTTATATACTAATCCCTAAATCGTTGGTAGTTGAAGTTTTGCTTTACTTACTTGAAATTCCACACTGCCACACACAGAATAGGTACATAAAGGTCCTTCAATCCTAAGTACTACATTCCCCTGCGCATCTTTCACAACAAACTGAGGTGTGCAAAGACTCCATTCTTGTTCTACAGTACCAGCTAGTTGACCAGGAGGTGCAAAAACCTCAATTCTCTGTAACATAGGAATTCGAAGATGACATTAATCGAAGAGATAAGTATGATACATTTGTATAGTCATTTATAGTAAAAAAGTCTGTACCTGGAGACAGCACGGAAATAGGCATGACCCACAAGCCAATGGCCTTGATAGGTGGATTACCTCCCGATCACTGTGATCTTTGATTTTAATGTCAAATGGACGAATTGAACCACAACAGTTTCTCGTGCAGCAGTCCGTGTCCTCTTTTGCTGTGTACAAGTCCGTCCCCTGGAAATCCTTGATCTTATACTTATTCTTTGTCTCGCATCCAAGGAAAGCTGAAAACATTGTGAAAGAAAGCAATTTAATATTTTGAAACATTTTCCCAAGAAAAAAAGTAATGAAAGAGATGATAAACTTTATAAGTAATTACTACAGACGGGTTACACTATCCATTAAACTAGGAGAATTTGTGATTTAATCTACTTAATCGATTCTTACGACTATGACTATATAATAATATTGAAAAAATCGTAAAGAAAATATTTCATGACACAAAGAGCTAAGATACGATATTTTAATAAAAAATAATTATCTCGATTCTTGGATAAACGGGTATACAATTTAAACTGAAAAGTATTTTACAGTGAATATTTTTAACTACACGACGCTAGTACCTAATAAGGAAAAGCGGATTCTACCAACTGCTTACCGGATAGAGCAGCTGCGTATAATACATTGTACCAGTTTGGAAAAATATTTAAAGATTTGTTTAATTGACATCTTGAGTAACATGTAATAGTATCTAGTTTTGATTGATTTTGATGCAGGATGCTCCACGTAAATGGAGATGCTTAACTTACCCTCTAGCAACTCGACTTTTTGCTTTACAATAAGCTTATCCAACTGAGTGAGGAGTTCAAGGCCTGGTGGAACATTCAGAGGGACAGATTGACCACCGGCTCCATATCCTGAAATCATGATTTATAATATTAAGTTTGGAATAGTCTGAATTCATTAAGTTATACACAATCATGATCTACAAAATTACATTCAAGCAGAGTAAAGAATAATACTGTTTGTTAGATATGAGATACGCAGCAATTAATTGCAACATGCATCCATGCAATTATATACAGCAAAAGAACGCTTTGGTAGTGTTAATTTCTACTTGATCCTTTAGAACCCATGCAAAAACTGGCGTAAGTAAAACAAAGAGAAGCGGGGGTACCTGATTGCATTGGCTGTGCTAAAATTGGAGGCTGAGCGTACCCTACGTTAGGTTGTGGCTGAGCTCCATACGCATATGGAGACTGCGGGGGAGGGGGATAACCACCACCACCGTAAGGAGGTGGCGGATAACCTGTTTGCATAAATTAACATAAACACGCTCATAATTGTACACTGCCGACTTGATAAGATTTTAAGTTCTGGAAATACATCCAAATCCTAACTCCTAATAAGAACAAAAGAAGTAAATTTGAAATTTAGAAGTTTTAGAAGTATACTGGACTGAATGGAACGTCGCACACGGACTGCGATATACTTTCACATGAAATTAGCACTAAGTAAAGTGCCAAGTTCAATGTTGAAGTAACGAAATTTGCCTAATGGCATGATTTATCTTTTGAAACTTCTAAGTCATTGAAGTATAATAGTATACATATTAAATGCCTGTCCGTTTAACTTTGAGTGCATGAATGAGGGAAAGAACTAGTTTGCAAGCATTCTTTGTGTTTTTGCGGTGGATTGGTGTTTAATTGATTACTTTGAAATTGAATGTGCTTAATTCATTTGAAAATGTTGCAACATGTTTAAAAAGTTTCAAACCTTCTGGAGGTGGTAATATTGGATAATATCCTGTAGCAGCAAAAATCAATCAACAAATACCTTAGTTTCTTCAATTATATATCAGGTAGCTTTTACAGTCATTTGCATTTTCCTTTTCCCATCGACATTCAAATTGGATTTTTTGCTTTATTGCACCAAGTGACGCAATTATATTAAAATTTAGAATGAAATTTAGACGCGGATTTTACCTCCTGGAGTAGGTTGTGATGTAATTGGTGCATGCTCGGTAGGGTGAACTGGAACAGGAACTGGTGGATAAGCATAACCAGGTGGTGGTGCTTGAGGTCCTTGATTATAACCCATTTGAGCCATTGGCATGGGCATGTCCCCGCCGCCGGGTGGATACGGGGGATAACCTGTGACATTTACAAAGTAATAAATACTGTTGAACTTTTCAATTTCATTATAACTATCATCAACTGCCTCCTTTACATCATAGTCATCTAGAACTATCGCACTTTACACCGACGACGAACATCTATCATGGTTGAATGTAGTGTTGCCCGTTGCCCCTGTCACATTCCTCATTTACCATAATAAATACAATCAGTAAAATTTCATACTGAAATACTGACTGACCTCCTTAAAACGTTTATTTTTAGAACTTTTCAAAAGCAAAGAATAAACAAATGGTTTTCACGACTTTCAGTTATAGCTTAGCTAATAGCTAACCTTTATTTCCAGGTGGCAGATTTATGTAATCTCTATCCATGTTTTCAGAGTCTGTGGGTTGAAAGCGTTAGTTTTGTATTATAATAAAATATTGTACAATTTGCAAATTGGTTTTCACCAAAGGCTTGATTTAAACAAATTCATAGGTTAATAGACAAAATTCGAGAACGAGTGTCGTTCAACGACACAATTTGCGAGACAATATAAAACACAAAAAAGCATCATGATTTCTCACACCACGAATATGCTTTTAGCGATAAGATATAAAATATCCTGGAGTTTGTGTTACAAATAACGTGTTACAAATAATGCATAATACAGCATACTGATATTTTTTATCGTTTTTGCTTGCGACCATTATATAACATTATTAGTACATCATTTGCATGATGACAAATTATCCCTCGCATGTTCAATAGCAACTCAATAATAAAATAGTCACTGCTAATCTTGAGTAATCAAACAAAATGTCAAATCTGAATCTTGGGTTTTCATTTGTTAAACAAACCAAAAAGTATGGCACAAGTGATATATGCCATACATATATCCGACAAAGAAACTAAAGAAAAGGACAAATACACTAACTGAAAATTGTGTACGAAAGAAAGTAAAAACGAATCTGCTTTATCGTATAAACTGAAAACGAGTTGATTGTCAAAATATGCGTGCATATGCCTAGAGAATGTAATGTGGGAAATGAACACCGTCGTTTTTGCCTATGCACCATGCAATGATTCAGAATTACCACAACAGCTTGTAGCAAACAGGTTAAGCATTTAATCGACCCTATTAGATAACTACATATTGTGATTATCATTTCTGTTTCATTCCAACATGAAAACAAGCCGCCTTGTAATCATATTCGAATAACATCAACAAAATTTTTAGATAATTCAATAAAATTGATTAGTAATCAATGATTACGTAAGCTGTCATTTTAGTCATAATACTTATTAATTACTGTTACATTGTAAAGAATATGTGACTGACAAATGTAGTCAACTTTAAATTTCTTTCAAAAATTGGAACGTGATACATATTAATGTTGCTAAATTAAGATATTGGTTTGGACAATTTGAAATATTTATGACTCATCTACTTTCAGATGAACGCAGGATTTGCAGGCAAGTGACAGGGACAGAAGAACACAGACAACAGACAGTAAAGAAATGTATTTGTGATGCTCAGGAAGTTGTGGCAGACAAACCGTAGCACTATCCGATTACAATGAAAAGCTAGAGATTTTCAAAATAACTTACCTGGAGTTGCTCCCGTTGGAGCAGTAGGTTGATAAGGATTGTAAGCCATCCTTTCTTGACAAGGAAGATTTGTTTCCTCGATTAGTATTTCTCGGGTACTTAAAAATAGAACGTGTTCAAATACTTTGCACAAGAGTTTTAGCTCATAGGTTTATTAGGTATCCTTAATGATACTTTCATTGTTTCTTTACTGAATTTTTCGATGTTTCTCAAGACTCACCTATGTTTGCTCAATATAAAACCTTCCGTAGCTTCACGAGAACAATTGATTTTTATCCTCCCATCAAATGCAATAATATTAATTCCAAATACAGCTTATTGGAACTGACTACATAATAACTACAGACTGACTATTGTTCGTGATGCGGCTGCATATTCGTGTCATGCTGAACACTACAAATTGTTGCACGGTATGCTTTATTCAGCTATGACAAAAAATATGAATTTTGTCTTTTCGCATTCGTGAGTGACGGTGTTACATGGAAATTGAGCTGCTTGCTATTTTTTACATTTTCCACTTGCTTCTATGTGGCTGTCGGTTCCACTGACACAGTAATATGACAAATCACGCATACCAGTGTAATCTGCTATGATTTTAGTGAGCCAAACGATTCGTGTGGAAAATGGTAACTATTTTGATAAAGCTCTCGTAGTAGTCTGTATAATGTCTCGTTTGTGTTTTATTACTAAACCACTACTTACTACTTTACTTTGCAATACACCACGATTTAAAAGGAAGTGACGTTTGGTAAGTTTATCTGCGGACACCTCCTCTTTACATTATATAGCATATTATCGAGAAGCAAATAATTCCTTCTTTTTTGTATTCGAAGAAGAAGCTGCTGATCCTGCTAGAAACCCTGTACCGCAACATAAGAATACATATTGAGCAGAAATGCTGGTTTTGTAATGTACATATGTTTTTGGTTTATATGCTGAGATTTTTTAATATGCTAGCATGCTTATTTCGCTTCGTTGTTCGTTTCTTATAAGACCAAGTGAAAGGAAACCCGGCCGAACGCAGTGCATGTATCGGGAAGGGAATCGCGTTTTTCCGTTATTCATGTAATGCTCGAAAAAATGCTGAAACGAAAACACGAACTAGGAGTTCTAATAACTAAACTAACTACAACGAAGTACAGAAACCCACACGGTGACACGCAATCCAGTAGTCAGCCGAGTAGTAGTCAGTAGACAAACAAATTATATATGGTTAACGGGACAGTGACTCATATATTCATGTCACATTAATATTATGCATGCATGCTTTGTGCTTACTTAGTGACAGAAGAGCTACCTTGATCGCTTAAATTTGAAAGGAGCAAACACGCGTCATCATCAATGTAGGGTCGCGTTACAGGTTATGTTTAAATAAATCAACCGATAATGCATCTTCGCAGCACCTCGATCAATCACTCCAAACATGAAACAGAGATGCAAACAGATCGCATTAAGCAAATAGAGTATTTATCAAGCATACTCGGGATTAAAATGTGGCTGTTAAGAAACAATGATAATCAATCATGAGATTGTGGTTCATTTAATAGTAAGGGTCAATCTTTAAATACAAAGAGCTCCGTTTTCTAGTATTTGTCTATGATATAAGAAACTGTACTAAGTACTAATCATAGTATGCATTGCAATGAATTTTTGCAAATATTCTCGGATTACCCCACGTTTCTTATCGTCCTGTAATATGGAACAGAGAAATCAATCTTAATTTATTTAATCGTTTGTTAAGCTCACAATATTCAAAGAGTTCTGAAATAAATGTGGAACATTAAATGTTTATACCTCGTAAACTAATGGTTAAGAAGTAATATTTCGATTATTTTGACAGGATGAGTTAATGCGACACTGACACTCACGCCGTACAAATTGTAACTTTCCAATCCCAACTCTAGCGAGCTTCTAATGAAATTCATCATTTAAGTTGTATAATATACAGATACTGCACAGTTAATGATAAATCAGTAAAAGTAGTTAATGTCATTAACGTGTACATAAACTCTTGCTTAGTAAAAGTGAAAACAGGAAAGTAGGGACATGACTAAACTAAAACACTGTTTATTCAAAAGCAGAAATGACTATTTCATCTGCAGTGTTTTATTATGCAGTTGGCAGTAAAAGAAGATTTATGTAGAATTTTGATTACTAGTACACTTGCGTCTGGAATTATTGTTACGAGATCCCTTTTCGAATGCAGTTCATTTGCCCTCATCGCATGAAGAGTTTCCACCTTCACCTTTTATATCCTCAAAGAAGGCTCGAGGGGAAGCTATTACGCATTCTTTAAAGCTGTTCAGTTTCATCAAGGTATCCCAATTACTGTAAGAAACAAAGAACGCTGTTCGTCTGGTCTAACATTTTAAAATCTATAGAGAAATAAACCATTATGCATGTGCTCACCTTGTACAGTATGTGCGGATTTCTTGTAATACTTCTACTTCAGCATTGTGCATGTACGCAACAATTGCAATGCGGCCAATTGTCTCATTGTTGATTTTTTCGCACAGTCGCCTGAAGCATTGGTTTTTCAGATCATTTAACTCGTATTTGTCACTAGCCTCCACCAAATTTATCAAATAATCCATATCCGAAGCATGACGAATATCTCCAGTGTAAATATAATCCAACATGCCGGACACCGCAGGTGCTGTCATATCATTGATCTTCACAACTTTGGAACGATTCTCCATCGTGTCATGCTTTAGCATAGCATCAAAAACTTTACTACGGGCTGAAATATGAAACAGATAACAAACAATACGCAATGAGTTCAGTGTCTTCATCGGACACCAGAATATTTATCCTCTCTAGTACATTAAATAAATACCCGTTAGGATTGCTTTATGAACAGGAAATGTTTTCCCGTCACATTCAATTGTGAAGTCAGCTCCGTTATGACTCTTTAAAAGCCGGCGCAAATCCTTTTTAAGCAAAATGGTACTAGGATCCTCTTCAATTTCCACCAGATCGAAATCAGTCCGCCTTTTCTTGGCTCCTCCACTTGATTTACTGGCCACACTGGGTCTTTTGTAACGACTCACCAAGTCCCCCAAAATATCAAGTTGAATGCGTAATCTAAGTGTATTGTCAGCCAAATATACCTCCCGCTCATCCCACAAAGTCTCAATGGTTATGATGTACCCCATCCCCCATCCATTATCCTCTGGTGTAAAGATTTGGTTTTTATCACAACCTATTTGTGCAATCAAAAATCAACCACCATTTTAAACTGCTTGAAACATGTACTCATTTTTACAAACAGCTTTTCTTACGCCTTCGGAGGAGGGTAGTTCCGTCTGCCTTCATAATCATAACGGTTAGATGAACCGAAATCTCTTTGATCAACTCCGTAAAGATTTTCTTCAGGTACAACCAGATTTGTAGGTAGCCTGAAATGATTAATAAACCGAAATTTGCTTTACTACAACTGCACACATCCATAGGGTCGCTATTATGTAATTATTGTATTTAGAATATTTTATGCTGACTTTTGTTACCTGACTCTGCGCTCAGTATCAACTCCCATTCTGATTCACGACCGATTTCAGCTCCAGCCTTAAAAGGATTGGAAGATATTGGCTCAAATTCTTCGTTTTCTGGTGTACAAATGCGATCAAAATTTTTGATATCCCAATGGTAAATTATCCTGTGCATTTGCACTTCCGTTTCTGCACATATCACTGATTTGCTTGTAGCATGAGTAGCCATTCTTACACAGCTTATAGGTAAGTATTCATTCAGAGAAAGTTACAAAAAAGTTAAGCAAGCTCTTCCCCTTTCCACCTTTTTATGATAACGAAAGCTGATTCGTCATACCGAAGTCCGGCTTTTAACCACAATTAAAATGATTGTCCCTTCTGCAGTTTTATCGAGTTCCAATGGTCACCACTTGTTAAATTTCAATCTACATAAAAAACCGTTTGATATCAGTTTTTAAAGCACCGAATCATTTGACACTCTATTACACGTCAATCACTGCAATATTGTCTAATTGACATCAGGAATAATATTATGGAAATGTTTCCGGTTCTGCGTCACACTGAACAAAAGTGTCGCCAAGTCAAGTGTGCGTGTGTAGTGAAGGTTCGAGTCGGACTCGACGAGCCCGTCATATTCATCGTTAATAGTAAAAATTTGCAAAGGCGTTAAGCTGAACCCAGTCCAAAGTGGCTGTACTGATAAGTTTTGACATTTTGTACAATGATGTGTTTGCCAGGTAAGCAAGAGGCTTTACCAAGTGAATACTGCGGATATGATAAACGTAATTAAGTACTTCAAATTTTTAAAGTGTCCACAAACCGGTGTTGCACTATTAACCTATAATGATGATGGATGAATGGTGTAGTTACCGATTTATAAGTTCCAGTGCACAAACTCATTCAAAAATCATAAGACAAAATTGAGGAAGCATGGATAACTTCAAATTTCATATAGTTTTGATTGGAATTAGCATTGTTCCAAAGTCTACAGGGAACCCTGACTAAATATTTATAAAAATGCATTGCCCTAAACCGTGTGTATTTTAGGGGAACAGCTGAAGTGATTACACTTGTCTAAGCTTCAAAAACCCAATGCTCCCGCTGCGCCTGCCTCTCCTGTTAAACCCGTCTTGGCTAGATAGATGTCTGAATCTGCTTCTTATGAACACTTGTGCAAAGTGAAGCTTCTGACGTGCGACCTTTGTCCAGTAAAATACCTTCAATTATTTCTTTGTATTCGCTTCTAGTATTGCATGTATTGCTTCCGCTTTACATAATTAAGCACAAAAGTATGCAATCAACAATTCCGACGAGATATTTATACCTAAATCTTGTATGCATGAATTATTAAGAATTT
The DNA here is from genome assembly GCA_029691765.1 of Entomobrya proxima. Lineage (NCBI taxonomy): Eukaryota > Metazoa > Arthropoda > Collembola > Entomobryomorpha > Entomobryidae > Entomobrya > Entomobrya proxima. The sequence continues at coordinate 19,719,539 of CM056168.1, forward strand.
TAACTATCATGAAAATTCATTTAAATGAATGAGTAACTGCTTAAGGAAGCTTATTTGTGCATTTTGTCATAGTTCATTTCACTCAATTGCCCTATGACTCCTTTGAAAGAATATCCTTCTTTTGAATTTACATGCAATAACAGCTTTTTCCTTTATCATTTTATTGCTTGTAAATCTGTTCTATAGGAAGAAATTGAAACGCCTCCAGTTCAATCAAATTCATCTAGATATTTTTACCCGTAGTTGCTAGTAGTCTTTCGCCAATGCAGTAATAATTTTTTGATACCTACACACGTCGTATAATCCTTGGTAATGATGCTACTTTGGCTTACCCTTTGTGTCATGAGAATTCCAGATTTCACACTACAATTCTGAAAAGAAAGGGAAAGATAAAAAAGTACATTGTATTTGTAAGATTTGCATGAAATCGGAATGGTGAAAATACTGTAGTTTCAGCAGTTTGATAAAAGGCTCATATTTGTAACGGCTTTATGATATTTAATACAAAAAATGTAGCAGCGTTGCAATATAGTACTCCATGTACATATAATCGAAGTGCTACTCTCTATACGGAATATTCAAATTGTGTAGTAAAGCATCATACTTGACGATTATTTCTGGCAAGCTTTCCTGTGACAGAGATTTGCTCTTATTTCTTTCTCTTCTTACATTCATGTGCAACCCCTTCCTTTATTCGCTGCTTCCTCTTTCATGTGCTTTCACTTTCGTCTCTAGAAGATTTATTTTCAGGAGGATATTAAAAATCTCACCCGACTCGGTGACAAATATTGCCACGACTTATGACAATTTTTTTCCTTTGGTGAAAGTCATCTACACAGACACATGGATGAAATTGTGTTTTTCCTCTTCTTGAGAGACATGAATACTGTAAACCGATTGTAAGGAAAATCCCTTCAAAGACACTATCACAGTTTGGCGTTAGTTTTTCATAAAATATTCAGTGAAAGCTGCTGCTGCGTTTGGAAAAGCATGCTACTATAATGTTGCTTGTGTATACAACCAATGAAATTATGTTTTGTAGGTGCATATTTCTGACATCTTGCACTAAGCTAAACAAATAGAACGATAACGCTTTTATGGCAATGTTGTGAATCGTAATTGCAAAATTTTAAATTTGAGTTTCTGTTTTGATTGCTGATTCATCAAGGGACTGTCGTACATTCAGCCAAAGCTATTTTTAACATTTTGAAGATATGATTTTGTTTCATATACATTATGTCAATGCTCTCAAGTACAGGTTTTTGCAACAGCAGCAAATGAAATGGTTTGAGAAAAAGTGAACCATTTGTCTGTTCAAATTAAATGTTTTATGTTATATTGAAATAAAATTAATAAAATATATTTGACATTCGAATGGATCTTTGACATAACCATAGGCCACATCTGCTGGGCAGTGTCCGGTCATAAAATAAAGATGTTAGTCTGTTGGTCATGTACATGAACGCTTAATCTTCTTTGAAAAATGGTATCTTCAATCTTCTTACAAACCATTTGTTATGGAATAGCATCTACATTCGACAGGGGAACAATCAGGCACATGTACACTTTCCTAGAACCAGAAGATCATAAAAAATATCTGGTATTTCTGGTGAGTTATCTGCACTCATACTTCAAACAAATGCTATGCACGCGCTATGTAGTTCCGTCAAAATGTATAAAATTCGAAAATGGTGAGGCAAATCCAAGTTTCAAACAAGGCAACTTACCTTCCATCTCTCAAAAAGTAAAAGTAAATGAAAAATATGCTGTACGCAAGTAGGCCGTATTGGGGTGATATAAGACAATCAACAGCATTCGATCATTGATTGAAGTTCTGAACGTAAATGAAAGTTTTATTGTTATCATTTTAATATTTTCTGCATCCGTGCAGCATAATTTTAATACATATTACTTTCATTGTCGCGTGAAAACTAATGTATATATTATGCTCATTATCTTTACCTATGCTCTAATTCACACAATGTATAATTGTATTAACAAAAACAGTTGTATTTAATTGTCTACATCAGTTAAATATAATTTCAACTTGGCTTATTTCATTATTAACGTATACTTAAGTTACATACATTTTGACATAATTCACTATAGTTTATAATCGATGGATTGGAGTAGTTTTCAGGTTCATCTGAAAAGATCAATAACATCTTGTTAGGACGATTTTAAGCAACTCGCTATTTGTTTTGACATTTTTTCATTTTCATGCATGCTAGTTGCTAGCTAAATACTTCACTGATCAATTGTAAGTCTAATAAAAATACATTTACATTTCTTTGAAGTGAAAGCAACTAAAACTTACAGTTATACCAACTGGTTAAATGTTAATTGTGATTACTAACTATTATTTTTTGTAAGCACATCTAATATCAAAAGGTGTTGTTTGTTTGTTGGCATCCTAGTTTGAATTTAAGTACTCTATTTTTAAAATCTGCTGCTTTCCTTACTTTGTAGTTTCATGTAAATTCGTAACCATATATCATACATAAACTCGTTATATAATGATACTGAAATATTTAAGCTTACAATTATGGGGTAATCAGTATCACGGACATTATAATGAACTTACTGTACAATATGGAGTACTTATGGCTTTTAATTCACTTTGATTTGTAAATTACTGTAGTGCACACTAGAATTTTATGACGGTATAGTGAAATATAATGTTCTCTATTCTTTATTCTGTACACACTTTTTACATGGAGTGCGATGATACTCTTAAATAAATATCATGTAATTTTAGGGTACACAGTTTTAACTAAAGTCTATAATTTGTTCGTATTTTATTGCTGTTTGTTAAGTAAATATTGTAAGATCTATATGCATATATGATTCTTCATAACTGATGACCGTATAATATAGAGAGTACCAGTAGTATAGAGAGAGCAAACTCTTTACCAATCTTTTTATCAAATAATAGTGAATAGAGTTATATGAATGTGTGACTGTGACGAGACGAGTGATGAGGCTACGCAGAGAAGAAAAAACAGAACTTTAACGACATAGTAATAGAGCAAGCTTATTTAGCATTGCACAACCGCTTGAGTCATTATATGAAAGTAAACAGGAAGATGAAGATAACTACAGGAAAAACTTCTTTTCAACGAAAAAAGCTTCAAAGAGAAAAGTGAAAGAAACTTTTCCAAAGAAAACTGAAAAATTCTGAAACAGCTCAACATGGACTATAGTTTTGGTACGAAAAGCATCGAGTGCAGCAGCTGCTTTGCAGTGGCCATATAAGTAGCAATAAGCAGTTTACCCAGAATTTTACTTTCACTTATTACAAAAATCTTATTACTTTCTTTTAGTCTCTTATGTTTTTGCTGCCGCTAATGACTTTCCCTGGACCATGAGAAAGGAGATTTCATTATGTGTACGTTACTTTCTCTAGGAAAGCAAGCCAAATCTAATTTCTGTACACTACTGCTCCCTGGTAAGCAACTTTTCCGGGTAATGTCTTTATAAAGAGTCGTCATTATTCATACAAACAGGGAGATTATGGTGAATGTTGCTTCAGGATTTGCAGTTACATGATCAAGGACCATGAAATAAAAAATGTAATTTCTTTATCCCTTAGATGTCCGATTTTGTGTGAATCAACAAGAAACAAATAAAAGGAGGGGATGCTAAAAAACAAGCGAGCGTGATTTCGAACGCTTATTCTTTTACTTGATGTCCTTAAGACACGAAATAAATGTACGCCCCTACAAAGTTGAAAACTTGCAATTGAATTATAGGCAAGTATTATCCCGTTTTCTTCCAGGTTGTTGCTTCCGTCAGTCATTTTAGTTTTCTCTTACATTTGTTGTCTGGCTATGACACGTACTTGTATGATTATATGTAATATATTTTCATTTGACCATAGAAGGAGTTTGGCAAGTACAGCTAAACATTTTGCGATCCTGAAGATAATAATACAGTACAATTACTTTCACTCTCCAGAAGAGTCTCTCCTCAACTTAGTAAATTGTCGTCCATGCGTCAAACAATTTAATATGTTAACATGTTTTGGAAATAGTGCGAAGCATAGAATTTTTCAAAAGAAGATTGCCGTATTTGTACAATGCGTATTGGGTTTTGACTATATAAAAATGTTCGGTTTTACAGCTTTTATATTTTATAATGGAGTTTCTTTTCCAGGATTACATGCTTCCCTTTCAGTTGAACAATGTACATGAATTTCTACTACTATACACGAGTTCCATACACACATTATCATTATGAACATGACCCTACACTAACACACTGGGCACTTGTTTAACTCGGTGCATACTTGGAAAGTCAGGGTACTCGTAGTGAACTATAACGGGTGGATTGTGTTGTTGCTGCTGCTGTTGTGAATGTTTTGGAGAGGAGTGCTGATGGTGATGAGGGTAATGTTTCGGAGAATAGCCCATTGTCGGTGAGTGATGTTGATGACCATGATGGAGCAGCAGCTGTTGATGTTTCTGTTGTTGCTTTCTGCTCAACGACTGAACTTGATTTGGAAACTGTAATGGAATTGGTATTGGTGGAGGGGGTTCTATGGGGGCATAACAGCGTTCTAACGGCTCTCGGTGTGCATAATGCTGGCTTCGATGTTGTGGTGGACGTTGGAGTTGTTGCCTATGTTCCTCTTCCTCATCGTTATCATCGTCATCCTCGTCCTGATAGCAATCGTCATAATCCATCGACATTGTTATCTGGTGATTACCATTACCATTTCGGCCAAGGGTCCCACTGCCCATACCTCCGACATTACTTCCACCCCCAATAACACAACCACTCGTCGTGAGCGGAATGGCTGCACCATTACCACAGTACAGTAGTTGAGAAGTTGGGTGCTCCCCCAGGATTGATTTCCCATTTGGTATATTGGCATTAAAATTGGGAGGTGGGGCAACGGGAGCCAAATCTCTACGCAGAGCTATTGTCATTGAATCGAAAAATAATTTATCTGAAGACTGTTTCTCTTTTCGTGACTTGAGTTGACAGCAGTTTGTTGGGGAGCAATGCGTTTTACAGAAGGATGACAATTTACGAAATAGTCCGCAGACACAGCACAGCTTTACAGCGAGGGTTAGAAATATGAGTGAAAGTATTCCGGCCGCAATGCATATAACCATTATTTGGAACTGGTCATCGCCAGTGAAACAATGTTGAAAATCCGAAGGTTTCAAGTCTTTCACCAGCACACCCGCTAGATTATTTGGGGATTGGCATCGTACGTAGAGCAGATTCGTCCTACTGCTTGTATTCTTGTTCCGCTTGTGGGGAAAGGATGAGCGGGACCGGCTAGAGGTAGATGTAGTTTGGTGACTAATTAAATTCGGATTAGATTGAGATGATAATTCACTACTGGGTTGACCTGAGAAATTCGATTTTCTATCCACTCGATCATCATTAGGAATTGAACGCAATGCATTTTCACGAACCAAATTATTGTTTTCATCTCGGAATGCATTGCCTAAAGTTGTCTGGTCAATTGAGTAAGTCGAATCTGCATTAAATACCGTCGTTGCTGGAACAGAGGCTCCCAAGTTTTCTGTGACAAACTGGTAAAACGTATGCACGGAGCAATTGCAATCTATTGGATTCCCTGTTAGATCTAGACATCCCACCACGTCCGAGACAGGGGACTGGAAAAAGTCGGGGGACAGGGATGAGATGGAAGCATACTTTAGAGAGAAATTTTCCAGTAGGATTTTATTCTTTAAAAGCGTAGGGCTAACTTCCGTAAGGTTTGATAAATAGTCTGCTTCAAAGTTGATCAAGTTGACATTCTCGGAAAGAGCATCCGGGTCGATGTAAAGAACCTCTGGGTTGTCACTTAGCTGTAGGGACTCGAGATGCACCAAGCCACGGAAAGCATTTTTAGAGATGTGATCGGAAATCCGGTTGGAAGAGAGATCTAATTGACGGAGGGTTGACCCAAGCTTTTCCAGTGCTTCTGTGGGCACTCGGCCCAATCGATTTTGGCTCAAGTTTACCCTCTCCAAATGACCGGCAGTGCTGCTGAAGGAGGAAGAAATGAGAAATGCTTTCTCTTCGAGTGTATGTATGTAATTGCAACATAAATTGAGTTCCTTTAGAGCTCCAAACATCACCAGCCCATAATCCTTCACCCGGGTTAATTGGTTAGAGCTCATGTCCAAGTAACGAACATTTTTAAGTGTCCAGCCTCCAACTCCCGAGCCAGCTGAGCCGACAAAACTGCCGCTTCCATTAAGGGAGCTACTATTACTATAAGCAAAATTCCTGGTGTTGCTGCTGATGCTGGAAGGGGAAAACGTTGGACTCGGTTCGATTACTTGTATGAAATTAAACTTTGCACTGATTCGCTCAAGTGTGTCTAAGCCGCGAAATAAGTCCCAGTCTAAAAATTCCAGCCGGTTCCTATCTAAAATCATTTCCTTAATGTGTGATAGAGCCGAGAAAACTTCATGCTCAACGCGTTCCAATTGGTTTCCACTTAGATCCATTACTCTTATATTGGTCAACCCTGTGAAAACACCGTTCTCCAGCGTTTTAATTGAGTTGTACGATACATTGAGAAGATGAAGGCTTCTCAGAGACTCAAAGTTAGTCTTTCCTAACGATTCCAACTTATTGTGCGAAATGTCAAGTACTTGGAGCTCGGAGTAGAACTGGAGGGACATTGTAATGTCTTTTATCTGGCTCTTTGAAAGGGATAAAAACTTTATCTGAGGGTTGAGGAATATTGGCACAACCCGCAGGTTGCTTGCCGAGTGACAGTCTACAGATAATGCTATATCATCACAATTACAATACGGCGGGCAAAATGATGACGTGCTGTACAAGTTCCAGCTAAAGACTAGTAAAAATAGCAACCAAGAAGTCGATGATGATGTTGATGCCACGGAGTACAAAGATGACGATGATGATGATGGCTGTGGAACATGTTGATTACAGCCTTTGGAATTTAGATTGGGGCCAGTCGAAACTGAATAAGTTGAAGAATCGGCAGCATGTAATCTTGAGGATAAAGCTCCATCATCATTACCCCGCTCATTCAAACTTGGGGCATTATTTTTCCCATTTGTAGTGGTCATACAGCCAGTGCAACTACAACTTCCTTTGTGATCATTCTCTAAGCCGGAAAAATTGGGGATGCTACTAATACAAAACTCTGTACTTTTCTCGTTTGAGAAAGTTGTTTGGATGTCGGCGTCATTATTACTGCTGCAACCAATACTTGTTTCGTCTGGACTTTCACTCCCACTCCGTCTCCGCTTTTTCTTGTAGTAGCTGGTTATCGGTCTTCTGTGTTGGGTAATGGCTGTTCTCCGTCTGCTACCACTACTTGTTTTTTCATGCTGGCCATATATGATGGAACAACCATCAAGATCCTTGCCTGCCACTTCAATCCAAGTCATAACTACTGCTGTTGACAAATTTCTCCACTCAAATTTCCTCTCTTCCTTCTTGTCCGCCTTCTGAGTAGTGTATAGTTGAAGAATTTTATGGTTTCTTATTCTTCCCGGACTCGTTTAGTATTGTTGCCTTTGCTCTAGTTTTTCCTTGTTTGATCACGTCCATCTCCTGAAAAAATATACAGAGAAAGACAGGAAAAGTGAAATGTCAGCTTTTTTAAACTCTTTTTTCTCAATTCTTTTATTTTCCTACTTTATGATTCTTCCAACTTCCATTTACCTTTCATATGAAATGCGCCATAGTCTTGATGTCATGTAGGTGTATATGCACATAATATATAAATACATAATATGGTTCTGCAAAATAAGTTTTTTTAGAATGGACGTGTGTGTGTTTCTTTTTAAAATGAGCTGCCTTCTGATCTTCTCCCTGAGCCTACTCGCTACATTCAGCCTTCTCGTCATCTTGTGGCATTCATGCATATGAAAGGAAAAAAAGCTGCCGTGTGTTTATATTCTGTACCAAGATTCTCTTTCTTCTTCTTCTTCTTGTTTGATAACGACTAGGCTTTGTTCTTTTTTTCTTTCTTTAAAAACTCTCTAAAAAGAAAAAGGAGAAAAAGAGGTGACATGACAGTTTTTTATATTCCTGACGTCCGCATATCCTCTGCTCAAAAGTATAAGGACATTCTGAAAACTTGTCAAGCTCAAGCTTGTACTTAATGTTGCTAGACTCACCAATGCGGTGCTGTTACATTGCTGAAGAGAAAGTTTATTGTAGTTTGTTACGTTTACTTATTTACTGCTTTTAGAAAACAGTAGTGGTGGCGGTAGTGGTGGAAGGACTTATGGTATGATGGTTGCGGTTTCTGTGGATGGAGACAAAAGATGCGTATCTACCACTGCTGCGGAAGGAACCAACTTTTCCATTTTCTAATAAAACCTATCATTCAAAGCTATTCATGCGGAGACAATACACGTCATACACAGAATAACTATGCATACAACAGCTCAACTCCTCCCAATGTAAAACAACACGAACGAATACACATATGGACGCATTGTGCCTCTTTATATGAACAAATAAAGAATGTGAAAAAAGAGGATGAAAACAGTGTTTGTTGAGCTCACATTTTCCTGCCTGCTGCTGAATAATAGATTTGTGTATAGTATATATATAATAATATGTTGGTTGTGGCTAAAATAATAAAGTTTGTAGAGAAAACAGAGCTTAAAAGATGCTAAACGAGTAACATGAGTATGTGGGTAGCCTATAATGTAACAAAAGGAACTTGCAAATTATTCCTTGCTTTGATGTTTTGAATGAAGTGGATGCAATTTAGGAAATGTGAAATTTTCATTTAGGCAAGCGAAAATTCGGAGAGGCCCTGTGAACATGAATGAAAATTGTGTTTACATGCTGGCTTGCTGATTTGTGAAACGTAATCAAGCAAGGGTGATCACATGAACACCATTATAGAAACTAAAAGTATAGTTTTCAATCTGTGTGAACAGAAACAACTTTCACCACGCAAGGGAGAATTTAGTATTTGTACACACATATGCGCTAGCGAGATTAATTATACTATTCAGTGGGCAGAAAGAACGGTTCTAATATCTTTTGACAAAACATTAATGAAATTACTTATTGCTCGCGTCATACCCACTCAAAGGGATGAACACTTTAGCCAATAAAATGCACAGAAATATCCGAGTTGCTTTCCAAATATTTTCTATCAAGTCTAATAATGCAAAAAATGGTGAACGGGTTATCATGAATTGTGTGGGCTTTCCTGCATTTCTATTTATTCTGAAAACATTCCACTTGTATGGTATCGCTTATTCATGGTGACTAAAATCCAAACAATAATTACTGTTCGAACAAGAAATATGATAAAAGGGAAAACTGCTATAAAACCCCAAAACTACCTCAAAAGCTTAAGTGCAGACCAGTCGAACGAAAATCCTAAAAAAATGTAGTCGACACGATGGAAAATGTTTTCAGATGGAAGTCACTAGCAAAATGTTATTATTTTTGAAAAGTAAGCAGATCTTCGTAATAGGATCAAAATGTTACTTGTCATGAAAATGGTGAAACCTGAGACACGCCGAGAGACAGAGAACCAGCGAGCTAATAGGCAAGATCGCCAGACAACCAGTGACGGATTTACCATTCATTTATTCCCATTAGGGATTCCTAGGCTGTCACTCATTGCATTGTGTTTCTAAATGTGACATTTTGTCCCACATTACTTGCACTCTGCGTATACATTTTACGCATTTCTACCGCTGTGCTACCTAACCAGTAAAAAATATTTTAACATTTTGTGTTTGCAGAAGAATGAAGCTTGGGGAATTTTTATGCTCTCCTCTTCCCCATTCATTAGCACATGTAAAAGGATAAAGTGAGCAGCAGATCGACAAGGGAGATATGACACAACTCGGTTTCGTTTTCCTATGCTCGTCTTGCGGGGTGAGTGAAAGGAGTGAACAGGAGATAAATCTAGCTTTGTGTCAGCATTGAATTAATTTTTTAGTCTAACCAAGCTGGAACGATATGGGGGCTCGGCTTGTGGCATCTGTACGTGATTCATTAATGTTTTGCGTTGGTAAATCACTACACTACCACTACACCTCCTTTTTGTTAAGCTTAATACACGTAATCTCTTTGTACTCCCTTCTGGTGAGCCTCTTTTCTAAGTGGATGTGCTAATAATAATTGCTTATTAATGCTAATACAATGAAAACATTGAAATCCCAAATGACTAACAATTTTAAAATGTACACGACAAGCTCTTTCTCAACAGTTTTACAATTGTCGAATTATATTTTTCAGCCTTTTAGGTTTTTCCAAAGTGGATTGTACGGCAACTGTGACCTTTCAGATGCTCTAATGAGTCAGTCAGCTTATGCGGAAATAGTAATGCAATGCAATAATTGTAATGTATACAAGTGCAAAAACATTCAAAGAGAGTTTGCATGGAAGGCAAGGGAAGCGGGATAAGTGCAATAGTGAAATCGATATGAAAATGTGTGTGTGTAAGGATTGCCTTGTCCAGCAGCTTTCTCTTTAACTTAATTTTTACAACACCTGCCGAATACAAAAGTAATCAGAAATTGTGTTCCAAGAATCGTTCACTGTAGGAGGTAGTTGGGCTGAAAACGTAGTCTGCCGACAGTACTAAACTTGATTACATATTGCAAAGTGTGTGCGAGAACAGTTTCCAAAGTTAGTCAAAGTGTTTGCCACTTGCCCTCGTTTTGTTCCATCTTGAAAGTAAGATGTACACGATTATAATGTGAAAGAAAAACACAAAATGCACATTCGCCTTGGTTAATATTAGGTATTTACAGATAGCAATCCAGAAGCAGTAGCATATTAGAATTCTCGTCAGTGGTTTTAAGCTCGTATGCTCGTGCATGTATATCTCACTCTATCAAGATAAATAGCTAGCAAAATTGGCAATTGCAACTCCCGGGATGGGAAACGAAATCAACGAGCCGGCAAGACAAGAGCGCAGCAGAGTAGCAAATTTACCAAGTATTACACGTACAATGTCTAGCGCTGCGGCTGGTGTTTTATAACAAGTTTCCTTCTGTTGTGTCACTCTTGCTTACAGATCCGACTTTTACCTGTTTGCAAGTGAACAAGTAATGCAATAATACATTACATATTATAGACAAAGCTCACTTTGAAATAACACACCCATCTTCTCACCTATATATAATGTTTTGTTTTGTTCAATAACGCTGGTACCTTTGTCTTCTCTTCCCAGTTTTCCCAGAAAATAAACTTGTAAAAGGGTTAACATTCTGGGCACAATCTTATCTATCTACACCAAAATTGTTTTCTCCATTAAAAGAGCGCGTAACAGGAGAATAGCACAGAAAACTTTAGGACATACAGGCGTATTTTCTGTGCATACCAGTTAGCTAATGCAATGTAAATTGCAAAATAAGATTGAAGCAATACAAGCAAACGGAGCAAGGCAACATGCACGAAAACAGAAAGTAAATATGTGTATGCTTTGCCATTGTAATGTCAAGTATCTTTGGAAGTTAGTGTACCTACTTGACTATTTCACCCTACTTGTGCACTGAGCTTGTTTGTAAGAGAAACATTATTTGCATGAAAGAGATGGCCAATTCGCAAATGGATTCACATTTTCTATCATACAATTTGTACCACTAGTAACTGTCTTCCCTTTTCAGTGTTTTCCCTCTTTCTCTCTCTCGAGACGCGCAAGTAAGAGTTGTTGGTGCGGTGAAAATAAAATTTAATATGCAAAGTTTTACAGAAGTATCTTGCTATTACTTGTTGTCTTGATATTACTCAAATAAAAAGAGAAAGTAGTGATGGTGGTGGTGGTGGTTGCAAAACATCATTATGATTATTACTACTTCATGATGCGAGCAGGAAGAGGATGCCTATTACAAAAGTAATATAATATAGGAGCAAGTGAAGTAGCTGGTTTCCCTGTTACTTCCAAGAACCTCTCAGGAAGCAGGTTATAATAAGTTACCACCAAGATTGCTGAAGCTGATGTTTCTCCTAACATGGCTTGTATATCACAGTAGTATCGTATTCCCTGTTTTGTTAGATGTATAATATGGCATTATATGCATCTAAAAATAGTTTCACTTGACCTATACATATGCGTAAAGGCAATAAGTTCATTACCGAACTAACCGAACCTAAGTACTTTTGAGATGAAAACCTCATAAAGGCAGCGCAGTATATTATTTTAGTCCATAAATGTATTATTCTATTATCTTTATGTGTGCTTCGGGAAGCCCACTTGACCACAGTGGCTGCAAAACGACTCCACAGAATAGGTGGAGAGCTAATTTTCCATGAAAACTGAATCGAAAAAGAAGAACGGAAACTTTCTTAATTTTTGAATTTTTAACAAGTACTAGTTTGTGTTGCTCCATTAAATCATTTAATGGAGAAGAAAGCAAATATTTTATATCAAAAAGCGTTATATGACACATGTGTAGTATAACGCTTTCCATACACTAAAATAGTACGCAATGACGGTACGAGGTCTATGATTGTAAAAGTTTTGACCCCATCTTTTGTCGGCAATTACAGAGAAAACCACCAACTTCCTCGGTCCACTTTTGCAACTTGAAATGAGTTCATTCATTTAATTGCAAATTAATTTGAATTATGGAATATTTTCACATTGCTTTTATATCTCGTTATACAAGCATGAATTTTTGAAGTAGAGCTGCAAATGTCCATCGACATAATTGTTTAATACCACTGAGACCGCCTGGGGCGTTTTCCTATTCTTTGTTCTTTTTGAAAATCCTATACCACATGTGTACACATTGTGTATACTTTTTATACGAATGATAATGAAATAAATTGGCCCTTTGCCATTTGCCATCATCAGCGGCGTGACTACATCTTTTATGCTTGTCTATTATTGTATTTTAAGGCAAGTATGCAATGTTTTCTATTCCTTCCATACGGATACAACTGCTCAGATTTCTTTACAGCGTCATTTGGATGGAAAGGCACGATGGAAGAAGAAATCAAGTCCTTGTAAACACGCCAGTTTAGGTGTCGAACAATGAGAAAAGAGAAATGGCCATTTTCCACTTCTCTGCGCTAGTACAATACAGGAAAAAAGTCACGTCGACTTAACAAGTAGGAGCAACCAAGCAAATGCCGAATAAATGGCATAGAGCTGAAGGAATGAGAAAAGTGAAAAGAGTACACACATTGCAATGTTTCTATACTGTAAGCTTCATCAAAATGCCCGGATACCAGCGAATGCTCATATTATGCTGACAATCAAACCAACAAAAAGACACAAGTATATGTATATATCCACATATATTCTATCTGAAAACGAACGAATGAATCAATGAGCAAAAATGTTGTTCCTTTTCCAAGTTCACTTTTCTTGAACTGTTGAACTCGCATCAACATCAACATTATCTTACTACTACGGCTTTGCCATCCATGTAAACCGAAATGGAAGCTATAGACAGAATCGAAACTTTGGCGTTTCCCTGCACAAAACACACATTTATAGTTACATTCAATATCAGCAGCAGTTTTCCCATCAAACACATCGGTTGCTCCTTTTTTCTTTTCCCATTTACTACTAGAGAGAAAAAAAGCTCAACACTACTGACTGGAAGAAAGATAAGAACATCGCGTTGAGCATCATTCTTATGCCTTGTGTGTAAGCATGGCAGAGGCAGTATAATCTTTTTAAACAAGCTCGAAAAGGCGAACTGATTGTCAGCAAAAAAGTAGCCGACAGACTCTGTCGAGCATGAATGCATGTCAGACGTCTTGAAAGCGTATGTATGTAAACATCGAAACTGAATGGAAAGTACTTAGGACCATGACTCCTTTTTTGTTATGCTTCTTGTTTGTGTGACTAGTGCTTACTACTTCCTCATCTACATAATACAGAACACATAATATTTATGTATTCTTTGACTTTGGACGAATCGGAAGATGGTATGCGTGAAAGTTGAAAGTAGAGTCGAAAAAAGGGTTAAAAATGCTGAAGGATCTATCAATCTTTTTAGTATGGGGATACGTGTGCACGTAATGTGCTTCACCTCCATTCAAGTACATCCTTACACCTCCTTAATGCCTGACACATCATTCCGTGAAGTCTATTATGGAGTCAGCATATATTAGCAACAGAAATGTAGGATTGGGCAAGATTTTCAATGAAGAAACGGAAGAAGAGTATTTTACAGGAATTCGGTTTTAGCTACTTTGCACTGTTGGCTAGACTTCAGAGCATTAATTTTGCAGAGCATAGCCAAGCACTAACAAAGTGACGTATGTCTACTATGTGTCGTTGTAATGGTCGGGGTAGTAAAATAAGAATTTCATGATAAGGAGACATCTATAACATTGGCATTTGCTGCTGTTGTTGTCGTCTAGCAGGAAAAATTATTGTGTGCTACCGTGAAATTACGAGTTTGGTTCTTTCCTGGCTTACTCAAAGTTGTTTTCTTCTTGTTGACTAAAATCGCAGAGGCAGGGCAATATGTTTTACTTACAAGATGTAGATTAAGAAAGCAAATAATTGTGTTTTCAAATACATGTAGTTATAAAGTCATAATAACGTTGAATAATTGTGTTACATTTCTCCTCTGAGCAAATTTTTGCGGCTGATGCAAAGAAGAAAAGTTGTTGATTAAACTGTACAACGTGAGCAATCTCGGCCAGTGTTAAAATTTTATTACCTTCATGACTTGAGCTCATTTAATTTTTCTTAGCAGTCAATGTATTTTAATTACGATCAGATTTATGAGTTTAAAGCTTGGTACAAGGTAATAGTACATGCACTAAAATTCTTCGTAAGGTGACGTGCTTAATTGTACTGCTCATGCCAAGGAAAAACAGTTAAAGAAATGTAATTTTCATTAGCTAAAATTCCTCGGATTTATGTTAATAATACATGGGCTTTATGAATTTTTCGTCCTTGTCGTGTTTTTATCTAATTATTTTCATTTCCAAATCATGTATACTTTCCTATAACACCAAATCTAGTATTTTATTCTATTCTATTTTTCACCTAGTTTTTACTGAAAATTAACATTTTTATTATTGGTCGAATGAAATTTTACATTTTTATGTTGATAAAAATGTAAGGAAATGTGGTGGTTGGTAATACAAATTTACAGCAAGGATAGTTCAGATAGGTCTTTTAAACCCTGAAGCAGTCAGTAGTCGTAGTAAATGCTAAATTATTTCTTGAAATTCACGCGGGTTTGCACTTTCTTTTATATCTGATTACGCCAGTAGTGTGACAAGATTAGGCCTTTAAAACTGCATAAAATGGGAGAAAGTTTGTCATTGCCCTACACTGAAAATCTAGCACACTGCTCATTTAAATGCACATACATTGTGTTGCATCATCAACAGGGACACGACATTTGTTACAGTTCCGCAATTCGCAACGTCAAAAGCACAGAAAACGTGGTGCATAAGCAGAGGTAGAAACAGTTGTACAAGCCATTTTAGAAACTGTTACAACTTGTAACCGGATTTTATTCCAGCAAAGCAGTTCAAACTGTGTCACTTGCAGATGTTATGTTTTTCTGCTTTTTTAAAATTACAGATGTGGGTTTTAGTAGCAATGTCTTTACACAATTTTCTTTAGACAAGTCACACGTCCATCAGATTATAGAAAATGAAGAAAAACATAAAATATCGGATGGAATTTTTCGAGTGTTCTCTGCAAGAAAATGCTTACATGAAAAGACATTTTACTTGACTAGCATATCATTTTGTTGCTGACTTTGATGCAACCTAAATGCTCAGTCAAGTGCGATTTCTGCGCTGATGTGAACAGAATAATATATATTTCTTAAATCGAGTTTCTTAAACGCTTAGATAGATGCAATAACACGCATACGTTATTTATTTATCCCTATACGTGCTTCTTCAGCTCACCACTATTCCCAAAAATAGAGAGTTCTCCATTTCACTGGAACACACAAGTCCATAACCGTAGTCATCATTGTGACTACATTTTGTGTAAACTACCGGGAGAAAATGCCTCAGCACCTGATCTAGCCTGGATGAGGATGGAACTTGTATTACGTGTTTCTTAGTGGAGCCAAAAATCCATGCAATTTAGAGTTGTTCTTGAGTAAAAGTTTGCCTTTACCTTTCTCTTCTCATTTCTGGGAATGTGTTCCAGTTTCTGTGTGCAGAAAACCGAGAAAGGAGCGTTGCATATGGGATTACTTTTAAAAAGTGTACTTCACGCTATATGGGTAAGAATATTTTACGTCTTGCGGAGTTTTGAAATATGTATTGACTTTTCAAGGGTGAGTTGAGCTGCTGCTTTTTACTCAGCTTCCATTGGGAAGGTATGCAGCACATTAGGGCAATAAAGTACAGCGGTAAATCCTACCAGACACATAATGGTCACCTTCTTCGTTGCTGCTTCTCTATATGCTGCTTTCTTATTTTATGCTCCACCATGGCATTTTAGGGTTTTTCCTATTGCATAAAATATCATTTTTGTTGGAGAATGGCTGGGTCATTTCTGGAACATAAGCAGTCAGCTCTCCCTTTTTATCTTGACATGGATCGAAAATATATAAAATAAAAATGTTGTACATGTTTTCCTCACCATAATATTCAAGTATTAGGAAGGAACGCATAAAATTATATATACTTGTCAATGATCAGAACATGAATGAATTTGCAATTCTTCTAGATCCATATCACCTAGATATGCGTTTATCTAACTAGAGAAGCGGATTTAGTTGTGTACAAGAATATATACAAACTTTTACAATATGCACACTATTTAAAGAGGTCAAATCTCGAACTGGGACAAATAGGACGCTATTTTAAGCACAACAGTGGAGAGTAATCGGGTGTCTTGTTTAGCAGGGTAGCACATAATATACATGCTACTTCTGGAAATAGAGATCAGAACACAAAGACCTGAACTGAAGTCAACAACAAGTATTTACAGCACATTGACAAATGTTCCATATTGGGTTTTCCCATCAGTTTCAACTCTGCATAATTTTTTGTCTCCGGCACACATTATGTCATTTGCTTTCTCTTTCTGGTACAAACACACTGTGCCACATATGCTTCTGTGAGGCTCAACACAAAAATAAAATTTCTAACTTATGGAAGATGTTAGCATTGTCTCCACGAAAGCTAAGTACATCTTTTGTTGTCGTTCGATTTATTCCCCTCCATTTGTTTCAAATTTGTGTGCCATAAATAAAACATATTCGCGTTTATGCTAATGTTACACGAAGAATATGAAGAGATGAAGAGAAACAGTGATAATCTATATTTTCTGTCTCCTTTCTGTTGGCATTTTTGCCTCGATTTTGTTGATAAGAATAAGTGCGATGTTTTAGCGACAACGGGAATCCAGAACTGATAGACGTCAGAGTTACTGCCAAATACATTATTGCCGTTTCACTGATGAGGTCTTTGTTTTGCATGTTTGCGTAGACATTAACTTTTTTCACTTTCTTTTTTCTGCCTTCCAGCAATTCCAACAAAGGATAAAAATTAAACTTTCTTGGAGGAAACACACTTAGTGTAGGACTTTGTTCAATGTACAAATTCGATCCGTCAAAATAGGTCGGAGTAAGTACTTTTGCTCTCCATCCGGTTCACATACCCATCATTGTTTTTTTTTGAACTACCAGACGTCTGTGTTGTGTTTGAAAATTGAATTTTATTATAAGCTACATATTTGGCACAAAATTTTATGTTCATATATACGCATATGGCATTTTGTCTGTGTATCGTTGTAATCCGAATTAGTATATGCGTATATGTTCTTTACGTTGCTGTTCCATGTAGTAATAAACAACACATGTGCCAGCCTATAAAATCTGACTACGCTAAAAAAAAGTCGTTGACTGCTTCCGCATCATTCTTCTTTTAAATACTACCTTTTCACACATTTCCCCCATTTTGCATAAGGGAATTTACAAAGAAAAAAGTAAAACAAAAAGAAACCATAAACTGGCGACATCGTTAAAAGTATGTATGCCGTATGATACGCTTGCTTTGTTTTCCTCGAATTTCAGTATATCATGCGCAAATTTGACTTCGTTTACCCCTGACATTTTCAGGGTACCGTAAGATGTTTCGTAATGGTAGGTAAGTGACATATCGACTTGTTAGAAGATTTTTTGGAGCATAGAACACTATCAAGCTACTTCCGTTTGTATATGAAAACAACAAGTTACACTCGTCGTCTCTACCACTGTTCCTGCTTGTGTTTGTTTTCACCACAAGAGGAAATTACTCTTTACCAGACTGTCTCCTCTCGAGCTAATGGCTACTGTATTTTGCAGCTGCACGTTGGTAGTATATTGCTACAAATATGTGTATAAGCAGGTCAACTTGTTTCCAGGTAATGGAGAAAAGCAAATGTTTATAGAAAAATATTGACCCTTTATTTTTCAATTTTTACTGCTTTCCTGAGCATTGTATACCATATAAGATGTAAGTGCTCTTAAACCTGCCACATGACACAGGCGACGCTACTTATTTCTTTCTGGAGTAGAGCAAAAGGACACTATTCTGGAATTTTAGTTTTTCCTGCTGCCTGAGAAATGGGACAAATCCCTGAAGGGGCTCAATCTATTTGAATCAGTGTCAACGGAATGGGAAAAGCATAAATTGGGATTGCACTCTTCCATCTTATTTCTTCCGACGTTCGTACACACACACACCCAGGGTTGTGAACAAATTCTCAGACGCCGCAACCACAACATACCACCATCGTTTGCTCGGTTTCTCGCTTATGAAAAAGTATTAGTGAAACCCAAACCACCTTCGTCTATAAATCATACACAGACCCATAATATTGAGGTTTCCAGCTGAAAAAGATGCCATTTAGTAGGAAGACGTATTAAAGTAAGGTATCAGTTAGGGAATGAGTGAAAGTGAACCACAAGTAACTAAACGCATGCACACAAAACCAGTATTTCAAATGATTTAACCGTAGGTTTATGTACATACTGGCAATACGACTAAACACAAGCCTCCTTAAATACTTAGCTGTTAAACATTTTTGTTAAAACAAAACTACCAAAGTAGATAAACCGGAGTTGTATTGAGTAAATATGGGTAATAATGGTACTTTTGTCGCTTGTGTTTCTGTAGAGGATGTAAGCATTTACTTAGCCACACATGATCTAATAGCAGCATATGGTGTGTGGAATCTGTTATATAATGATATTGGCAACTAAAAAAGGATCATTATGTAATAGCACAATCTGCCCTTTTCCACCACTATACCAGCAGTAGCGACAAAGTAATCAAAGGTTGACAAAAAAATCTTTCCTGCTTTCTCTTCCGCTCTCCATGAGCCTCCCTTCTTTGCTTGCTGGAATGTATATATGCATTTATACTTTCTCAGCCATTGTGGCATTCGTACTACATGTTGGTAAAATCAGATATACACGAGAAAGGGAAACAGCTTAGCTGTTTTCTTTGAGTCAAGCAAACTTTTGCTACAATATTAGTCCATCCATCCTAATAGTATATACTGCCTGCTTTGCTTCAAACAAAGACTTTATTTTCCTGTTCTACTGGGAATGAACTCACTTCAGGGTGGGTGGTATTAGTAATAATGTGTGTGTAATAGCTGTCTGCTTAGGATTTTTTTTGTAGTAGAAGCCCAGAAACGACGACGACTTTGCTTTTGCTATTTATCTTTTCTTGTGCACACAATTTTTTTCTTCGTCTGAAAGCTCATGTTTGTAGTATCTATCTCCTGCTTTCTATATAGCAGAAAAATGAACGAAGAAAACGGCAGCAGAGATGAAAATGAAACTTTCCAAACTTGACATTTACTGTTATGGACGGAAAGACAAGTGTATAAGGGTAAATAGGATGGAGCTAAGGGGCCTTCATGGATAATTGATGACCTGTTACGTACTTACTTTTTGTAAAGCTACTATACTGCTGCTCCAACAACGACACACCACTGCCATGAAGGCTTGCTAGGAATGTATTTGCTTTTACGGATTTTCGTTCTGGTTTGGAGAAACTATGCCAAGATACTATATTTATCTTTTTGTTGTGAATGTGAGTAATAAGAAGGATTTTTCCTGCTGCGAGAACTGGACATGTGTTTTACTCACGTATGACCGTACGGGTTGGTTGCACATAGACTGAGCAGTGGAAACGGTACAAAGGGGCTATTCACCTATGTTTACTAAATGCTTACAATACAAGAGCGTTTGTTTTCTTCGTTTTTATTGTCATAAGAGCGATCAGCACTGGAGATGAGAAAGCGGAGCAAGAGCTACGCCTCTACCTTTTAAGATGTCTGTTATGAAATCGAGAGTGGTTAGTGCTGAGCTGATTTAGTAGATGAAGAACAAACACCGTCATAATAAATTTTTAGCGAAGAAAACCCACTTCCTGAAAAGTGATACAGAGAAAAGCATCCATTTTGGATTTGAAAGACTGGGTTGTACTACCTAGTAGTATAAGCTCCAGCAAAAAAATGCAGGTTACGTTGTTGGATAACATTATTCCTTATTCACTTCTCCCAATTTCCCTCTTTTCGTAATTTACAACTTCTTGTACTTCCATGTAATGTTATATGTAACGTCACAGAAAGTGGTTTCAGATTCAAGTCTTTTTAAAAGGAATTTCATTTTCTCATCGCAATTTATTTGTGTGTTGGTTTTTGGAAGACCGGTAGGCTCCTTCTTTCGAGAAACAAGTAAGGCATATTATTACATGGGAAAAGTATAACATTAATTTTTTCAATGCTATCTTCTCATTGCATTCCTCCTTTGGGGTTGTCTCTTACTTGTGTGATGTTCCTTTTAATATTATATTCCGTTGCTGCAAACCCTGTACAGGGCAGGTTTGTACTATGTATACGCAGCCATTCCAGCTTGCACCAAAATACGGAGAACGTCGGTGGGTTAGTAAATATATATTGTAGTTTAATATGTTCATAATGCTAAAACTCTTCTCCCGCTCATCCCTTTCTCCACGAGCTCAAAGAGCTGAATGTACAAAGTGAAAGAACTTTTTCGAATATTGAATACTAAAAGTAAGTACAAGCACCTACGAGAGACATAACACTGTTTCTCTTCTATGATTGCGCATTTGCCTTTTTTCTGCATAGTCCAGCCGCAGACTGTAAGCAGCTATAGTTGAATGGGACAAGTTGAAGTTGAGTCTTACGACAGGACTAATAATTTGACTTTAATACCAGAGTTTATCGCTCACTCAACTCTAAGGATTATGACAACAAAGTGCATCATCATCCTTCAAGGAGTCTATATCATACGCCAAAGTAAGGCTGATGTTATGGGCCGTTGTACTTTGTTACTAGTATAACTAGTACTGGTAGAACAGTCAAAAGGACCAACGTGCACAATGGTTACGAGAAAACGCACACGGGTGTAGTAGCTCAGTAATATTGGAAACAGGAAGAAAGTAAGTACAGTGCATTTTGTTGCTTGCCATATGCAATAAATAATACAAGGAGGACAGTTGACAATCTCCCAAAGTAACTTTAGTCTATAACAACGCATTTTTGTCTCTAGCTGTTCTGCTTTAAAAGAATACAGCAAAAATGACTTTCTCCAAACACTGAGCATAAAAATATATAAAAACTATCATACGAACTACGCTAATAAATGGATATACGGAGTAGCTATATTCGTAGTTTGCTTAGTGGAGATTTTTTTTTCTTTTTCCTGCAATTCTGCTCGTTTTCATTCACAAACCCATTCATTCTTGACTAGAGCGGATGGAAGAATGAACACAAAAAGGGGAAGTGCTGGAACGAATACACGAACACTTTAGCTGAGCAGGACTTGTGGCCAAAAAGGGATTCTCTATTTTTCCAAGATGATACTTGCATTGTTGCATCAAAATGGAGAGAAAACTAGGTACGTCGGAGCATTCTGAGTATTATGACCGTGTATTATCAGATGGACTACTTTGCTTTCTTTGCTTTTTACACTATTACACACTTTTTCAGTCCTGTTACTTTCTACGCTCGCTCTCAAAGATTCCGGATACATGCATACCTACTTACACAACAAAGAAAATTGTCTAGGGTGTGTATGTTTCATGTCTATGATCAGTAGAGAGCCGGGCATTATATTATAATGCACTATTTGAGAAAACGAAAATTGCATAGATAGCCGGGCATATGGTTTGATGTTTTCTCCATCTTTTTGCTGCTTTCATTTTACCAAGCTTCACATTTCCGTGGAATAACAAGATAACATTCCAAACGAAAAATATGGTATGCCACTGTAAAAACAGCAACGGTGTAAAATCTAAGAGCAGAGCTACACCATACTAACAACGGGCCAACACAAATAAGCAGACACCGACTGAGAGAAACTAAGGCCTGTGAAAGTAATAAAGGAAGCGGCTATAAATTCCTAAGAACCAATATACCTACCTACCTCTGCGAAAAACCGGAGATAGAGGAAAAATTGAAGTAGCTCGGAAAGATTCCATGGTTTACTATTGTATATAAACAGAGAAATCGAAGGGGAAACGTAGACCTATTATAACACTGAGGTGGCCTCCAGAACCATAAAATGACCATCCATATAATCCAGTATGTTTCTACAGCGCTCATAAATGCAGATGCAAGTTTGCAGTTGGATCCATTGTAACGAACCACAACCATTGCAATGGTCAGTGACCAAAACCAGAAAAGAATAAACCGATGCAACTGGAATTCAGTGTACTAAAATTGTGCTGTCATGTAAGCAACTGGCTGTTTTGCAGTTTATCCAACCCCTCAAATAGTAATGTCTCGTACGACAGGAAAAAGATAAGTAAAGAAAGCGTGGAATGTGTTACTACCAACCAGCATTGTTGTATTTGTTCTTCCCTGGTTAGTTATTTCGTGCGAAAGACAGTAAAAGTGTATTACAGATGATACACACATTTTCAAGTAGACGACAAACAAAAAACAAAAGAGATGAGAAATCAGAAATGAAAATATCTTCTCCTTTCTATGTCTAATAAGACACAGCTATCGAAAATTGTAGTTTACTACCACATTCTTAGAACTTCAGTAAACAATGAGTTTGTCATAATGAAAAAATGGAGCGAACAAAAATTCAAGAAATTGGAAAACAAAAGATGGACTTGTTAGTACCTCTATTTTTTCCGTGATAGAATGTGCAAACAGCATGAACCAATATTTACAGCTTATATAGAACCATATATGATGTGTAATCCTGTGGATTGTCTCCTCTTCTCTGGACCGTTTTTTGTATTGCAAAAAGAAACGGCATTTTTCAAAGTCACAACTATCAAGTACCATTTTCCGCGGCTGGCAAAGAAGAAAGGAGAATCCCGCTATAGAATTCACCTTGAATAGGATGTGACTGGAAGGGGCTTGCCTTGTTTCCCTTCATATGGAAATGTCTGTATTATTGTGCCGAGTGCAGCTGTCGGTTTTTTCTGTTATTGATGTCTTCCTGCTCTTCAGCATTGTAAACTTGTAGTGCATGCTGAGTTATAAACAGAGAACGCGCTTAGATTTTAGATGTATCAGCAATGCAGTATTATTTTGACGAATTCTATCTATCAACGAATGAATAGACAATACAAGACAATAACAGATTGTCTGACGCACTGCCACGAAGATCTGTCTTTCTCGAAACCAAGAACGTAACCGATTACTGACAGAATAAAACCTTGTTTCGTTCCTTTCTCTACTATTTCTGGCTTCCTTGCCACTTGTCAGTGTGAGCACAGGCACTTATCAGAGCTCCTTTCTTTTCGCACAGTACAAAAAGACCAATCTGATGAAAATAGCGTTAAGGGTGAAGCAAAATCCAAGTGACAGTTGGGAAAGCCCACCATATCACGAGCATATTGTCCATAAAAATCTCAAGCACATTATTGCGCATTGTGTAGTAGTAGGCAAAGTAAACCTTTATTATATGATAAAGGTTCGATATGTAGACCATTATACCGACTATTCGCACACATAGCACATTCAAGAACTGTACTTTTTATGGATATTCCCACAGTGGGGAAAGAGCCAAATTGGTTCCCATTTTTTCTCCACTCCTTTCTTATTCTTTATAGTAGGTATAAGTACATTTCCACAGTTGGCCTGGGAAAGAGCAGACTACTACAAGCATTCATTTACATCTTTTACAGGGTTAAACAGAAGCGAGCCTTTTTGAATGACATGATTGGTTAAAGAGAGAATGACCCTTTTCTTTCAGGAAGTAGGACACTTGACCAATGCACTTGCTTTCAAGAAAAAAGACTGAACAGATGGCTGGACAGAAAAGCTAAAGTGACACTCTACTCATGAAAGGGGTGCGTATAGGTTGTGGCGCTACTCGGGTGCTGGTACAATTCAGATCAATTTCACAAAGAATGAATTTACTTGGTGTTTCCCGACCCAACTCCATACTTTTCATTTTTTATGAATCGTTGGACATTTGAATTCAAGTATTTTCCTGCGCAAGCATGTTGTTTTGTCCTTTCTTAGTTATACATAATATTCTTTAATCTTATAACTTTCCTCATGTGCCCTTGCAACTTATTGTGTATAATGCCAAAAATGCTGTTAAAAACTGTAAGACTTGAATGAAGAAGAAAGCGGAATTCAGTTTGGTTTCCATCATGGAAGAAGGAGAGCAGCCTATGAATGAAGAGAAAGAGTGAAGAAAATAATAATGGCACAAGTAACGCTTGTTGACGGAATAAAAGGGAATAATAAAGTCTGTCAACAACTGTTCAATTCTCCCGACTTGTGAACTCTGTTATAAAATATAGCCAATATATAAATGTAGCTTATTACTGCTTATAGCATAATGTGAGAGGGAACAGTACAGCTCAGAGAAGGAGAAAGGACAATGTCAACAAGAGTAAATTGAGAACCGTACGTACACAAATAAAAGAATAAATTCAGGCATATGTGCTGGAATGCGAGCAGTGTATTTCTTTGCGCTTGCTATGCATGTTTTTGATAGTTTTAGTGGATTTGAATGCCAACATATTATATAAGATTGTAGATTTCAGACTGCAAAGAAAGAAAAATGAAGGACTTTGAATTTCCGTTTCTCATCATCGCTGTTGTCGTCATCCTATGTATTGTTAGACTATCAGCGTATATCCCGTCAAGATAAACATATTCTATCATCTAATTTTATAAGTGAATTTGCTATATTGCCAGATTATTTATATATGTACACATCATTGTATAATATTGTCTTGCTAGTGGCAAATGGTGGAATATATGCAGTATGGCGCCATGAAAAATAATGGTTAGTCCCATTCCTTGTGTAAACACTCCGAATTCCATTTATATACACACATTCATGAAATTGTGCATTCATTCATATGTATACACTACATTTCACGCACTAGAGCTGAGAAAATATATGCAATAATAGGTAGCTCTGGCAAACCGACACAACGAAAGAGAAAGAGGATCCAGCACTTCATGTCAGGTTACGGTACGTTTGTTCTTAACAAAAGTCTCCTTTGCCTTTTCTTTCATTTCCTTAAGATTTCCCCTTGGTCTCCCAGTCTGAAAACTTGCGTCTACATATAACTTTTTCAGTGTATTTTTTCTTATAACCTTAAACTATAGCTAGATAGTAAAAATTTACATGCAAACGCGGGACATATTCCTTTGTGTGTAAGCAAATGCAGCTGTATTTTCTTTTTACATATATGACTTTCCGTTTTTGTGTGCGTGCATTCGAATTCCTTGGCCGTTTTTTTTGTTTTGGTACGATTGTATTGTAATAATGGCCAAATGCATAGGGAGCCCATCTGGTGAGTAATGTGCATTGATATATTCATAAGAAATAGAGCATGTTAAAATAAATCGTAGAAATGTAAAAAATGTAAAGTTGCTCTAGTAGTGTCTATTCGCGTTGCAGTGGATTTTCATCAAGTCATGTGAGCATAAACAGTCCATGCCTTGCACCCATCTCTCAAAAAATTTCTTCTCCATTTCCTTATAAAACGCAAACAACCTTTCTTTTTTTAAATAGCTTGCGACTAGAAATACACAGATATTTCTGACAAGTTCCATACTTTTGTGCATAAAGTACGTATGTAGCAAGTGTGTAAGAGTTGATGTAAAAAGTGAGGGGATAAATTCATGCACAAGACAAGGGTGGTATTTTCTTATTTCCTGTAAAAAGGGAAAAAATCTCGAAAAAATACTCAAGGAGTTTCCTCCTCTCAATTTATCCTAGAATTGTCAGTATCACGTTGTATACAGGATAAGTAAATTCATATATTCAATAACCGTACTTGAAGGCCCGGCAAAATAGAAAGTACGAAGGTAAATGGAACATATATACCTATAGACTATAAAACTATAGAAGAGAAAAGGTGCAGTGAGAAATAGAATTTTGTCTATGCTCTTATCATGTTTTATTTTCCTGCCTTACTTCCATGCATGATTCCTTTTCTCTTTCCTTTCTCTTTTCTCTTTTTCTGTCTTTCAAAGCAATACCTTTCAATACATCGTTTGTTATATTATAGATGCCCGCATCTATCAACAATAAATGGAAGATACACTGGCTGATGTTGAATCTCGATAGGCTGGAAGATTTCCCATCATTATTATTATTCCAGAGTAAAAATAAAGAATAAAAAGGGGCCAAGGGTGATGTAATGCGAAAATGGTGGTAGAGCATACATGCTGAGATCCATGCGGTGGTGGCACAGTAGAAGGAGGAAGAAGGAGAGGTAAGAAAGTGGAAGGAATAAGATAGAAAATCCTTTAATCTCTCCGGGAAATCAGTGCATCCCTAGGCTGTTTATTCTTCATTTTAAACTGATTTTTATTGAACTCTATAGCGCTCTATTTTCCCATCTTCCGGCAGACTGCACCTATATATATCGTGTATGCAAAACTGTGCATTTCTACGTTCGTAGTAGTGCATGTGTATTGAATAAGTAAATATCTTGAAAGAAAGTGGAAAATAATGGTGCTACCTGCATACATTTTTCACTTTATGCACCATATATACCAAGAGCACAAACGCGGCGTTCAAATGCAATGTATACTTTTACTAGCGGTATCATGCGTGTAATCATGCAAAAAATAAGTAAAGCAGGGTGAAGAAGAAGAGTGTTGATTGAAATGAAAAATAAAAAAAGACGAGACGACGATGGGTAGAGGCAGTAAGGAATGAAATTTCGGGGAAACGATGCTTAATGCGGGAGAAGAAAAATGAATGAATGCTTCGCTGCAAACGGGAGATTCCCACAGACTAGCATTTTTCAAAATCAAAGATCCATTTGCGTAGGGCACAGGAAATAAATGAGACGAAACCATGATCCTAACGGAAAGAAAAAAGGAAGGAAATTCCCGATGATGATATCTCACATTCTTAAAACTTATGAGCCATGGCTAAATCCACGACAGTGCCAACAGCGCACTGTCTTAATAAATATACAGTATATGGTCTGGAGAAGCAGAACTAAGTGAAGGTATTTTGCGCGTCATGATATTTATGTGGTAATAATAATGCGCAAGTCATATGAAACGACAGGATGCTCATAAAAATGACTCGTATATTACTACTACAGTTTACTTCAGGAATTATTGGGCTAATTTTTTCTCCATTTTGAATCTGACTTATCATCAGCATCGCTTCGTCATTGAAGGGATTTTCAAGTACGTCATGCAAACCTCAGAGCATATATAGTAAATAAGTACTTGAGGTTTTTTTTACAAATCATGCTTTTATTATATAACTGGCATGGCCCTTTCTATAAAAATCCGGATTTTTCTAGCTCTTCTTTGAAATTATTTCGCTCATTGAATATCACATACCACATCAAATCAACTGCCTAAAGAAAAAGCTTATTCCTTTAAAATTACCTACTACTACCACCACCGCAGTAGATGTTTCCCTGCCTTTGACATTAATCACATCGATGAGTGTTTTGGATACGAATGTAGTCTGGTAGAGTGAAAAAAATTGAGGGGAATACCATTTGATAGATAATGATGATACGGCATAGTACAACCATTATTTCTTAAGTAGAAAACTAAAGTTGGCAGCTAACTCAGCAAGGGTCAGAGAATGGGACTTTTTTGTTCGTGAAAGAGATTTTTAAAAAGAAGGAATTCCCTACGCCAGCCCGTGAAAGTCTGCATTAATTCATTTCAGTTTTCACTTGCTTCTTCCTTTTCGTACTTTGACTACTTCCACGCATCCTTTCGTGTCGTATTCAATTATTATTTTATTCTTTCTTTTTATAAATAATAATAATATTCCTTCTTTGCGTGATATGAAAAGTACACGACTAAAAAGGCGTAAAAGGAGGGAGAAAAAAGCACTTGAGATAGGGAGCGACTTGTTTAAATAGGATTTTGATCTTCTTTGCTGTTCCAACTCCAGCCCACATCTCAGATACCCAACAAAAACTGCAGCCGAAGAAGCTCAAACTTAAGTTTTGTGCTGCTTGTGCCGACAAGGGCAATGTTGATTTCTTAGAGGTTAGACCCAGTGAATTTACACTCTATGAGACAGTGAGATCTTGAAATGTGATTTTCTGAGTCAAGTGAGGTTCTATCATTCCGTGACTGGATGGATGGGTGGAACGCAAAAGAAACGCACTTGTATAAGAATACAGTTCAAACACGGATATAGTATTTTGTTGCAGCAGTCTATGTGCATCTTTCAAATACCAGACTGATCTTCCAACTTTTTTTCTATCTTTTTCCTATTTTTCATCGTTTTCCTCGACGGCCTTGTGGATAATAAAACGAAATACGAAAGAAGAAAGTTTGAGAGAAAAAGTATATATGTTTGCGATATGATATGATATAGTATATTGAGTAATGTGGAAGGGAATATAGCGACGCAATGCAATGGTAGTATTTTTTGTCGGCTGAGGACCTTGTTGTTGATGATAATAATCTTGATGTAAGTGCTGGGGGGTTCTTCAGCAAAACATTCGAAAATGCATTTTTTGTGTGAAGCTGGCAACTTATCGAGCAGACCAAGGAATGACTTGTCTAATGGCTATATTACATCTTTTGCATTACGTGCTCGGATTCTAATGGCAGTCGTAATGCAGCAGTCAAGAAGGGCGTTATGTTACATTTTTGGACGGAAGAAGCGTTTCTCGCAAGAAAAAATGAGTTTCTTATAGTGTTTATGGATATTTTACTCCACTCAGTCGATTATGTGATGCATGGTGAATGATTCATAAAAAGTAATGGTCGTGTCGTCGGCGGTTGGGCAGAAAGCACTTGATGTAGTGGTTTTGTGGCTTATATATGGGTTTTCGGATATGTGACATTTCCACTAGATACATAAAAACCAATGATGACCAAAATGATATTCCATTCCAACTATGAAGCAATAGTGCTTGGTGACATGCAAGCCTTGATTGTGACTTTATTTATGGTGAAAGCTTTGTCTTACATAAAAACTTGAGATTAGTATAATATCGAATGTAAGTTCACTGTAATGGAAACTCCAATATTGGTATCTGTTCAAATCCTAATCATACGCTGTTTGTGATTTGTTAATTGGCTCGTTGAATTTATATTGCACATTTGCATTTTTAATTAAACAACCTCTCCTTTGTAGAGAAAGAAAAAGATTGTAGAGATTGAGAATTTAGGCAAACGTAGAGCTATCACGAGCACAAATATGCTACTCATTGATATTGTATATATCTGGTTGTTTTAAGCTGTGATTGTTCTCCTTTAAAAACAAATCGATTGAACTTTAGAAAATGTTTGAAAAAGTTTATAAAAGTACTTTGGGATTTTTTCCTGATGTAACAAAGTTTTCTCTGTTAAAGAAATGTTTTTGAGAGGTTTCTGCTGCATTGTTGAATAAGTTTAAAAAGCAGCTTTACAACTTGCTAACGGCAAAAGATCTTTTTGAGTACAAAAACAAAGATGACTCTAAAAGTAACATTTTCCATTATACTCAAAGCATATATATATATATGCGCTATATGTTGCTTGTTCCAACAAGGAAGTCGTCAAGCTATTCATGATGCTAACTAAGAATTTACTTGGCTTAACAAGGAAGAGACCCTCTCTACAAACTCATCCGTCTTTTAAATGAAAACATGTGGCTCAAGTTGATTCATTTATCTTTCTTAATTAGTGGTAAGTAGTTGATTTTTAACCATGTCGCTGTCACCGAGTGAAAGTATACAATATGAATATTGTATAGCAAACCTAATGCATTTTTAAGCCTTATGGTTTCTTGCCAAAAGCAACATTTTGAGAAAAGGAGAAAAAGGAAAGTTATAAGAAGACACAAACTACCCACTTGATTCCACTATCCGCAAAAGTGGTACTTGTTCTCTTGTTAGCTTTAAAGTAATAGACAACCTCTTTTTTATACACGTAATTTAGCTGCGTTTATAAAAAAAATACTTCCCCAGAGGCTAGCTAAAGTTGTGCCATCGTGTTTGTTACCGCCGATAAAGACGACAAAATGTGACGATAACTGCGCTGGAAAATGCGACCTATTTTTTATAATACTTGTGTCAACTATCGTAATTTTCCACCGTGGCTGCAGGGTACGCTTTAATAATCTGTGTGCTTGGTACAAAATCTTGATTTTAAAAAAGAAATAGGTTCACATAAACTTCACAGATTAGCCGAGATATTTCATTTAAAATGCCATGAACTTTTAAAGTAAGGCTGATAGAGACTTGAGCATGTACATGATTACGTATCGCACCAGTAAATCTTTGGTGGATTTTATCAGTTCTTGTGCGTAGTATTTTTTACTATGAAAACTCCACACGCAACCTTAAGACGACGAAACGAACGTGCTCGGTGCACTTGCATAGCGTGCATATCAGTAGCACTTGACTTTAGTTTGGCGCACAAAAAACTTCTACTACTTGTGCGTGCACAGTACTAAGGTTGTATGTTACTATTGCTTGTTCTACTAAAGAAATTACAGTTTTCATCAAAACTTTTCTACTTTATCCTTGAACAAGAAAATAAATGAGAGGCATGTATATACACACTATTCCGATAAAACATAATACATGGTAAAAGTAGAAAGGAAGTAGAAGGGGAGAAAAGGATGAAAAATTATTCGACTTCACGGGTCGCTAGATCTTTAGTTCTGATTCCTATTACATATTACGCATTCTTCTACTCCCGACGACAAAAGGGAGAAACTTCTCATTTCTTTTGCTTTCCAACTGCTAGCTTTGAACACACAAGAATTCTTTAGTTATGAAAAAGTAAGAAGAAAAACACGAAATGTAGTATTAACAACACAATAATAATATCATCCACGAGAGGAAGTAAAGCACAAAAGTCTTACATCATAATACTAGACGATATGTAGTAGTTCTACCAGTAGAGCTTGCTATTTTTGTAAGCGCGTTATTGGCACTACTTGCAAGTATGTTGGCAGCAAGGCTGCAGTTATCAGGGTACGAATGCATAGAAGAGGCTGCTGCGTGAGCAAGTACGAAGGAACGACACAAATAATACAACACACAATACACTTATCTACCTTTGTCAAGACAGACAATAAAAACAGGAGAAAAGCATGGAGGATTACATGAGATTGGTCTTAAATCTAATCTAGTGTACCATAATGGCTCGTTACAACTGTTCAAAAGGGTAATAAAGCATTCTTCTTCCTCTTTTTCACGTTCCCTTCTTCCCATGCACTTGCTTAGAAGCAACTTTTCCTTTTTATTTTCTTTCAGCCACTTCTTCACTTTTTGCCAAAGCCAGTATGCTAGTAAGTAATAAGAGTGGATAGTTTAAGTCTGCGTTACAATCTACTAACAAAGTCAGCAACATACATGCCAGCTTGAGCTAATAAAGGAGCCCACTATATGCTTTTACTGTTCATTTATCTACAGCTTATACAGCCAAAAATGGATCTGTGGTCGATTCATGACAATGCAACTGAATCAGCAAGCGGGAAGTAGCTTAATAACATAATTATTCCCACGGAAAGGAAGGATTCGCATTAAAACTATACGTTCACGTGGGTACACCATCTATTTGCTCTCCAAAGTCCAATTTTTCCCATCTCAGAAAACACAAAGGTGTCATCTTGTAGCAAGCCGGACTTGAGGCACACGACACGACGCTGCAATCTTTTGATTCTGCCAAACTATCATTAGATTGTTCAAGCAATTAATGGCTTTTTGGAGTGATAATAAAAACTATCATTATTGCCAGATTGCCGTCTGGTGCCTTTGTTCAGCACACAAGCAAAACCTGAATTGCAGATTTAGTAGGTTCCCTTTTAGTTTTTATAGCGGCATAAAATGTCAATCAAGACGTGTGTCGCCGGATGTATGTACTTAACATGTATTTGGCTGGTACACAGATTTCCTGAGAATAGTCATGAAGAAAATAACAAACAATATTTGCGTATGTATATGCTTTTATACAGTGGTACGTAAATATGAGCACCAGCTTGGAACCTCATCTTCTGCTCCCCATTATAGTGGAGGAAAAAGACGGAAGTATCATAATGTCATTCTTTTAATGAGTGCGGCTTTTATTTTCTTCACGAACGCAAACACAGCTGATCTTCCTACAGGGCATTGTAACGAATCAAATAATGGTTTTTATCCTGACAAAAAGAAAGAGTATAATAGTTCCTTTGTTACCGCTTAAAAGAATACGGTGATGAGAGTGAAAGCAGAGAAAGAGAGTACTATAAAGCAGCAACAGTAACATAGTCGCAATGCCAGCGCAGCGACTGATTGCAAATGCCTGGCATGATGCCCCTGTCGTCTTTTCTTTAATTACACTGACAGACTCCGGTTGTAAAAGGGAAAGAATTCTTCCATAACAATGGTGGAATAACGATGATGCTAATGTCGCATTTCCCTCTTCTCATTTTCTTCTTTCTTATTTTGCGAGAAAACGAGTGTTTTTACTCGATACGTTGAATGTGTAAAGAAAGAACTACCGCCACCACTCCATTCACACACAAAATTCAAGTTTCTCTCGAGCAGATGGACGTGTAATAATAACCTAATGATACCAGATGAGTGGAATAGAATGGCCAATGATTTTAAGATGTGCTGGAGCAGCAAAAAAGTGCCTAGAGGACTCTCAGCGCTCCCAATGAAAGTTTTTCCAGGACAGAGAAACGCAAAGGAGTACGCGTAGGAGAAAACCTTTTACTTTCACAATATGCTTTTTATTATTTCACGTTAAGGTGCTCACAACGATCGTGCCCGTTGTTCCTTGGCATCATATCATCATCCTCCTTCTCATCATCATGAATACCATTTTCTTCAAGAATACAAAAAAGAAGTTGGTGTAATAATAATGGCGATGATGAGCTGATACAGTTCCAATGGCAGGCCTACGCGCTCATGTATTGCCTTGCCACTCGACTGTTTTCCTCCGCGTGCCGTGTGGTGCCAACGGCTTTTTTGCCCGTGCATAGTACTTTTCGACTTCCTCTTCCTTTTAGGAGAATGAGTGTGTAACGACGGCGGAATGAGAGAAAGAGGAATGGAAAGTAATGGGATGTAATGTAATGGCCGTTGTAAAACACTTAAGTAAAGTCAGATCATGTCGGAAGAATGTGTACAAAAAGAGAGGAAAGTGGGAAAAGGTTGTGTATGTGTGGTACAGCATCATTGCCTTGCCATCTTGGGTATTTCCCTCCTTTGAGGAATTGGAATGAAAAACTACTTGGCGTTGTTGTAAAAGCTATATTATATAGGCTCACATCTCAAAGTATAAAATCTACCTCTAAAATGGTATATTTTTACTGAAAATGGTTACACTCAACAAAAAATACTCATCCATTATACATAATGCATAAGTATTACATATCTTTCTTTTTTTCCTTTTTCTTAGCTCAGGAAGTGTCGACCAAAAAACCCGGAATATATTGTATATATTCGATACATACATCAGAATCAAGCACATAGACGGACTGTCTTGACTTTACACAAAGTGAAACTCTTCCAAGGAATGATACACAAAAAATAACAACGGAACTTTGTGGAATTTCCCTCCGTTTTCACTTGAACTCTGTGTGGTGGTGATCTATATATTTGTGAGTTTACAAAGGAAGACGAGGAATTTTCACTTCAGGCACCAGACAAATACTACACATAGACTTGTTCTCTCTCCCTTTTTTACGTGTACAAACAGAAAAAATGAATATACATGAGTTGTATGTATGTATTTTAGCGCATATTATATACAAGTACAAAGGATACTCGCTTTCCAAGCAGCAACATGGATATATGTGATGAACTGATGGGATGTGGCACTCGAGGGAGATACTCCTGCCACTGTACATCTTCTACTCTTTTACTTCACTTGTTTGCCCACTGAAGCCTCCCCGTCGTCTTTTCACTTGTTCACTTTTTTATACTTTTTTTCATACCAAACTCGAAACCAAGAGAGGAAGAGCAAAATGTGCTCATCTTCCGTTTTGCTACGCACTATATTAAAATAATGACCATCTCAAATAATATAAAGTGTATATATTACGAAGTGAAAACGCATATAAAATGGTTGTGTATAGTAAATAGATAAAAGAACAATGCACGTGGTAGGCTTATTATGAATCCTCTTTTGGCATTCATTTGGACATTTTCATCATTTTTGTGTGAACTAAAGCGAAA
Source organism: Entomobrya proxima (assembly GCA_029691765.1). Lineage (NCBI taxonomy): Eukaryota > Metazoa > Arthropoda > Collembola > Entomobryomorpha > Entomobryidae > Entomobrya > Entomobrya proxima. The sequence continues at coordinate 19,754,036 of CM056168.1, forward strand.
GAATTTTTTAAAAACATAGAACACAGTAAAAGTAAAAGGAAGAGGGCACCACACGTGGAAGTAATATTATGTCTACGATGCAATGCTCACATAACCATACTCTTGACTTTTCATTTCATTACTATTAAGAGGTATACATTTTTTGCCATTCGCAGAAATCCTCCTACATAATATGAGCTATATTTGAACTGCGCCATAATCCTTATTCCACTATGGCATTTAGAGGCGCAACCACGTATCTGTACACATGATTATGGTAAAACCGGCATTTTTTGGAGAGGAGAAAGTCAGAGAAGCACGCTGAATGCAAAATGGTGTTATTACATTATTTAAGGAAATGGAGATGACCAGAGAAACCCGTAATAGAGACAGTGCAGTGGTGAGGACTCAAAAGGAACATCATGCCAAATGCCAACAATTCCCACTGCAGCACATTACACATATGGCATTAATCCATCCATGAGAGTTACTTTTTTCCCGACACATACATATATGATACATAATGCATACAATGGCACCTCAGGAGCCACACACGAACCTTTGCCATTAAAACAGAAGCATTGCAGCGTTAGTTGGACGAAAAATATAACGCGCATATTAACGTGCAGTTCTTTTACAAGAATGGCAAAATTCTGGAAAGATGGACGAACCGGGACATGTATATATTATTACACCATTTACACTCATGTCTACTATAGGTAGAGGGAGAAAGGCGTAAATCCATAATTCCGTTGTGAGGGGACTACACAATAGTGGTAAAAGGAGGAAGCGCGTGTGTGCTCAGAAACCATTAGTTGGATGCGTCTGTCCATTGTGGCTTCTTCCACCACGAGCCTACTTGCTCAAGCTCAAGAGAACGAATAGTGAATCCACATCAGAAAAGAAGAGTATCATTCTTCTTTGTGGAGATCCCGTAATAATAATAAATATAAATTTTGAGCGTTTAATATCAAGCATGTGTAGGATGTAGTGGCAAAGCTCGTTAACAGTTTGGAATTCTAATGACTTTAAAAGACTAGAAAACCCACACATATTCATGCATGTCTTTGTTTATAGTTGGAGAAATGAGCAAGTACTTGTAACTTTGTGAGTGTGTGTATCGTTAATTCGTGCGCTCCATTTAACCAACGACTATAGTTTTTTTGTTCAACCCATACTTCTCCATAACTGAAGTACTGACAACTCTGACTTTTACCGCCTACGAAAAGAGCAGCTTTAGATGTGTAGTTTTTTTTATTGTCGCCGATAACCACTTGAATTTCGCGTTTAATGTTTGGAAGGTACATTCACTTTATTTAGGCTCTATGAATGTACATGAAAAGGTTAAATAAAAGCCGTGACAAATGGGCGAAAAATCGTGTAGGCCTTTACTATGTGGTTGCTTCATTCTATCTTTTATGTAACAACGAAGCTTGTATTATTACCTAGCAATATTATTTACTCCTCTTCATTAAAAAAACGATTTTTCATTAGCCGTTCCTAGTCAATCTGGGCATATACTTCAACCATAAAACAAGAGAATGAAAAAGAAGCACACCGCATGGTGGCTAGGCAACTGTTTTTATTATTTAGCTCCTAAAACAGCCAATTTCCTTGACTCCTATTATCCTATTTTAATTTGCCTCCATTCAATATCTGAAAGTGATAGCATCGATGATGATGATTGTTGACTTTTGCAACGAATAAACAATTTTGTATTCATTTTATGTTTTGGCAAGCAATTTCATTGCTTTCTTCAAGAAAGATGTGCTTTTTCTATAGCAAGAAAGATTTTTTTGTAATGATGAGCGCGTACTATGTAATTATGTTTATTTCTATTCATAAGTGAAATGTTAGGTAGATTGTTTTGTGGGGTATTGCAAAACAACAGTCCAATTTTCTAGCAGAAATGTGTGTAGCCTATTTAGTAAGTTTACGATTCTTTTTGCTTTATGTTATAAATGCATTCGGATATATCATAAATATATTTGGTAGTTAAAAAATGATTCAGAAGGTATGCTCATTATTCACAATTTCCAAAAAAAGTAATAGTTGATAGTGATTGGGATGAGTTGTGTTTTTTATATTATTTTGTTACTCTAATTTAGTACCATTATCCAGTTTGAAGAGACATTGCTACAAAATTAGCTTCAATAAAATGATGGGTTAAATGTTTTACACCTGGGCACAAAAGATATTGTTTCATTTCCCTAATAAAAAAATCCAAACTATGGACGAATTTGCTCGATGTGATATAATCTTAGGTACCATCTAGAAGGTATATTATATTATATCTTAGGTACCATCTATTGTATGTGTACCACATATTGACAACTATTTTGCACACAGAATTATATGCGTGCTTTATGACTATGTGGCCCACCTATTAATCCACATTTTCCTTTAGCACCAGGTGTGTTCACGAAATGAACCAATGTACGTAAAATGTTGGAAGGTATATTATATGTCTTACAACCGAGTACACAACTAATTTAGCCATGTTAGCTCATAGAGAACACGCAGCAGTAATATTGAACGATTGTTCGCGAGGAATGCATGTAAAATTCGTAAACTTTTTTATTATTTATTCTATATCCGTCCGTTTACAATCAGGATATTGCGATTAGCACAAACCTTTTAGTTTTCGCAGTGTCTGAAATTGGAGGAGGCAACTCCGAAAATAGGTCTTGTGATTGTTGACAATATTGCCTGGAGTCAAAGGAAATCGTTATCCCCGCCTGACAAAACCCACATTCTGAGTCCAAAACAGCAATGTCCGATCATGGAGGTAGTATATGGTTTTCCTGGTTAAAAGAAAAAGATTATTATTACACGACATGCAAGAATTAAGAAGGAAGTAATAGAAAACCGTTTCGTGTGTAACGATTTTTTATGTAAGTCATACATTCATACCCCCAGCATGCATATAATTATGTTTAAGAAATTATCCGTGACTTTTCATAAAAAAATATATCTAAACTTGGCACACCCTTCAGCTCCTTTTCCATGTATAACTAGCACCTTTACTTTTCTAATCAAGGAAACTGACTGAGCTTGAAATGCGAGTGATTTTTGGTTGAAAAAATATTTTTCGTTTGTAAATGCACACTTACTTTTTTGCCCTTGCGTCATCAAAGGAAAATCGTGTAAATGTTTATTATATGTCGGTAATCTTAATTCGGGCAACGACTCTTTCACAAACATTGGGATTTATATACCGTGAGCTCGTTTAGATAATTATTTTCCCTTGTGCTAAACTCGATTAAGCGTGAAGTACTCCCACTTTGCTGGATATCCGTGCTCCTACACCGAATTCCCTGTGTGTAGGTGAAAATAGTTTTATTGTTTTGCCTCACAGAAATTTGCATATTCGGATTCTGCATGTACCTTAAATACGTAATATAGCCGTTCCTGCTAATAATTTTGAAAATGTGCTGGCTTGGCCACCCCATATTTCATTTCATCTGATACAGTCACTCAATTGTAACTTTCTTTCCCTGAATTTTTTACGATACGCCCACATAAGGTGAAATATAAAATTCATTTGAAGATTGTATCAAAAGAATCAACAATGAATATTGGATGTTTTGGTGTTACTCTCATTTTGCACTAATAATAGGTTAGATGTGCTCCATAAACTGTATATTTATAATGACTGATTTGCTTCTTTATTTGGGTCAGGTATATCCGGAAAATTGGAAGGAAAATACTAGTAAAAAAGTACATAGACCTGCCTTGAAGCAAGCTGCCAAAATAACAAGACTGAGAATTCATTGGAATGTACAAGCATAAAAAATATATATATGCAAATGTTTTCATGTGTCAGTTCACTTTTTTTTGACAGACTGCTAATACCGACTTGAAGGTGGATTATAATCACGAATGCCAGTAAAAACGTGCACACAACACCAGTAAAACATCGTCAGAGTTTTTTCATTATGTTATTTTTTTACCAAAGCCATTATTCTCAGAGTCGTAAGTCATGCACATATTTTCAGTTACAGTCATTTCATGCTGTCACCATTTTTTCTTCTTTCTCCTTTTCCTCTCCCCAGCTACAAAATCAGGCATAAAACTTTTTTTCCTTCTTTGATTCTTTCGTGTGGTGTTAATTTCACAAAGAACATAAATTGTATTTATTCAGCCGGTTCTTTTCATTATGTCGTTTCTGCGAAATGTTATTCACATTCGACGGCAAAGGGAATAAAAAAATCTAAACCATGTATCATTTCTTTCTTCACAATAATCTAATCACACACGGTAAGTGGCAAACCCTGCGGAATCTAAAATGCTTAGCAAACATTCATATGAAATGAGATGCACACACACAAGCATAATATATTTGAGCATATATATACTATTTATTAGGAAGTAAAACTTAGATGGGATTCATTCATACACGATTGCAACTCTATATGACAAGCAAAATTCTTTGTATTGGGGTTGAATGCGTTGGCAAGATCATTCTGGCTCTGAAAATGTGACGGACGATCATAAACGCTGTTTGGTTTGGTACATATGGGCGGTTTACTGCTCCTTTCCTCCAAAAGAAGTTAAAAGCAGGGAAATTATGGGTAAATCATACGGAACCTAGACACGCACAAAGAACTTTCTTGATATGCATGCATACACACTCAATTTAATAGTAGTATTATAGTAGTAGTGATGGGTAGGCATATAAAAGGGAGGAAAGAGATTTGTCAAGTTTTGTATATATGTTTAATGACTGGTGTGGTACCGGTCGAGGCCGGAGTAATAATAATGATAATAACAAGAAGAGTTACATCGGGGATGAAAAGATTGGATCAAAATATTAAGGGAATCACTCATGTTTATCTAAACTATACTTCTTCAGTTACTACTACCTCCAGTGCTGCACGTAAAAAGCAATGGGGAAACTAGCCGCAGCTGCTCTTTCATGATGAAATAGGCGGATACCATGTTTACTCGTTTTTTGTTAATTTTACTCATACTCCGAAAGAAATAAGGCAAGTGAATGGGGGAACATGCTCTGAATTATCGTTCCCGTTGCGTATTGAGAAACCGGTGCCACAAAAAACTGCGTTTTTATAAATGTTTTCTAGTAAAACTCATTCGTTTTATGCACAGAAAACTATTTGATTCTGATACTTAATTCCTTTTAACAGCAGCAACCTTCTATGTGCTATTGCTTGTGTGCGTGAATTTTTTCCTGCTCATTCTGTTTTTTCTTCTTCTTTTGTCTGTTCGTTCGTGATATGGCTTTTTAAAATTGCTTATCAAACTTTTATATCGCGTACTATTAATGCAAAGGAAGGGGTATTATTAGTTTTACTGTGGTTTATGCATGCAAGTGAGCATTCCATCCTTAATCGTGTTTATTTAAATGAATGAGTAAAAACGTTTCTTGCATGTGATGATGTGATGTGACTCTGGTTCCCCCACTTGTTCCCCATACTATTTTCCTGCTCTCTCGTTGTTGTTGTAGCACACTGAGTTTTTACCGTACACATGTATTTAAGCTTAAAATGCCCCGTGAAATATGTTAAACTGTCATTTCCAGCACCACACATCTTTCTTGCCACGCTTGTGTACGGTGGTGCTAATAGAAGTCATGAAAGCCATTTTTGACAGTGATGAATTTATATGGATATCATTTTCTATTTTTACAGGCCATACACCTTTGTTCTTCTTATATCAGAATGATAGTTATGGTTTTTAACGACATAGTCTTTGATAATTACATTTTTATAAATACTAGGGAAAATATATATACCTATACCCTTTTATATCGTGTGTAGTAGGGAGCCACTTTATTGATTTCTTATTATCTTAATAGGCGCCGTTTTGTCTTGAGCCCTGCTAAAAAGGACACATATTAGCCTAATTTCCAAAAAGTGCGAAAGAACACCGATATCGATATGGGCAATTTGATAAAAAGGAAAACTCATAATCACACAAAATGGTGTTTCTTTTACTGAACCGAATGGACAAGTTGGTAAACAAGCGACAGCTCACGGTTCCGCAGTCATTTTATTGATACGGTATGCGTATCTAATATCATAGTGACAGACGGGTTAAATAAATATTTCAATGCAGAGTCGTGTGTTGAACCTTTTACTTCAATACCTCAATAGAGTAGAAAGTTAGAAAGTTTACCTGGCTGTCTAAAACATTTAGGCAATTTTGTTAGTTTACCTGCTTGTTTATTCTGTGCTGCCTCCCAATTCGTAAAAAAATCCAACTTCATCATCAGCTCCCACACGAACTTCATGAGACAGTAATGGGTTATTGTGCAGAAGAAAGAAGTTCAGGAGTGTAATAAAAATAAATAGTTAAGCAGCATAATGAATGCAGTAGGTAATTTTTAACGAGAACAAACATTGCTCACGTCGGCTTGATTGACACTTGCCAGGATATAGGCTAATTAAAAGAGCTTCCTTATGAATGCAAATACCTGCATTATCCGGCTCTCCAGCTTTAGTCTTCGCCCACACAAAGGTTCACCTTCTAGAAAAGGTAGGCATGATGGCGCATTGTATGATAGTAGCAACCGAGAGAAGAATGCCCATCTTTTGAAAGAGATTGTGCCATTGTAATAAGAGTGGAAACAACCGCTGCGCTGCTAGTGGTCTTACCAATAAAAATGCAAAAGCAAACATTCTTCTGAACAAATATATCGTACTCATTATTGTCAATTACTGTCTGCCGTTTACTATATACGCCTTTCCAATAATATTTTAAACTTTTAATGATTCTTCCCACGTACAACCTTCTTCACCAATACTGGCACAAACTCAACTTTGCTTTGTAGTGCACATGTTCTAGTAAGTGTGTGAACTACACTCCTTGAAACAATGAGCCTTAGACGCATTATGGCATGCTCAAAAGACTTTTTGTAGTAGGAGGAGGATTTTAGGTTTAATGGATACTGTCACCTACTTAAGCAGAGAAAGTGGAACTTGGACTTTTTTGTAGAAACAAGACTTTAGTAAAGTAGCCTCATGAATAAACCTCATGAACAGTTTGAAAAGTGGAGCCAATGTTGTTGTAATTTATCCTATTTATTTTATTCACCTCCTCGAGGAAAACATCCAGCAGACTTAAGCTGTTTATTTTTCAAAAAGGTGGAAACTGTTTATAGGAAAATAAAGAGAAAAAATATTGTAACAAAGAAACTTTTCTAAGCCTTTCTTATTCTTGTAGCAACTTCAAAGTGACTTTGAGTAGAAAGTGTAGCGTGTAGAATCACTCCCTTTTCTAGTTTCTTCCTATAATGGGTAAGAACTTCACAAAGTCAGTTAGGTCCACTTAAGAAAAGACCTTCATTTTGAGAACCAAATGTAGCTATATCCACGTACTATGTCTTATGCATTAAAGATAATATATATATGCCTGTTCTGATTATTCCAACTTTTTTGGGGGAAGTTGATACTCGTGTTCATATCATGATGACTTTATGCATACTTAAACTAAGCCAGTACTGAGGGAAAAAAGCCATAAAAGTAAACCAGAAAGTTTTTTGGCAAGTAATGTGAAGAGTCTACTACTTAACTATATACCACGTACCACACTTAAAATACCAACTCTCTCCACTCCATGTACTACGCTATTACCCCTCAACCCTGTACCACAAAACTTTTATGGAATAAAAAAACATGTATTTATCGAATGGAGGAGACTTTTCTCTCTACCTCCACCACACCGGTAGAGAGGAGAAAAGACAAAGTTGAGGCTGATGGTGACGATGACAAGGAGAGCAACAGCTCCTAAAACTTTTTCTAGTGACATTTTTTGCTGACTTGTTTATCTCCAACAAAATTAAAGTCTTGCTAACTGGCTCTTACGCATTTAAATACACAATGCTTCTGGTAACAAATGTGCATGAGTGTGTCTGTTAACAAAGAGATACAACAGGAGGTGGTGGCGGCGGATGATAATAATGAGAGTGCACCCTACTTTTTAAATGCACCTCATCGCAAAAGAAAATTACGACTCCGGGCACTAGATATCTTGAATGCACACGCACACTTATGCCAGTTCTCTCTGTTTTAGTTTCTAGTTCCTAGGGCCAGAAGCTGTAACAGTTTACGTAATGGAGGGATTATGTATGCGACTACTATGCATGCTTGAGATTTTTTATTTTATTTCCCGTAACATTTTATATGAGTTCCATTAAAAATGTCAAGTGAATGGGATGAGGAGCGCTGGTTAAATGAGATGAAGAGGAAGGGATGGGAGCCAACAAGCTTAACCTTGGTGAGTATATTACATTCAGCTCAAATCCATTATCCACATCCGTCCGTACACACACTTGCTCTGTTGTCTGTTCTTGTATCCTCTATTTATTCTTTCTCCGCTATCTCTTTCTGCCTCATCTTGCTCTGAACAGAAAAGAGTTGAAAGGTACAATGATATTTATGTGAAAGAAGTGCACTGCTCGCCGGAAGACTAATCTGAACTCTTAACAACATATAATTATTTATCCTCTTGCAAGTCCATATATTACAGTGGTGGTGATGGTGGCAGAACTTATTCCTGGGGTTTAACTTGTAATATATGATGTTGTTGTCTGCCCTATCTTCTAACAACTACACAAAGCTATTACTGTACAACCATTACTGCTACTACTTCCACTTCTCATTCCTCTCAAAATACATTATGGCTCGTTGACACTGCACTGACGTGGATAGATAAAAGTTTATTTTATTTGATCAACTTGGCAAATCGTGGCTAACCCGTTTGTTTTAATGGGTCTCGGGAGAGAGACCGAGAACGACCTACAGCCATTCACGTGTTTGTGTGCATATTGTTATTTTTGTCTGAATCTACTTTACATGCATCTGCCCGTATGCACATTGTATCATTATAGTTTTTTATCAGGGGCGAAAGAGTCAACGAGAATAAGAGATGTACACCACGTATCAATTATGCACAAAATATGCGTACGTGCCTAATCGAAAATAACGCAAAAGATATGTGGGAAAAGCAAGGAAAGCTTTTGTTTATTTGTATCCAAAGCTCTTTAATAGCTCTCTTCTTTGCTCGCCAAAATATCAAGTGTTGATATCATTACAATCTTTTTATGAGCCAACTGATTGTGCCATGTGAACTCAGCAGGGAGCAACAAAAGGATGCACTCCAACTTTTCTCAGCTGTTACTATAATGTCAATTCCGTTTTTTAAAAACCTGGTTTGATCATTCATAATGACAAACCAAAGCCCATATAGCTTATTATATTACGTCTCTTCATAATGTGAAGTTTCTCACATGACCAAACTTTGATGTAATAATAGAAAAAAATGCGCTTCTCTCTACTTCCTGCTGGGTCTTCTCAACAGGGTTCAGATATTATTACAGTAGCACTGGATTTTCATTTATGATATTGATGTATGCATGTAATCATCCAGCGCTTCTTACCGCCCCAGTAGAGAGAAGAAAAACCAACCCATAGTGTCAGTCAATCGGTACAACAAAACATACGACCAAGAGGACGACGCATAATGGTTGTTGCTGGGAAATGATCCTGAACACTAGCTGCGTGTGTTGTCGTGTGCTTCAAAAGAGCTTGCTACTAGTTGTAATGCTTTAATGCAAAAGAAAGGGAGACGTGAAAAAAGCAAATGTAACGTCAAATTTATTTTTTTAGATGAACCTACCGCAGCGTGCCAGTATCATCATCACTACCGTCGTCGTCATGCTCATTTTCATCAGAGATCACATTATACTTACACAACACACACGCACGGCACACACTCACGGAAAATGAAAAAATAAAAGAAAGAAATGATGCGCGTCATCCCCATTTGCAACGGTAGCAGCAACAGAAGACCTGCCACAGGATTGGAAGCAAAAGTACTTGGTAGCGGTGAGTGTCATATTGGTGGTGATAGTACAGCAATAGCACTTACGTTTTTCCTGTTACACAGCTTTAAGGATCCCATTAAAGGTTACAAAAGATGGGAGCGAGAAAAAGAGGAAAAAATGAAGAGAAATATATTGCTACTACGACTAATGTCATTTGGGTTATGTATGGTAAAGTTAATGCCAGTTTGACAAGAGCATAAGCTCACTTGAAGCCCTCCTGTATTTCCTCTCCTCTCACCGACATTCATCGTGTGTGTGTGCAAGATATTTTACTCGCTTTTGTGTATTTATTTTGCAAAGTCCACCTATCCATCTCTGCTACTCTGTTGTTCCTGCTCCGGGTTCAGTGTTTGTTAGTTGTAATAGGCTTACCTAGCCGTATAATTTGATCCTGTGATCCGGAACTATTTCACAAGAGCATCGGTAAGGAAAAAGGAAAAGAAAAAGAAATGAGTATGTGGTAGCATAATAAGAGTAAAAAGAGTAACTAACCAAAGTCAAAGTAACGAAGAAACAGTTTGGCTTGAACATATTTACCATCAAAGCATATGGCGTGAATGGAAGGTACTTATAAATGCCACCAGTATTCTTGCACCGATTCGACTGGGCTCAACCCTAACCCAGTGCTTTGGCTCTAGGCTCATTTTATTTCTGTTTCCTGTCCTCTTGACCATTACGAGCTACCTTGTGGAATAGCTTGGTGGTGTGGCAGCAGTCGTGTGGCGATGGTGGTAATGGGAATCATGTGCAATCTCTCTTTGACTTTTGTTCGATCCCACCACTAGTAGTAGTTTCACTAACAAGTTCAGTTTCCATATTTTCTTGGGAGGGAGTTTGGATTATAAGCTTTATACTGGGTATAGAAAAGCTATACAGACACTATCATTACAATCATCCCGAGTAAGCCAACGATCTTAGTTGGGAGAATCCCAGTTCTATAAGCCGAACAGTAGGTTGGTGGTCTTCTTTTCTGCAGAAAATAGTTTTGTTGCTCTTTGGACCTTGATATAAACGCGTGCCACATATTCAATTGAATTTGAAAGCTTTACTGAACATGTTCTAAAGACCACAGTAGTTTGTTCTGTAGACTGGAATGCTGGACCAGTATATTTTTTGGGCATTGAGTCAGCCCTATATCAGATGCGTTTACTCCTTTGTAAGCATATATGTATTCCGTGCCACGCACACTACTATTTCTTTCAACAACGACTTTGCTGCAGTCTGAACTCTGAACACTGGCGTTTGTATATGAGCACGTCCCCGGGTAGACAAGTAAATATTTTACCTCGGGTCAGTTCACCCTTTCATCTTCGTCACAAGTTATAAAAGCAACTAGAGCATAAGCATGGAGCAGGCCGATGAAGATGATATGAGACTCGATGAAAAGAAAGCGTGTGTAAATTCTCTTGACTCATCCTCATACATTCACCAAACCGGGTTGGTAAAGATGGTAAATGGCAATAGTAGAAGTCGTGTAAATATAATCTATGTCGGATGGCCTTTCATTGTTGTCAAAGCGTATTTATGAACAGAAAGAGAGAAAAGGGAGCACTTAGCTCAACATCAGTCAGCTCATCTCTCCTTTCGAACGCACACTTTAGTAGTCATAAAAAGCATTCCGAGAAGTCAGTTTGTGCGGCTCATGTCATGCTTGTTATTCACTTCGATTTATGATCTACTCCTCCTCATTCAGGAGTCAGCAGACTGCAATAACATGAAAAGCCACAAATGACATATGTACCTAGGTAGATGGCTTGTAATTTTAAATGGAATTCATTGTCTTTTAATAAACGGCAGTGTAAACGAGTCCTTCAGGCAAATAAAAGCATCACGATTGATTCACACATATATTTTACTCTGTCATTTAGTATGAAAATTATACGTATAAAAATTGTCTCTATATGTTATGTACCTATTTGTGCAATGGATGAGCAAATCCAGTGAAAGCATTTTCCCATGAAACCCAAATGAAGATGATTTGACCGAAATCAGTGAAAATAACTGGAGCTCACTTGTCGTTTCGCACATTTAGCTTTTGCTTGCTGTTGTAATTGTAGTGAATATAACTGGAGAAGGAAAAACAATAAATGATGTTGCGGGTGGCAAGCTTGGTTACTGTAGTCGGCTAGCGATACATATAAAAAACGGGAAACCCATTTCTTGGACTTGGAGCTAAACGATATAGGTATACCAACTTTTTGCTGAAGGGGCAACAGCATGCATTTTTCTTTTTTGTCTCTTTTCTGCGTTCTTTCTCCACTTGTTTGTCAGATGAATGTCAGCGTAGGTTAGAATTAACTTATACTCTCTTCAAATTTCGAACTTTAATAACACAAACAGCTAAGGTTTTAATACCTTTTGCATTGCTTGATTTTCCCTCTATTCCGTCAATAATAATCATATTGCAAGAGCACAAAACATTTAATGCATAATCGACATTCCAAATCAATTTCCTTTTCTGGTTTCACTGCTATAAAGCATTTATGCAGATTAATCATAGAAATGTAAACTCGCTCGCCTACTGCGCACAGTGTAGTAAGTAGTGCGTTCTTTGGTTTTTACAGTTTGGTTACAGATGCAAGCTACGATAATAGTTTTTGTTGTAACTAAAATCTTGTTCGGTGTTGGTTGTAAAAAATGGAAGGTTTTCAACGTAGAATATTCTGATATTGTATTGCATACGCATATATCATCATGAAAAGGGTAGTTTCTCTCAACGGATCACGCAAAACTAAAATGAAAAGAGGAAATAACGGATTCATCCTCCTTGCGATAGTGGTGGCGGTAGTATTTAGTCTCCCTCCTCCACATGCGGAACTTTATATCGCAATTTCATCACATGCCCATCAGCAAAGTAATGGCTTAGCTTTCATTATTAAACTGTACTGTGCTGTTAGCCATATTCATAAAGTCGGAATATGCGGGAGAGATTGGCCTGTGTACAGCCAAAAGACTCAAAGCTAGGCTTGGCTGCCTGATGAGATAGTTTCATTTTGACATTTCCGCTGAATAAACAATATTTCATGGGCACAATAGAGTCCTGTGTGAGTATTAAGAGCTTTAATTTCTTCACATGAACAAAGCGCTGAGTACACACAAATAGAGTGAAGCTGAACCCATGGAACACGCGAGTAATACTACAAAATCGCTCCATATAAATAAACAAACATGGCCGTATGAGTAGTATAGAAATTCATAAATGGGCACATTTTATACTTTCACTTTGGCACGAACAATGCCTGGTGAGTAAAAGTGAGGAAAGCAGGTTGGAACTAGGAAAACGAAGAATGTTGAAGCTGATGACTGTTGACGTTTTGCAATGAGCGACCAATAAATAGACGTCATTTTGAGCACGGAATAGGAAAAAGAGAAAACGGAAATGGCAAGCCTCCTTGCACACTCTCTTCCCTATTTGTTATAATATACATTTCCTTTTTCACCAGAGGCAGACATGCTCTGGTGAAAGTAGATGCTTGAGACTACGTAAGTACTAAGTGTACATATTATTATATGCTTTCTGCTTTAGTATTCAAGGGAATGCTAGGTTGATATGAAGTTTTCGTAGGAGTTTTACGTAAAATACCAACTTAGTAAGTAGGAATACTTATCGCCAGTTGGTGTCTGTAGGTGTTGTGCATGAAATTCAATAGAACATAGTACCAGGAGTATTATTCCAAAAAACGGAACAGGAAAGCTGCTTCAAGGTGGTTGCTATATTTCTACAGCTTTTGAACATTATTTTCTGAATTTCTAATGCAATATGTTTTAGCCCACGTAAACCATTTCCGCTGGAATTAGCCTTCCCACTTTGCTTGCGGCGGTAACGTCAAAGTCAGTTGGCATATTTATTTAGGACGATATTCCTTCATCCTACGCGGGATAAACGATACGAATTTTTCTTTCAAAACCCAACCTGAAAATGCTCAACCGCAAGAAAACTGCTTAGAATTTGTTGTATCCAATTTCCAGATACCAAATATAACCGCTCTCTGATGCTTTATTTGTTATCATAGAAAAACACAAAACTAGGTTTAGCTAATAATGATCGAATGTTTGCAATTTCAGACCGGTTCCGGTATATTGCCATATTCGACAACAAAACAAACTATGAAGCATAAGCATTAGGCATGTACACACAACAAGGAAAAGGTAAGTTGTGCTCTAGTTGGCTAAGTAGCGAGAGAAGTAGTTGGGAAAATAAACGCAAAATGCGTACCCTGTTTGTTTGCAATCTTGCTACTGCTACACATACAGTTTTGCCGCAGCACACTGATAATTGTCGAGCAGAGTCCGTCTTTCCGCTGCAAACACTCCGACCGACAACAAAATTAGCACACAAAAAAACAACCAAAGCCCAACAGCACAGTAAATACCAGACACCAATAACAACAAATGAAGCAAACGGAATCGCTTTTGCTTGTGTTCTGACCTAGCTAGTGTACACAAATCGTACTTTTGTATCTTCTTATGAAAACTCTATAAATATAACGTGAACGAATATTTGCGTTACTGATGCATAGACAAAAACTCAGCCATTCCACAGAGAGATAATAAAAGGTACAAACAATCTAACCAAGTCAAAGGCGAATATACATTTATCTCATGCCCCTACAAAAAAAGTCAGAAATATTTGCACTTTTTACCCTAGAAGCGGAACACTTATTACTAGATTAATGTGTTATGTGTAGCAAAGGACTTACCATGCAGTGTGAAACTTGATAACGAGAAAAATATAAGTCATACATCATGCATAAATACATATATTCATGTCGCATTGTTATTCATGCAAACTGTACTTTTGAAGCATCTTATATTTTTGGCTAAGCTTCAAGGTTTGCTCATCAAAACATACAAAACATTGGGTTTTTGCTTCATTTCTCCTCACTGAACTACTCAGAACCAGAGCAATAATAAAAACCCCTACACTCTAGCATTGTATTATTATTTCATTTGTTTCCTCCCAGATAACCTTTGCCTTTTACCTTGCCGTCCTCATTCCAGCGATTTGCTACATTCTCCAGTAAACCGACGAATAGGAAATCTTGGGAAAAGAATAAGGTGAAGCATAATCCATATCCTACCGCTTTTAAAAATCCGTCTTTGTTTGTTTTACCTATCAAAATCAGGTCACGAATCAGATGAAAGAGCCACAAGCAAAAAAGTAGTACAAAGTTTCTAGTGTACAAGATGCGATCCCTGTTCATGTTATTTGTTAACTTTTGGACATGCTTGGGGGTATGCGGACAAAGAATCTATTACAACTGTTTGATTAAAAATGCCTCGAGTGTTTTCATTTTTTGGTTAGCTGCCTTCTTTTACGAATGATTGGAATGCTCATGATTTCACATCATCATTGCAACTTGCACAATGGAAACTTTAATTGTCAGAAACGTGTGTCGCTCTTCAATGTTTACACTGTGGCCCCTGGTACTACTACTGGTACGACAAGCTACTGTTCGCGATGGGACGGGAGTGGGAATATATTATGGCATCAAGGAATAAAAGGTCCTATCATTGCGGCACGTGCATCACTAGAGTCCGACATGGGAAAGAAACTCAATGCAAATAACCCATCATCATGAATGTTTCCATATGGGTACCGTAATAGCTGTTCATCATTTATAATAATAAGCACACCTACCTTCGTCTGGAACATGGTTATTTGATCGGATAGAATAATGTGCTTTCGAGCCCATCATGAAAATATGTCTGCAATAGTTTGTTGTAATGTACTCACGCATGAAATAAGCGAAACTGAAAATTTGATGCTAATGAGCGTAATAATGATCACAACCTCGTCGCGAGTGATCTTTTGCTTGTGAAAAATGACCATTTCCCCAATGCTTCCCAGAATTTTATTAGCTGAAACATTTCTTTGAGCACCAAGTTTGCTGACTCTGACTCGTCGAAAGTAAGTGTGTTTCTAGTTATGTCGCTACGTGTGTGTCAATTTTCATCAGACGTAAAATAAACAAGCTACTGCAGCTCAGCCTGACAGTCACAGACAGGAGAAAATGGCATGCATGCTTAGAACACAAGCCAAAAAACCAACATAACGTCTGGCGTTGTTGTTGTTTGCAAACTATGGCATGCGACTTTGTGGAGAGAAGTGAGACAGGCAGCAGTAGATTGCTTGAAACTAAAAGGAAGTTGACAGGCAAGCAAATAAGTAATAAAAGAGATCTTTTCGGTGCACTGTGATGACTGTTAACTCATGAATGTAAGCAGGTAGATTGGTGAAATGACTGAATATAAGTAGTTTTGGGTGATGTCATCTGAGTTTATGTGTAATGTACAATGTTTATCGTTTCCATCCTAGAGCACGAAAGATTATATTGTATGTGCAATCGACGTTTTTTCCTCCATTTACTCATTCATTCATACGCATCCATAAATCATTCAATTACACATTTGCATGCCAATCTCATTTTCTTGGTGTGCTTCTTCTGGCTGAATGGCTTGAGCAAACTATAGAACACGACGAGCTAGACATTTTTCCGTTCGACGTACGTCGTGACAAAGGGCTTTTTACCTATTTATTTCATCATTCATTTCGTCTATGGGTTTGGTTGTGTGTCTATGAGTATATGGTTGCATTGCGACTTTCACTTTTACTTCTACCTCCAACAAAAGTGTCTACGTCTATAACTTTGGAAGGTAAGTCTACTTTCACCTATCACAGGGTGAATGCGACGAATAATAAATAACTGCTCCCAGCTACTTATTTCCATGCGTGTTTTGAATGTAATATGCATGAGTACACTGAAACTCATGATGTTGTGTAGTGCGTTAGATAGGTAGCGTTCTCATTGAAAACTTTACTCACTTGGTGAACAAAAAACCTATAATTTTACTCAACTTTTAATGAAAGTTCACACACTTCGTGCATAATGGCAGTTTAGAAATTCAATGTTCACCTCCTTATAATAAATAAAATGGCAAGTGGGCTGAGTAGTCGGATGTAGGTAGGTAGTGGTTTGCTATTATTAACGCGAAAAATTGCCCTTTTCTCGTTTAGGCTCAACAGAAGACCAAAACAGAAAAGGTTCACAGCGAGTGAGCCGTGGGGCTGTTGTGAGAACAGGTAGCAGCTAGCTCTACTACACACCTTTTGTGTGAATATCACACGCCAAAGTATTATGAGCAATGTTATTTTTACAGGAGAAAGCAACCAATTCAATTCGCCCCTTCATCCACATAAATGCAAAATAACTTGGAATAAGGGAGACGAAAAATGCATAAAAAGAATTAAATTCCTCAGCAAAGAAAAAATCATTCCCGTATTCCTCTAGTCATTCCATTTGATTGCATCCATGATTACATATGAATAATATTCAAATGGAATTCTCCTTATATACCACACACATCACATCTTATAGAACATGGCCAATGTTGTGCGTAGCTTAAATTGGCTGGCGTCCCGTGGATGCTCACATTTTGATTGGAAGAGTGTTGTTGGTGGCCTTTGTCAATTTTTTACGTTTGTGCACTGTGCAGAAGAGGGGACACAGAAAATGGACATTTTTTCGTTTCCCAAACAAAATGTCTATAGTAGTAGTCGTGCGATTGCATGCTAATGTTCTCCATAAAAGTGAATGCTTGTGAGAACCTAATAAAGAAATACAACACCTTATTTTCGCCTTATCGGAATTTGGTTTTTCGTTGGCTTCATACTTTGCGTGCCGGTATTTACTTCTTCAAGTTCCCATCCAGCCCATCAATTACTTACATGCGTTTATTTCAATGCCAATGACGAGTTGTAGCCAAATGTGGTGGCAAAGTGCGATAAATGAGCACACTTGTCAAAAATATATAAAATAACAGAGTAACTAGTGGAAGCAGAAATGTATCAGCCTTTGTCACCGCTACCTGCTTGTTTTAGCTTTTCCGTATCAGAATGCCCCACGAGTGTGTGACAAAACGTTTAATTTAGTTATATAATGTCTGGCAAAAAAACTTAGATTACAGGGTCGTTATACTTTCGTAGCTGTTTTTAATTGGCGGCACTAGTTTGAAAACTGGCGACAGGATATTCGAGCCTGTCAAGATGGCAATATTATGTAGTTGCTCATATACAATACGTAAACTTCTTTTTACAAAAATATAATTGGCTCTTGTAACGCTGGTGTTACATGCCGTGTCACGACACTTCTTGAAAGATATCAGGGTAGGAAATTTTTAATTACTGCATATGGTCGGGTATGTTACTGGCACAAGCGTCATATAATAATAAAATACTTTAACATGGTAGTAAAAATAGGCATATAGGCGTAATATCTTTGGATAAACAACAATAAACATGGTGAAATAAAGTCAGAATTTGCATAATACGCTACTGTGTTGAGAGCTTTCACAAAGGTAATCTAAGATTTAATAATAAAAGATATAAAAACATGCAAAAGTGAAGGTAATTTATATTTTTCAAAATGCTACAACAATTTCATGCACTTTTTATATTCCCATTTTGCGTTTCGTCTCTGCAACTTGTAATATTTCCTCCACCCTACCGTTTTTTGCTCATTCCTCTTTCTTCCATGTGGCATAAGTCATTATAAATATGCAAATCCAGTTACGGATAGAATGCACGAGACGAAAAGATGAAAAATTGGAGAACAGAAAAGAAAGCGAAAAACGTGTTATGTAAAAATGTGTGCATCTAAAGCTTCGTGTGTACCGTACTCTTTTCTCGTTTTTACATGCGTGTGTGCATTTCTTATTGTTGCTTATATACTACATAGGTAGTGTAAGTTGGACATGGATTGTAGATCTTTTATAGTCAACATGAACAAATATAATGTTGTTACATCTATAGGTGGAACAGGACAAGTCTACAAGAGGTTGAGGAGGGTGAGTGAAAAGAAAGCGACAAAGAGAAAGAAAGAGAGAAGTAGTTACGTTTTCTATTCTTTTTGAGTTTCGCCATGTTTTTATGAAGCATGGAGCAAAGCGGAAGTTTGATATTATTTCACTACACAAAGATAAATACGATATGAAAAGAAAGAGTTGAAGAATGGCCATGCACTACTAGCGAGTAGTTCCTTTGCTGCCAAGCAGTTTGCTTTGCGTTTTTCATTTGTGTAGTTCTTTTTTATATTTTAGTTTGTTTTTCTTTCTTTGGCTCAAGCTGTGGTAAAAAAAATTTAGCAAGAAAGAGAAAGACCGGTTGTTTAAGAAAATTTTATATAAAAAACTCTTTATCTGCTTGTTCGTCTGATACTTTTATGCTTACTGGCAAGAGAAGGACCACTGTTGCTTTATTCTCAAAGTTGTTCGAAACGGCCAAATCTTAAGAAACAATACACGCATATTATTGCATTCATTGCGTTCTGTGCGGATATTTCTGGCATTCAGCTAAGCTGAATTCAGAAGTTTATACACAACAGTCAGTGTTCAGGTTTCAAGACACGTTTGTTTCCCTATACACAACGGCAAAAGAGTTTGCAGAACTTGTAAAATTTATACTACGCCATGTCATAAATTTTTAGACTGTGTTATTTGTAATGGACTGAATGCACGTACTTGTATTTGCTGTTTGATACAAACAAAGAGAAAGGAATCAACATTGTGTTTGTAGACAGCAAGGTGCCTTTTGTTGGGTTATACTTGCCAAGTGTGTGTGTATGTGCGAGGGATGTTGCTGTGCTTTGCATACATAATTAGAATCTGTAGATGCAATTTCATGATGAAACTTTTCTCTTTCGCGTGATACTACTACTCTGATGCGTGAGATATCATGAACTTAAGGAATGAAATGTAATTTTGTTGATTTTTGCTATAGTGCGTCGGAAGGAAGTCGTCGCAAGAGAGTACGATACAGAGGTACTGTATAACATAGCTTAGCTGTCAACGAATGCAAGGACAGGAAATAACCTTTACGTTTTAAAATTCTATTCTCATGTTTCTACCATTCTTTGTGTGTATGTTCACTGCAGATTCTGATCCAGCAGCACTTAGATAAATGAAAGATGCAAAAGTTTGCAGTTTGTGCTTTTGTCTTAAAGACTCGGTATAGTTTGGATGCTTTTTATTTGTACATAAAAGTTGTAAAAACTGGAAAAGGTACTTACCACAAAGTGAGAATCCAACTTTATGTTTAGTGTAGATATCCAAAAGCTTAATACTGATGTTTTATGCTATACATTAATTAGAAAGTATGTACACACAATGTCACAAACAAAAGTTTGTATTTAAAAAAATTACTAATAATAGTAATTATAAAGTTTGCAAATTGAGAGTTATTCAATGTTCTCAAGTCGTGTTATTGTTGAATGTCCTTTTGTTCATTAAATGATGATGCAGAGAATGTCCAAGGAGTTTCACACATATACCTATATTCACATTCACCAAGTCTTTTCTGTGCAACTGGAAAACTGGGGCAAAGTAATTCAATATAGGAAATCCGCGAGAGGTGTGAGAATGTCAGTTGAACAAAAAACAACAAACCAATAATTGATTAATTTTCGGAGAAATTCAGTATTGTAGCTCACAAGTACTTGAATTCAATACATCAGCAAAGAACAAAATCGGATAAAAAATAAGCACTTTTAAAGCAGATTTAAAATGAGTTTTAACAGAGTTGTCGAATATAATAGAAAATTTTACCGGTAAGCGGGTTAATAAATTAGAATGTCAACAGTATATCTGCTCTGCAAAAAGTTAAAACTGTGAATCTTTTTTGAAAACAAACTAATGAATGAAGCTTTTATCGTGAACAAATACACAACACGCTATTTCTCGTTCCCAGTGTGTGCACGCTTGCATATTATAACAGCTAAACCCTCTTCACTAAACAGCTCAGCAGCAGAACTCCGTCCCGTTCAAAAGCCCAAGCTGAAATGAAATCCGAGTTAGAATGTAACATCGATTTTGATGGTGGTAGTGGCATACAATCATAGGGGTTTCTTAGCTCAGCGAGCTACATGAGTTGTGGTGGTGGCGGTAGGGCCTTTCTTGCTACCCATTTAAATTTTCTTGCTTCCAGCATGAAACGTAAAGCGGTGGCTCTACAGTTTAGCCTGCCGTTCTCTCTTTTCCCTTCCTATGACCATGTACCAAAATACGGAGCTTTAGCTTTTTGCTCGGCGAACACAGTGGCAGTTCTTTCCTTTGACTGATCCGATAGGAGAATGTTGTTGGTGCGTGTGCCTGCTTTCCGTGTGCCATACAACTAGCTACTACTCCAGGTTTGGACCCCACACTTTGGTGTCTTTTGCCAGAAGCTGTTATAGTAACACTAGCAAAGGCGGTTGAATAAACGTCGGATTTTCCATATATCCTTTGCAAGCGTCGTCATTATCGTCCTGCCACGATGTCTGGCGTATCAGGTACAAACACCAAAACCATCTTTCTTTGAAAGCCCCTAGTTCGTTTCTTCCTAAACTTTAGCTATTGCAAAAGTGAGTGCATATCAAAAGCATTCAATAATATACGATGATTAAGTAATACATAACATCCAAGGCTATGTACTTTTTGCTGCTGTTGCTTATGAAAAGTCTCGACATCATATTGGTTTCTGGAGAATATGGCACATAATGGGAACAAGAGAAGGGATACTTCCACTCTGTTGCCACCACTGTGAGGCAATTCGCTTAATACTTGCCTAAAAGCGAGAAGGCTCTCTCACTTCTGTCCCTTTTCAGTTCTTTTTGCTAAAAAACGAAAAGGTGGTGGTGATATGTTCTTGTTCCTTTTCTTTTACACTTTGTTTCCACTTACATATTATTCAACCACAAGCTGTATTATCCATAATATCTGCTGGTTTACATTACTCATCTTTTTCACGTTCCTCTTTTCGTTTGCTACCACCGCACCACCAGCAAACATTATAATAATAGCCGTTGCTATTATTATGATTATTACGTATTTGGATGCGGATTTTTCATACCATTCCTAAAGACCCCTGGCTTTTTTTCTCGTTTGTTAGCCACATTATCCCAGCAATGTGATCCCTTTTCCTCATTCTTTTGATCACCGAGTCAGAATAAAGAAGAACGGCACCAAAAAAGAAAAGACTGAGTTACCTTATATAACAAGCACACTTGGTCTATTTTTTACCGAGATTATTCAACAAGAGAAAGGTTTGAGAAAATCTTTTGTGTGAACAATGCAGAAAAACTTCTTAAATATGTACATCTGCCAGAATGCTTGTTAGATGACATCATCTCACCTGTGTTCCCATTGTCTACTGCCACTGGAAACTTTACAACGAAGTTGCAAAACATAGCTATTTCTATTGTATACTATGATCATCATTATATTTGGTATTTCAGAGGTCTAACATTCTAAAGCAAGGCATTTTACAACTTGCCATTACTTTTCCAATGAACATGCATAAAATGGATTGCCAAATAATTCCTTTCCCTTTTTCTTTGTTCCTGAGGGAAGATCATCTTTGCTCAGAAATTGTGTTCACACTTTGAAAGTTGGGCTGACTCAGTTTCTTTTACATAATCGCTTCGTGACACTTTCTACTAGACAGAGATAGACCGACGCATTTTTTACTATAATCTTAATGCTTAGTAGGAAAACATTGCAGTATAAATAGGAACTTTTTAAATAAAGAAATGCTTTTGTTGGAGAAATATATTACAAATACATATACATAGCTAAGTCATTCTCTAAGAAAATGCTACTTTCTTTCTTTAACCTAATTCAGTGATAGTGAACAACACTTTTAAAGTGACATCATGTAGATTTTTAAACTCGTTATCTTTTCATATTTTTAAGTATATGGTAAAAAGTTTATTCCAAAGAATTACAATTATAGTTAAATTTTTACACGATGATGCATAAATTGAGTAAACGAATTGTATGTTTTTGGCAAGAAGATTGTGTATTATAGAGTTTAAAAAGGATTGGAGAAAAGGGAAAGAAATATACAGAGGTTTGATGAAATACAGGAAAATTTGACGATAAACCACTGTAGAGTACAAATGTTGAAAGGTTCTATTATTACGCACATAAGCTACCCAAAAAATAACCTTCATTCATTCATAGATTTTCCCTTTTACTCCTCTTCCTCTCCCTAGCTTTTCAACTGTAGACAGATCTTTAGTAAGTGGTAGTGTGTTTACACAATGGCTCTGTCAGAATAACAAAAGGCGGCTGTGCTCCCTGTTCTTACCTTGTTCAAAAGGTGACTATACAGGATTTCGTATTTGGCGATCATAGATGGATTTTGGAGTCAAAAGTGTAGTTTGTCTACTTTCAACTTGAATAGACCAAATAAAAGGTTATGATAAAAATGCATATATAGTTGCTTTGAAAGGAAAGTGGTCTTATCGTGTTTTTTAAAATAATGCAATTAACTATATAATATCATGGCTGTAGTACTTTTATTGTAAAAACTTGTAGAGTGGAGAGTGGGAAATGCTCACAAGTTTGTGGAGGGCTTTAGTTCCGCACTGGCTACCTATTTCCCATTTTGTAGAGCACAGTTTTCTGAGAAAAGTCTTTTTGTGGCTTTTGGCTCATTCTCTTGCCTCGTTTTTCTTCTGCTTGGTTCCATTCTTGTACTTTGAAGTAATTTTCTGAATTATTTGGTCTTCAGCCAAACTAGGAATTTCTTGTAGGGCGGAACAAGGCGCTCAAAGTGAAACAACACCGAGCATTTTTATTTCTTTCCTCTTTTCTCCAATTGAAACATTTTCCCTGAAGTCAGCACATAAAACGTCATGTAAGTTACGATAACCTCGAGTCGGCCAGCAGCTACTTATTACTTTTTAGAAAGAAAAAACTGAAAACCCCGAGTTTTGTGTTTTCCTATTTTGAATGCTTTACAACAGCCCCACTTCCATATTGGCGTCAGTTTGTCCCCTTTGTTAACAATTTTCCCCTTTTCACCCCATCCCCACTTCCTTTTCCTTTCAGATTACTGGCGACCCCGGCATAATTCCTGGAAGCAATCAGCCTAAAAAGACACAGATTTCTTGGAGAAAATATCCATTTGCCTGATAGTTTATGTTAATGCCATCTGAAGAATGGAAGTGATGGAAAAAGCAAAGTCATTATTATTGTTGTTGTTAAAGCTAAAGAAAAAGAAAAACATTCTGACAATCACTCGTGTGTTATTCGAAACAGAACAATGGATATTAAAGCTTTCACTCTTCTACGCTTCTTATATGCTTTCATTCAAAGAAACGAAAAAAGTTTAGACTATTCTAGCATGAAACCTTCATATATATACACTATGCATGCATGGTTTTTGTCATGTTTTTTGTACCTCATTTTCCACCAAGTATCATTTACCATCAGAATCATAGCAATAACACTGAATCGCAGTAGTGGCTTAACACATCCCATGAAACAACGCCATATAACTCTCAGCTTGCAATCAGTATTGTTTGCCTTGTCGTCGTCGTGTCATTTCTTTCATAAAAGATCACGGAACAGTAAGCAACGCAATAACAACAACGGCATATATCTATCTTTGTCTTCGTCGCAGTAAAAAGGAACACAAGAAGAACTCCTTTATGTGCTTTGTCGTCTTCCAAGATTGCAAAAATGTGCTGATACATCGTGTTTCGTTATTGGAATAATAACAAAAAACGACAAAGCAGCCGAGTATTATTTGTCGCGTACTCACACATCCCATAAGGGAAAGCGAGAAAATGTTAGATTATGCCAAGTATAATATTATATAAAAATATTGCACAGGAAATATATATGCGAGAAAACATTTATACACTTATTATTATAGCGAGCCCATAAATGTCGTCATTTCTGTCATACTTTAACCATGCAAAAAAGCAGATGAGAGGAAAAGACCGAGTGGGGAACTATCGAGTGTTACGCATAAAATGATGAAGAGCCACATCAAAAAAGGCTGTTGGAGTTTTTGAGCGTAGAACGTGAATCCAGTGCTGATGATGCATGATTCTACGATGAATGTATGAGCTCCGTCCAGCAATGCGACCATAATATGACTAGACGAAGACGGGAAACCATTTTCAGTGAAGATGTTGTTGGTTTCACGGTATTGTTATTACCAGAGATGGGGAAAATGAAAGCGCAAAATGATTGAATGGATGACGATAATGATGACGCCGAGACGATGGAGATTATGGTTGTGGTGATGATCATCAGGAACATAACAGGAGTGTAATAAAAACATGAGTGATGAAAATGAGTGACTCTTTGGCAATTACTTGTCCGGTTTAGTTGGATAATAGCAATAATGTGGTAGTGTGCAATGTTAGCATAGTTTCTCGTCCTACTATAATAGTTGTGCTGTATTACTTTGCCTCATTCTGCCTTTCTGCCTACATACAAACAGCTTTGTTTGACTCTAGAAAACAGTTTGTATTTATTTATTTTCAGCAAGTTTATTCGCTGCATTTGGTCGCTGTCTTGTCAGAGTAGTAGAAATAATATGGATGACGATTATGTACACGGCGAGAAACCATAATGTGAAAATAAGGTTATCTTGCGTGGACGTATGGACCTGCCTTCTCAGAGTAATGACAAGTATAAATACAAAACACGAGGACGATGATGACGGAAACAAAACTATTATTGCTTCTTGCTTCCAATTTAGACTTTATTTGAGGAAGCTCCCCCGTCTCACGTGTTTAGTGCTACAACTTGTGTCTGCCCCACTCTGTGTTTGGAACCAGCAGACCTCTCACGAAACTTGTGCTTTCCTTCTCGGTTGGTCTCACCCGGTGTTATGTTGCTGAATGAATGAAACGTTCAGCTAAACAGCTTTATCGATAATACACAGCCTGCAGCCAGTAATGAAATAAGAAACAACAGCATTCACAGTATTTACCTCTCCTCCTCAAAAGTACACAGAAACAGGTTTGGGAAGGCTGATTGCGGAGGTGGATATACGTGTGTATACACTGAATGAATGTGGGATTGAAAACAAGGTTTTTGGTAGTTTTTGTGCAGTCATGTGCATCATTGCTGTTGCAACTGCATCAAAAGTAGTTAGTGTGTTGCTGCATCGACAAAGCAGCAGCAGCAGATTTCTCGTTACTGTTTAGATTGCTTTGCGTGTTAGCTCCCCAAAATCGAAAAGATCAATGTGGGAAGTGAAAAGAGAAAACGAGAAAGGAAGCCCCTCACCTCACTTTACTCACGAAATAACCTCTTTACAGAACCGTGTCCTTAACTGATGCCGTCCTTATATGCATTTGTACAATACCTCCACCAACACATCATGGTGCATTTTCATTCTTCTTTTGGCATTTGGTGCGTGGAGATGGAATAAATGTAATGATTATAATTTTGTGGGGGAAATCCGGTAACTTTTGTCGTGGAGAAAGCACGCTATAAACCAGCAGCAGACGCGGCGACTTCTATGTGGCACCACTTTTTGATACATATGCGTAAATGCAACTAAACGTGCTTGGCCAACATGATCATCATAATTTTGTTGTATTTTTTTCTTATTACGCGTACTGCAACTCCCTCATGGGAACGCTGGGATGGTCAAAAGTGTAAACTTATAAACTTTCCCAAACATAAAAAGAAAATCGTAGACAGTAAACGCAACAGTCTGACAACAAAATAGATACTGCAATAAGCACATGCAAAAGGTAGCGCAAGGCTAACGCACTCCACCACACACTACCCGCTTGTTTCCTTTCTCCTTTTGTCACGAACATTAGTTTATATATTTTAACAGGTTTCACCTATAGTCTTCATCTTCCACCCCCTGAATGCAATTTAGCTCTACTTACGCTGCAGTACCCGTGTTAGGATTATGTATTTTCCCTACATTATTCCCAAATTTCCTTCTATTTCTCTCCCTCTTTGTGTGCAGTAGTCATAATCATCGTGCTAGGTTTTGTGAATGCTCCTTTTCATTTCGTGTGATTGCATTTTGTGTGTGTGTGAAAGAGTCCGGGAGAGTCCCTCCTTTTCGCTCAAATCATTAGCGGTGTACCTTTCAATCATTTATTTCATCTAACCATAACCGAGTAAAAAAGGAGCTTTTCATGCATTCAAAAAAGATGTGTGTTTTTCTGGGCTCGTCTGTAACAAAAGGAGCAATTTTTGTAAAATAACACACGTCACTGACTTGGAACGTTCCCATGAGCCAGAGTGAAATAAATGGACGAGGGGTGAAAATAACAATGTAGTCCATAAACATAAATATATTGCCAGATGGGTTCCTCGCTTATTCAAGCCGTTTTTTCTACCAAGAGGGCAAAAACGGTTTGGGCTAGGCTTCTGATGATGATACAGGGAGTCTCCAGTTTTCATGTGTGTGTGTGAGCCAAGCGAGAAGCACACACACAGACAATGAATTCCATACTACCAACAGCGTAAAATGTACTTTTGCATTTGATATATAAAAATTTCAAATCCGTATACGCATAACCATGCATGCACCAATGTGGACAGAAAGGATTTCCATTCAAAAGAAGGGTATCAACACCATATCATACAAAGTGTGCATGTATGCGAAGGTTATTGGTACGCAATGTTCTTTTTATTCGGAATAATAATCTGAGAATATCTCTTTTCGATTTCGTCCCTCCTTAGTCTTCTTCCCCTTGCTGCTTGTATCTTTCAGAATAATGAAGAAAAAGAGGAACAAGAGATGCAGAGCAACGTGTTCAATAAGAAAGGGTTTCTTTACTCTAACCGTTCAAGGCAGCAAAACGCAATAAGCATAAGGAACGTTATGATGCGATGCAATGATATCATAAGACTCTCTGCGTAATAATATATTTTTTCTGGAACGATTTGTTTGGAAGCACCTATTGAAAGCTTCAAACCCACATGCTTTTCTTGTATTTAATGATTTCACAAGGTGAGAATGATGATATTGTATGGGAATATAATGGAAGACTTCCTTCAGAGAATGTTGTATTTTGTGCATATGTGGGCTCCTTCGGTTGCGGGTGGTGAGTTACAGCCGTTACTCGTTTTATTATGTTACTTATCGGTTATATTGAAACTAGTATACTCTCAACAGAAAGAGGTAATCATTTTTTAGAGCTTAACTTGAGAAAGGAACAGTATACGCACTGAGCAGTAAGCAGTAGAATGGGGAAGTTGAGATTGAATGAAAGAGCGAATTTGATTATGAAGCAATAGGCACACGTGAGAATGGTCAAATAATGCACCTTGAAGTGTAGGCTGATTTTACCAACCTGGACAATACTCATGATATTGATGGTTGAAGGCGATGAAGCTTGTTGGCAGCTTTGCAAGGAGTTTTATATTGGACCAAAATACATTATTATTATCATCATAACTTACGCATGGGCTTTTATGTTATACTTTCACTGCTGATATCCAACTTTCGCGTTTTCTGCTATTTTGCCAGGTTCATCTTCCTTTTGTGCTTTTTTGGGATTTTGTTCTCGCTATAAAAACGTCGTCAGCTCATGTATTGATTGACATTATCGGCACTTTATGATACGACGTGTTTCATTCAAACCAAAAAGCATGGCCAAGAACAAGAGAAAGAGAAGAAAGCAAAGTCAACGGGATTTCTCAGGAGATTTCTGCATCAGCCAAGAATCCTTCCGTGTAGAAGCGGAAAAACATAAGAGATTGATACATTTATTCTGTCTGTTTTTGCGTTTCTTTATCCTGTCTAAATACCGGAGTAACGGCATGTTGCGTGCCGGGTTTGTGTTATAGCTTCCTACTTCCCCCTTCAAATATTTATGTACAATTGTAATCCCCCAAAGAATCAATCTTTTCTGAGTATTGACTAAAGGTGTGAGTATTATCGAGAACTGAAACAACAACGAATTTAAATGATGTACCAAATAACTAGCTATTGAAATATAGATTTTTTTATCTAATGTAACTAAATGTAAGTAATAAAAGTATTGCAGTAAAATCGGTTGTGACAATGCGTATTTTTAAAATGAACTCCTTCATGGTTTCTGAAATCTTATGTGATTGCACTTTCTTTAAAAATATAGATGGGTATTATAAAACGGTTTTAATCTCTTATGATCACACAATATAGTCAAATATATGCACCCCACTACTATTTGGATGATTACGGTAGAATTCTGAAGAACAAACCTTGCTAAAAGTAAAATGGTAAAGTACAGAAACAGAAAATTAAGTCGGATTAATTTTTCCCAGCTAATTCCATCGGAACATTGTGAATCCCAGTTTTCCAAGTTTGATTCCATTCTTGGAACTTGTTCGCTTTTACGTGGCGTTCTTTCTTGTGTTCCTATTAAATTAAATGATAGACCGTGTACTTTTCTCTGTCGAATGTTATGTATGATTCCACGTCAAATGGACTAATCACCACATTGACTAATCCATGAAACCGATTGACTAATGCTTGGACAACCAAATTGACTAAGTGCTGAGACCGATTGACTAAACTCAAGTTCAAATTGACTAAAACAAAAATTAGAAGAACCCACCAAAGAATAATTATACATATAAGTATATTCGAATTTAATCTCGAATTGAAATAATTTTGGTTGATTTACGTATCATTGTACTGAACTTTGTGTACCATTGTTATGAGAGTCACATATATTATGGAGTCACATTTATTACATCAGAAGTGTTTTAAGTTTGAAAAAATATCTTTTTCAGCGAACTAAATACTTGCTCCAAAAATCAGTTTCAGTAATCAAAACATAATATTTCCCACCTTAGTACGTCGAAAGATATCTTCAAACTTTCGTTATAACTAAAAACCAATCTGGATTCGAAATAGAATAAACATGCATGGATCTTTAAATGAACAAATGAATGAAACCCCTGTCTCTAAAATAATAAAATTTTTATTAAAAGACTTTAATAGGACATGTTGCTAATAAAATATTTTCATTTGATACATCACTATCGATTTCATATTTAATCTCTTTGAAGAGAGTGGTGTCAAAAAGTTCCTATATCCGTCCAACCAGTGTAATTGTTTTGTACTTGCGTACCTTGCCTATCCTTCTTTTCAAAGGTTTTCATTATTCAAAACTTATACAAATTAACTTTATTCCTTAAACTTCTATTGCGAAAGTCACGAAGTTCGAGGTTTCAATATTATGGATATCCAGACGAATACTTACACTAATAGAGTTGGAGATATGTTATCATAATTTAATTTAGAAGCCAGAAATGTTTTCGAGAACGAGAAACAGCAAATGCATACCTGTAAATTGAAAAAAATTCTGGCTATGTAAATTTAGTCAATGTGTACTATGCAGTTAGACAATGTGGATTTTTTAAAACGTTCGACGTAAACATTGACTAATTTAAAATTAGTCAATTTGGATATTAGTCCATTTGACGGCATACCGTTATGTATATATACCCTTTTTGGATGTCTCGAAATTCCGATGCTCATTGTACGTGTGTGTTAAAGGAGCTCACAAAGAGAAATTCCTTTTCAACCAAATGAAAGTGAATGATAATAAGACGAAGAATGTTCTTTCATTATTTCGCCCTATACCTTTAACCTAAGTTTCCGCAGCTTTGACTCATATGTTTTATATATGTAGTGATTATCCTAGTTCGTATAGGCAACATAAATACATTAGCGATTTTGTTCTTGTTGGGTTGGTGGTGGGATTTAATGTAGCACAAGTGTGCACCTCTTCATCAAGTCGAAGCCTCTTTCAACTGTCCTCAGGCTCTTTCTGGAATTCAGCACCAGCAAAAGTGCATCAACAAAGCGGAGCAGTTTACTATGTTTGAAGGGTATATAAAAAGCCACCAAAGTCATGTGATGATGGTGACATTACTCCTCTTCCAAGAAATAGGTATATCATACTTCGTTAATTTCATTTCCTTTCTTTGCTTCCGAGCCTCTTCTTCATCAGTCTAATCAGACCGTGTAAATGCCTTTGCGCATTCTACTCTAGTTTTTCTCTCTTTTTCAAACTTGGAGTATCGAGTTGCGATTGCGAGAGAGGAGAGATGGCTTTTTTGTGCGTCGTAAAATCAGGTTTGGCTTACAAAACACAATGTGAGTATGCACAAAAACCTAAAAGAACTTGAAGAGCAAATAACCAACTCGAGCAAACTTTTTACTCTTTATGTTAAATAGGTGAACTTTATAATCTGCTTCTTCTGCTTCCGCGCCACTCAATGCGACTTGTATATTAAGTCCGTATAAAAAGATTACCTTTGTCGCCTGGAGTGTAAAACGCACACAGAATCAATGTATTAATGTAGTATAGTTAATATAGTATAGCTAAGCACAATGCTTTCTACTACATAGACTATTATAGACTCTTGTTATTTGAGAGTTGTACCAAAGAAAACGAGACAAACAACAAATGAACTAGCTTCGCTTTTGTAGTTTGCATTAACAATACATAATGTATCGCATTACAATATCCTATTTTCATTATTCTCACGTTGTCCTACTTTTCAGATTTGTGCTGTCTTTTAATGTGTCAAGAAAGTAGAGAGATGATGAGGAAGAGCTGACAAGTGTTCAACTACATATAACCTCTGTCTATGTTCTTCCAAAGCAATGAGTGAGTTTTGCAAATAAAATGAGCGAGTTTCAGCGTTGCGCGTTCGGTGACTCTATTATATTCTCTTGTTCTCTTTCAAGATAATAATATAACTAGTCTCTTATGTCATGTCTTTAATGCTAGCAGACTGTAATCTATGCAACATTTATAATTTTCATTACAAATATCTTCATTAGAAGCTGACAGGACAAAGTTTGGAGTCGTCCGATAAATGTCAAAGCAAAACAAATCCCAAGCATATGAAATGCAAAAAATTCGATTGTATTGTTGCGCAGCGTATACAAATTTTGATAGTCCGGTCCATTTCCCATGCACACGCACGTGCCCAAACAGCCTTTTGCTACATTTTTGATGGTTTCTCATGTCGCACGCGAAAGGTAATGTAAACTTCTATACACATTGCTTCCACCACATTCAAGGAAATAATGGGGCTACAAACTGAGTCCCATGATGCTAATTCAATTCCATTCCAGTACATTGGGCCAAGTCAAGAATGTTTCACCTGTGGGCTAAGCAGCTAAAGTCAAACTTTTCTTTCCTGTATGGAAACGAATTGAGTATAAAATGCAGAATGCGTCAGTGCATACGAATCGTACGATGTACTTAGCCATGTGTGGATTCTTTTGGGAATTCTGATATGTGAGAAGAGAAAAGTGGCCAGGTTATTCCATTTGGCAACAAGAGCATGAAGCTTTGAACTGAACCTGACTTACATTTAAAATACAGTGTAGCAGAGACCTGGCTACATAAATAAGAACTTATTGGCAATATACAAACAACAAATGTGCAATGTTCATTTACTAACCAAAACTTTGCTGTATCTGTGCAGAAACAACCTAAAAAGTATTTCACTTGATGTATTGAGCCTGAAGCTACCTTGACTTTTAGCTGTATCAGTTCAACTACTACTTCAGAATGAGCCTGATCAAGTGATGGAATATCAAAATTACAAATAAATGACAACAAATTCGTAGGCATTGGCATTCGTAGAAGAAATTGAAGAGCGCTGCTGCGAGCATCACACTCTCGCTCGCTGCTGCTACTAATATTTTTTTTTTTAATTTTTTTACTAACTGACAAAGTCTGTTTTAAAAACTTGACTGGTGACACAAACTAGTTAAAAACTGTGCTCTTCAGTTTAACGCTGAAAAATCGTTACTTAACCAACCAAAAAACAGTTTATTCAGTGATTTCAGTCACCTGCAAGTTTGACTAGCTTTCATAATATTTTTTTGACTATTTTTTATTCACTGACGTAACAAAACGGGAAACTTTGTTACTTCTACCAAATGGAAAGTGCGTCATTTCACTGGAGACTTTAGATTGTGATGAAAAACTGTAGTTTAACCAGTAATCAGTGAACCAAACCTAGTTAGCACTGACGACAGATGACCATGCCGGATTAATTGCCTCAAACGCTTGCCTGCTCACCCGCTAGATGGCCGTCCAATCTATTCTTGGGATGATCAACCTAGCCTGAGGGAAGGATGGATGAATGGATTTTGTGGTTTGAGGTGGATTTTCCAGCAAATCTATGCTAGTGTTCGTTAGGTGCCGCCCTGGCACTAGCCCCTCAAATCTTTGGCTCATTAAAAAAGCCTAGAAAGGCAAGTTTATTAATTAATTTTTTTTCTCTAAAATCAACTTACTACCTCATCAATCATTGGGACGGATTGCTGCTGATTTGAGATTTTTTGTTTTGAAACTACAACAACAATATCCGACGTTTGGAAGCTTCCCGTTCCTTGGAATGAAGGATGATCTACATAATAGGATGATAAACCGCACAGGTCACACCGGAGTTTGAGATGGAAAAGGAATGACCAACCTAATCTGAAGGAAGGATGGATGGATGAGTGAGAGACCAATACCAACCAACTAGAGAACGAAACTGGAATAACTATTGAAAAGGAAGGATGGCCAGCAACTATAAAATTGAGGATATCATCCAGACTGCTAATTCTTCAAATATTATACTCACAGAATTGTCTGAATTTGATCCTGTCTTTCAACCATACATACTGGACGTGGAGGACTATTGGTACTACAATGCTGAATTACCGGAGGACAGTGAGGAGTATTTCTATGGACCGGATTGTGCATTATGTGGACGCCTAGCCTACCCTGATGAAGAACCAATTATGTACAACGGCCAGCAATTTACAGTAATTTTTAAGAAGTGTGAAATTGTAAAGACTGAAGGAGAGTTGGAAGGTTTTCTTCAATGTGTGTACTGTTTTAAGTACTTTCATAGATATAATTGTAGCTTCGAACTTAATGATACAGCTTACTTTGAGGCTAAACAAAGCAAAACATGGGCTTGTCCTATTTGTGTTCCCGAATTTGAATTAAAAAGCAATTCGAGCTGTACGAAGAAAAAATCTCATGTAAATTGGAAAAACTCTATAAAATTGTTAGTTTTAATTTTCAAAATTTTGTATCATCTCAGTAATTTCTTGACATCATCAAGTATGTCATGCAGTTTTGTTGAAATCTTGTTATTCCTTTATGGGACTTGTTTATTTTTAACGTTTTTGTTTGATACTGGATGATTGTAAAATATTATTTCTTAATAATGTACTGAATATGACTCGGAATGTTCTAAGGCTTACGTTTTGTGAACATGTAAAACAAAAATTGATTGGACCAATACTTAATCTTAATTTTAAGACTATGTAGCTAGTATATTATCTATATTAGTTAGTTGTCACCTTATGGAGAACAGAACGATTGTATCTGTACTAATACATGAGTTAATGTGTTTTGTATACATTGTATGTGTTTGTACTAGTACATAGTACTGAAAAGGCTAGACAATAAAGATCAAATTCAAATTCAAATTCAGGCAAGAAAAGAAGAGCCATGACCCCAGGATTCTCTATGCAATTTCGAATTAGATTAAAGCTACAAGGTCCCTTGTGGTCATATATGAGTTTGCCACAATTTATTCTCGCTCGCATCAATATACACATTTCTCCGCAGATGACGACGCGTGAATTCGTAATTTAAAACCTCATTCCGGTTTTGATTAAAACCCTTGATTACGGCTTACATGCTAGAGCATAATTTACTCGCAGTTTTACCGAAATACTAGCAGAAACCAAAGAATTGCATCGAATGAGATTTTCTAAAGGAATACAGGGTTAATAATACCTTTTGCTTTCCAGTTACCAGTCCCTTTCTTGCCGGTTTAATTTACATTAAACCAAGCAAAATCCCTGCTGGGAATGAAATCATATATATAGTTGATTTCATTAATGTTAATAAATTCGTTGTTTCGTACCAACTGTATTATGCAAAATCAGCAGAGCAATAGTTTGAGAATCTCAGAATCTGTAACCGATACTGTTAAACTTGATTAAGCCATTTCAGAGAGTGAAAGCGCTGGGCGCGGAATCCTGCATACGTAGTTTTGCTTTCTTTTTATGGTGTATTTAATGACAAAGGATTAGAGGATTTGCAGCAATGCAGATTCATTATGTAAATACACATGAGATTGTGCTGCTATCATCACCGCCTCTGCTTGTACGTTGCTCAGAGAGTACAAACACGACAGAAAATAGGAAGTGGAATATCGAATGACGGATTGTGCAAATATTACTAAACTGCGTAAGCTTCTCACAGTAAATTACTTGACTATCGATAATTGTTAGAATTTAGCCTCATGTAATTATACAGAACAATACAGTGAGATAGTGTGTCAAACCCTTTTGGAGATGCATTGAAAATTACACACATTGCCATTCCTTTTGTATTTTGCAATAAAGCTGGCAGGAGAACTTCAACATTATACGCTTGAGTAAAAATGCTCCGCACATTTGAAGACCGCAACTGCATTTCACGCGGATATAAAATTGGCTCGGAACGAGTGGTGCACTCCTTTTTGTACTCCGAGTTGTGATCATCACAAGCTTTCTATTCTGCTGCAATTTGTTCACCCTAAAGTAATCTTACGTTTTTATTTTATAGCTTTCTCGTTTGTTTTACTTGTTGTTATTCCATTTTGGCTCTTAGTCAACTCGCTTTATTTTTAATCTCCGGCAAATCTTTTCTTTTATAGCTTTACACTCGTCTCATGTTTCAACAGACAAAGACAATTCCACACTCACTATATCCATATTCATCCGCATTAGTAGGTATGTACAGTTGTATACATACAAAACAATCATGAACGTATAACGGTGAACTACACGGCATGAGCCAAACGACATACGGCAGGGAATAATACATTTTCTTGGTTTATTTGTACATTTCATTTGGAGAACGTGTTGGTACGTGAAAAAAGAAAAATGTAAATTTTACGCTGCAGCAAAGAGATACGTCTCATTCCATAGAAGATAACGCTAACTCTCTCCCTTCCTCACGGGCCAAGAAGCACAATATGGTGTTTAAAATTGAGAGACGAAACACGGTGTAGTAAACGCATATCTACTTACTCATCATGAAACAACAAAATACTATTGTAATGCTCCCTCTCAAATACTCCCACCACAATGCGTAGAGTGTTATATGCAATGAGTTATAACCCTACCGTATGGGTAAGCTACGCAACTTTTGTGCACTTCCTGAAAACATTTGGAGACAAGATATTTCTCTCCAAATATCTTTGCATACGGAAAGAGTTCCAAGAACGTTGTGTAACTTGCAGCAAAAGTAATAATACGCGTTGCAAGTTTTTAGTGTTGAGCCAGCAGCAGTGCGGTTTTTTGTAACGCGGTAAAACGAATGAAACAAAATGAGTATCCCATTATGGAGAAATATAATTATCATTACCTAAATTGCTTTGCTTAAATACAAACGCAAAATTTAAGGGTAAGCAAGGATTTGGTTCAGATGAGCAAATGCATTAACACTCTTTACAAAAAATAGCCTTAGTAAATGTGTGCTGATGCACACACGTGTATTTTCAGAAAAAGAGAATTCCTTTTCAACCGAGGTGACTCTTGTCACGTATGTAAAGTAATAAGGTAGCTTGTCGTATGGCAAAAAATCTTCGCTTGGAAAGTATGATTGGAATTCCACAACTCTTAAATACCACCGCATACTTTCTCATGTCCACATGGCAGTGCTCTAGTAGAATTATGCAGCCGAGTTAGGAGACACGACTTGGGTTTCAACCTCAGTTGACGTTCCGTTTAGGTTTATGGTGTAGGAATGGTTGAAGATTGGAAGTATCACAAAAAAAGATAACTAACTGTGTGGGAACTTATCCGATGAAGAATGAATTCCTCATTTCAATTAAGGCATAAATGCTTAGATTGACTTTTGACTCTGTTCGGAATTCAAAACTGCATCAAACATTCGTAAATTTTACAGAAGAAAGAAAACAGAGCCATGATTAGTTTCCACAATTGAATGTGAACCAAAACAATTTTCCACAGATTAAAACAGGCATTCATGTGCTTTGTGCTTGCCATAGTCTTATTCTACACAGCTTGCCACTTGAGCCAGAATGAGTGAAAAATAAAACGAAAAACTCTAGGGAATTCCCAATAAAAGAAGTGCTAAAGAAAACCTGATGCCAATATATCATTCGCAGTGATTAGATTTGCCGGCAGTAAACTTTTGTTTTGTTTGAAAACTTGGAAGCGTTCTCAATTTGATCTTAAACAGTCATGAAATCGGGTGGTTTATAAGTTTATAGAACCGCTCAACGACTGGGTATTTTCAATTACTTTCAATTAAAACAATGATTGAATTTCTCGGCTGTAGAATTCATGCAAAGTTTTTCCTTTCTTCTTTTTTGCGTAAGAATGTCTGTTTAATAAAAATGAAAACGGAAGAGCAAGCTAGAACAAGACGCGAAGGCGGAAAACAATTTTACAACACTTTGTTGTGGTAAACCATCGTAATCAACAAGTTTTGTAGAGAAAAAAAGACTACAGCAAGCCTTTATAGAAATCTCACATACAGGTTTTTCGTTTCAACCGGTAAACCCTTTTAGCTTATATGCCACAAAACTACGACTTTTTGCATGTTATCTTACAAAAACTGTATTTTACGAAGGATTCATGATAATCTATACGACAGGGTACCCAAAGCGCTTGGAATTTTTTCGGCAATTATGTAGATAACGTAAAAGTTTCGTGCATCAACCACCAGTTCCACACGACAGTAAAATAGCAGTGCGGAAAAATAAAAGCTGACTGGTGGTGTACGTTTACCTACAGAATCTTATTATATAAATGGCGAAAACTGGAGAAACGCTCTTGTGAGCCACAAGACAGATTGCATTGTTTTGATTTTATTGCATAGTTGTAAATTATTGGAAAGCTTATGGAATACACGTTACCCCGAAGCCTTGTTGTTTTCTTTACCCGCTATCATGTGAGAGGAAAAGGAAGCAATTCCTTGCAGAACAATACGTTACACAAAAACAACGAGCTCTTGTTTGCATTCTTCCACTTTTACATAATTTTATAACTCTTGC
Organism: Entomobrya proxima; assembly: GCA_029691765.1. NCBI lineage: Eukaryota > Metazoa > Arthropoda > Collembola > Entomobryomorpha > Entomobryidae > Entomobrya > Entomobrya proxima. The sequence goes on from CM056168.1 coordinate 19,791,714, forward strand.
TGCACGATACATTTTCAAGCATAGGAAATATATGAAGGCTTTATACGGACTTTATGCATGCTTCAATTAATTTGAGAAAGGAAAGGTTGTGTTGTATGATGTGGTAGAATATGGTCACACTTTTATCCTCCTACGCTTTCCCTCTTGAGTTCTTTATGTAAAAGATGCAAAAAACGAAAGAATGAAAGGAGTACCACTGTAGGGTAAGCAAAAATATTTGTATTCATAACTACGACATTCCAGTTCAAATCTGTTTTGTTTCTTGAGCAAGTGGTTTCATACACAATGCTCGTTTTATTTATACGAGCCTTTTTCCAAATCAAATAACGTAACTACCTTCACCGCTAACATAAACTACAGATTCTGGAGAGATGAGGAACCCCATGACAGCTTATGAGTTTCATGCAAAGTAAACCTTTGTGACAGAGTGAAATAGTCTCTGCTGTCGACTGTATTTATTTGCTTTGCAGTACAATATTCTTGGCTTTGTACTACCGCATTCTTAAAGAACATTTTATTATTATCATCGTTACCAAAAGACTTTCGGTTTCCACTTTGCCGTTGAACATGCTGGTTGTTCTTTCTTTCAAGTTGCTTAAGACTTTCATTGTAGAGTTTGTAAAGATTCGGTGTAAACAAACGAATGGTAGACAAAGTGAGCAAAGAAAACAAAGCATTTTAGACAAAGATCATGTCATACTGTACAAAAAAGACGGTTAGTTACTGTATGTTTGGTGCGGACCTTTTCGTAGACTTTGCTATTATAATAATGTTTACAAAACTTGTGCAGTTGGGTTTTGTGCGTGTGTATTATGCGTAAAATATGTCTTTATGAATTCCACGTGCATCTACAAAATCCTTTCATATTTACAAATGTACAAAACACACAACTGGTACGTGGATTTTCGGGCTTTATACTTTTCAAAAATATACTCTTGTTCAACATTGTGAAGTTTTGTAGACTAGGCTTCTACTATGACTGTTGCTTTCTCTTTGTAAAACTTTAGCTACACAGGAATACGATACTCATCAGTGGCAACCTTAATGAAGCGTGCATGATCATCGTGATTTACCACTTGGGTTTTGCTCTCAAACGAGTTCCGCAATTTGCTGTGTAGAGAAGCGTTATGTATCTACCAAAAAGGATTTGCGATGAGATGAAAAGTTTTGGCTAGCGATACGATATGAATCTGATGATAAGAGACGTTTTATAACCGTTTTAAAAACTGAAAGTGGCAAGTTTCTATTTAATAAATTGGAACAAACCAGATAAAGCTTTTGTGTGCTGTTAATAATGAGAAATGTACGAGAAAGACGGAGTTATTGTTTTAAGTTTTTTAACAAGGAGTAGTCAAACTTTGCTTATTTAATAATGAGAAAACGCTCAAGGCTTAAAGGATGTGTCGACTGTGGTGAGTACATCATATCCATACAGCTCTGTTTAAACGGATCATATTTTGGCCAAGCTTCATTTCCCCTTCCGTCTGATATTGTTTCAATTCTTGGAAACTGAATGTGATGACTCTGATGAGAAAAAGCTGTGAGGAGCAGGAAAAGTATGTAACGTAATAGCAATTACGACGCTTTCCTTTCATCAGCATATTCCCCGCTTCAGCGGAATTTGTAGTTAAAAACTTGTATAATTTGCCAGAATAATGCTATTATAAATGGGTAGGGAACCTGGAGTTAATCTTCTATAATGTGGATGTATGTACCAGCTAACAATAAAAAATGATGAATTTTCAGTAGTTGAGAGATAGTTGAATGTGTGTGCTACTGTCAGGCATCTGCAGTTTGAAAATATGTTGTACTATATATTCTTCAATAATTCGTGCGGGTAAAATCTATGATGAGTGTAATAATAGTAATAAAAAAATAGAGCACGAGATGTATTGTATGTAATATGACTTGTGAAGAATGAACGATCGAGTAAACCGAGAAAGATGAGGATCATTTTTCATCATGACTTTCTACGGTTCCTTATTATTATTGTTATCATTTCGTTGTTCTTTCTATTGTCATATGGAGAAGAAGTTTAGGTAATGCTTTCTGCTAACACTGATGGATTTATTGTAATTTTTCTTTTCTTGAGCCAACCAACCTGAATCATTTGCTTCATGATTCGAGGAAATGTTTTAAGAGGGGAAATGAATCCTGTCATGCAGCACTCTTCCATAAAGTAAAAGTCATGCTGGTGTTCTTTTATATCACCACTTACAATTAGAAATTTTGCTATAAAATTCAGTCTGACATCGCTGGGATAGCACAACGGAAGTTGAATAATCCCTGCAGCAGTAACAGAAGCAAAACAGTACAAAGGAAGTTCTTGTCTACTTTACAAAAGAGGTATTTAACAAAGCGTGTTTGGTGGCGATGATAGAAATGAGCATTATATGGTGGTTTATGTCCATTCATCTGTCTTCCTGTCTGTCGGCCCATCACCGGTTGCTTAGCTCAGCCCTTTTCAGCATACATGTGAATCCGACACATTCAACTTTTTATTATTATACTTATTTCGTATATTACATACTTTCATTGACGTCCGTGTTCCTGTCACTAGTTATAATAGTGTGGATGTAGGGATAAAACAACTTGCCAAAAATTACACTTCATTATTCAGTGTAGAGTAAACAAGCAAAAAAAGTTTAGAGAAGAATGATGAGTGATTTTGACACTTGCTGGCACAAGATCTCGGAGTGTCAATGTAGGTAATAGCCCCTCGGGATGCGTAAGAGGGAAGTCTGTTTTTACGCATTTTAGAGCTCACTTTCTCTGGCAAGTCATTATCAGCACAGTAAAAAGATAAGATAAGCATCATCATCATTGGTGTACATGAGAGCACGTGAAAAATGTTTTTCTGTCTGCTGTTTTTGAAGAAATGAAAAAGTTGAAAAGTTTTCTTGGAAATGAAGTTGCAGCGCACACGCCTCTTCTCATTTAAATGATTTTTGGACGAGGCCTGACTAATGGAAATAGTTTTATGTGCGTAAAGGTAGCTGACAACAGCCATAATATTAATATCTTCAAAAATGTATAATGCAAAGGTTTCCTCTATTCACTCAGATTATGATACTATCACGCTTGCATACGCTTGAGTGTAAAGTCAAGCGTGAGAAACCACGTGTTTCTTTGGAATAAGTCTGTGCTTATAGCCAGACTAGCCAGCTACCAGGAAAGGATTGAAGTAATTCCTGGAACAATCCAAGTTTTTACCAGAAGAAATGTAAAAAGAGACGTATGAAAATGAATTTCCATGTAATAAGAATATAAAACCGGAGATGAACATGTCACTCTGTGACTCATATTAACACGAAAAAGATACATCGAGTCAAACAAAGATGTTAAGGAGTGAGTGGAGAAAAAAAGCTCAGAAAAAGAACTAGACAGAAGATGAGTTCATTTTAATTCAACCTCCGGATGCTTAAATGGAATATAAATTCAAAAGAAAATCCTCAACTCCGGTCCGCTGAGCTTTTTATGCTCGTCTCGAGTATTAAATACGAACCTATTTACAATAGATATATGTCTTCCAAGTATATATGTCTACAACGTAATGATAACGAAAAAAGTTATAAAAGATGATATGTGTTACTTGAGACATCTTTTAGAATATATACACATCACGCAGAAAAGTTACAACTTTTTTACGGTTACATTCCTACAGATAATAATATATTCATCTACCGCAATTCCGAGTGATGGTATAACTTTGCAGAAATATGTTGGGATATGTCTGTAGGAACGAACACGTTCTCATTCATTTCTCTGGCAAGAAATCTGTCATTGTCTACACGGGTGCAGTTCCATTTTCTCAGTTTGTCAACGTCTCTTCACATTTCCCACAGATAAGCTGAGTGAGCCAACCAAGCAAAGAAGCAAACGAAGAGATGAACAAAATATCTGCAAGGATAACTTTCTTTCCTATATATTCTTTCCTATATTCTTTCCTTCCGCATAAGTTTCTCCAAATGTTTTGCGCCACATTATATGAAATGAAATGATACACGCTTTGTATACCAAATAATATGCCTTCTTTATATACAACCTTCTTGTTCTGATGTTGACGACGATACAACGGGAAAGGGTGAATTCTGGAGGCCCTCTGAGAACAACGTTCATTGTTCATATAAGATGTTGAATTGAAGTGAAAGGGCATCACAACCTTGCTCTCACCATCTGGAAGACGCACGACATCCTTGAGTGGATACATGAAGAGTGTACCTGTTGTCTGAGCCTATTCTTATGAGCCAATGCGTTTGCTGGCGTGTGTATTCTTTTCAAGATCGTGTTCGGCCGTAGCTCATCTCACAAGTCACAACTGCAAGTTACGCCAGTCTGGTTTGTCTCACTGCTCAATCCCTCACCACTAGTAAGTTGACTTTTCCATTTCTACTTCCTTCTTTCAAGGAAAGAAAGTTGAATTATCCTGGTAGTCCTCTTGTCTTTTTTCTCCCTCCAGCAACCCTGAGCTAGAAGCAATAGCAGACAAGTCAAGTTCTAGGTTCCCCCTTTCTCATTTCATCTCGTAACATCTTCTCAACCACTCACCCATGTGTAAAGAATATCTCACACTCACTGTCTTATAATAATCTATGTCCCAATCCTACCAGAAGAAGCTCAATGGAAGACGATGACATGAAGTGAGGCAAAAAGTCGAAATGAAAATCACAAGAAAAATCCGACTTGTCTTGTGGAAATCTTTCTCGTTTTTGTTATTTTAGCTTTAAACTACGAATTGTGTGTACGTGTGCCCATGTAATACCAGCAATATATCATATCCCTTCAAACAATGTAGGGAAAGAATGTAAACATTGCATTGTGTGTAAAAGATAAAGCATCTCTGAACTGGGGTACGCCTTTTTGGTTTCTGATGAGGACAAATATTACAAAACGATAGTAGAAAAGAGAAATGAAAACTGGTGATGAAAAGGAGATCCTTTGAAATGTGGGAAAGTGCACGAGCAAAAATGGTACTGTTGGGAAATTAGAGGATAAAAGCAAACAAACTTCACAAAAGTTGCCAATTGAATCAATGACAAGGAACTTCAAAAATTCTTCCCAATCTCATCAAACCGGCTTTGCACAACCTAGTTCTCAGCGCATGGACATTTCTATTTGAACATTTGTTCCACTTTTACCTGAAATAGGTTAAGAGGTACTTATAGTTGTCATTACTCATTAACTTTACCGTCCACTGCAAGGTAAAACATTACCAATCCAATGCTTATCATTCCTGCACAACGCCACCATTGCCAATACAATGAGACTATATTTTACGTAAAAAAATCCTGTTACGGCGTTTCTGGTTTGTTTCAGGTTGTAAATAATGGGTTCACAGTTCATAATGGCAGTGGGATTATCTTAATGAACTACGTCATTGCAAAGAATCCTCGCAAACACACAAATAACAGGCATCACAAAAATCGAGGCGACAAGTAACATTTTTACGCTTGCACGAGTATCGCCCCACAACAAGAGTAAAACCAGACCATGTACTAGAGACTAGATTGCTCAGTTGAGTAGAACACGTAAAACGGAAATGGTATCTATCGGTAAGTTCACAAGAAATGCAATTTTATTTGACTGTGTGTAGGGATATAGGTGGATGCTGTAGTGCCGGTGTTTTAGAATCGTGAAATGCTTTGTGTTACAACTCTTTTTTAATGAGAGAATACGTTTTGTGTGGTAAATGGCTGCTGCAGGTCGAATATTTTGACTTAAATAAACCCCTCCTCCGACTAAAATTCTTGAACAATCTGTCTGTCCTCATATGTTACATAATGGTTTCAAAGGGCAAACAGGGATTTTCTATCCATAACAGCACATAATTCTTTGCATTTCATTTCAGATGTGAATGAAATTTATCATCTTTGAATGCCACCCACTCGCTCCTTTTAAGGTTTATCTTGCTGACTGGAGTGAAGAAAGAATTTCTTAACTGCTTCATGCTCCATAATAATCTCGTCACACATGGTGGACATAAACTACATTGAAACGAAATGGCATTACATTTTATATGTACAATTTGTAGAAGAGAGTATCGTTTCTCCAAGTGCCATGAAAATAGAAAACGGAGAATTCAAAGCCACTTAAAGGAAAGCGGTTTTTCTCATTTCTGTTTATTAAGAGTGGAACTTGAGAGCTCGGTGAAGAGAGAAAAGGATAAAACTAACGGGATTAGTACCGCTTGTCATTTTCATTTCTTGATAATATTTATTGGGGATTAGTAAAATGATGTATGGTAAGTCTTCCGTAGTTAGCCATGAGTTAAAGCATTAAAAAATAGGACAAAGAAGATGCGAAATGGAGAGCGTATAGAGGTAGGACGCCGCCCTGTGCCACCGCACTGCCATCACATAGCAGAGTAGCAGTAAGGAAACACATCAAATTGTTTCTTCTTCACTGGAAACGGGAGTTTTAAGAAATCCTATTTAAAATCAGTATAAGACCGCTATATTCAAATGAGAGTGAATGAATAAGCTGAATGAATGCGGAGGCTATTTGCATGCAAATTATTCTAACGAAATCCCACAACTCAGAGTATCTAAGTGAATCAAAGCCGTTTATATGGGTTTATGTATTAGCATTCAGACATTTCTTCTGGTTTCTCCGAATGTTAAATAAGAATGTGTATATAAGCTTCTACGGTTGGATATTTTTAGGAGCATAGATGGGATGCACAAAAATTTAAACTAAAGTTGGACAACAGCGTACTATAAACCTACGTAATAATAAAGCTTCCATGCTATTTCAAAGGCAGTTTTTTTCATTTTGCAGTGAATTTTTTCCATCCAGCCTCACACATCTCTCAAATTCCATTTACAGAAAGGCGCGTTTATATTTACACTGAAACAAAGAAAACACACTTGTACACAGAAACAAGTATAACAGCCCTAAAAATGCACGAGTACTCATTCATTAATGGATGGCCCATAAAATACAAAGCTTTGGTCTACTTATTTTAATGGGCCCTTTCAAGAAACTGGAATAGTTTGCAAGCTGGTCTCACGCAGTGCCGAGAACTGCAAACGCCTATGCATGTGTTATGTTGTGGATTGAGATGAATAGGAAAATGAAAGCACAGACCGTAGCATCATTGTCGTCTGTATCAGCATGAAACTGCAAGTTTTTCCAGATCACCAGTTTCATGTTCGCACTTTTTACTTAAAAAATATAGCATGAAGCATTATTCCATTTTCAAGCTTGCTATAAGTACTTTTCCATTTTAGTATTAATTAAACTGTTCTCTACACTAACTCTACATTGTACAATATACTATTAGCACTGCTTTAAAATTGAGCACTTATAGTTTGTAAAATAACCAGCATAGTTATCATTTTGTGCAAAACCAGCAAATAAAGGGAATTGAAGTACATTGCATTCTAAAATCTCTTCAAACTGTTTGTATATATTCTATAAAGGTACATATACAATTTTAACAACTAATATCATGCACGCAGCACAATTTTTATTTCAAATGAAAAAATAAATAAAAGCTTTTACGTAAAGTGCCTTACTGGTAGTATACTCTTGACGAATACTTGCTTACTTCAGCAGTATTGCAGTTTCATATAAGTTTAATGATGAGGTTGACGTCTGATCTTTGGAGTGCCTAATTATTATATATACTCTTGTACATCGAGTTGTAGTCCGAGCGAAACCCGTCCCAGCTTTTGTTAGATTTCAAGTGGCTAATTATCAGAGTTACTACGCGTGTATATACATTTTAGTCTCTCATCAAACATGAAAGGAAGTATCCAAAAACAGGAATGCCGTTTTTATATGCCATTACACCGGATCTTTTTGGCTGTTGATCTACTGTTTCTGATACGTTCTCAGAAGCAAAGTGTTAAGCTACATGACAGAGTTAATCGACAGGTACAGTAAATTTCTCCCAAGAGATATGACTGCGAAGAAAAGGCTGACGAAGAAAGTGAAAACGGACGTATTCAATCTGACTGATAACTCCGACTCCGCCATTAAATTTAGGAGGAAACTTAGTTCTGTCACAAACGCTCTTTTAGTTACTTTTTGAACAACTTTTTTATTACGAGTGAAAGCTGGAAATAACTTGGATTTTTATAAATACTTTCTTTAGAGTTAATATTTTCGATCGTAATATCTTATATGTTCATTAATGTTATATTATTTATTAGTATTATTTTGATACGTTTTCACTTGTTTTTGTCTTTAATTATGTAGTGCTGCTTTCTCATTTCTAGCCCAAATGAAACAGTAATCATGAACCATTTATGAGTAAACATTCAGTAATGCACTGTTTAAAAACAAAGTTTAACGTAATGGAAGTATTTTATTGTTATTGTATAAAAATATGAGAGAAATAATAAGAGAAAATTGTCAGTTAGATTGAAAAGAGAAAAGAAAGAAAGAACAGCGATCACCAGATAACAGATCGTGGTCGGTCTCCGTTTCTTAAGGCCTTTTATTCTGACATATAGAGCAAATACGCAACTTCTATGTAACCATATATTTTCTATACATTGTCAGACAATACCATGTTGGAAGCGTTTATAAAAGTTATTGCAGCAGTTTACTGGAAAAATGCATTGGCTTTTGTCAGAGGAAAAGCGCATCAATCTCAATGTAGCCTGATAAAGTATCTCCGAAAGGCATCAAAGGAGACGACTTCTCCTGCAATACACTAATCCTACTAAAAAGGGAAAAGACTTGGTGTAATGTAATATGTCAAGGCAAAGTGGTTTGGCGATCCTATTTCCCTGCCTCCTACGACTGCGACTAGCCGTATCAGCTACATATAAAATCGTAAATGGATTTGGCATGATTGTCGGTCTGTATTGGTTTCTATATAGCATTTACCATCTTCCTATATATATTTTGTCGAGTGAAAAATCCGAGGAGAAAACTGATGCATTCACGGTTTCAGCTTTATCGTTTCATAATGTACAAGATGTATCATCCGGTCAAGTAGCTTTTAGTGCGAATTGCGTTTCACTCCTGCATTTGAAAATCACACAATCGTGATTCCAACTGTTTGCTGAGTACTGCATATCTATTATTATGCTGTCAAGTGTTACTGATACGTTCATACAAAATATATCTCTCAAACAATTCGTAGCTCTTATTGCTTATTGATGCGATAAAATGATATTTTTGAAAGTAAAGGTCACTATATGTTGTAGAATATTATGAAAGTTTTGTGCTGATCATTGATACTACTACGTAAACAGTGTCCTGATGGTAATTTGATGACCAAATGATACTATCAAAGATTTAAAAATTGTATTATGTATTATGTATGCAAGCATGAGACGTTGATACGAAAAATAAAAAATTCTTATTGAACTTGAGAATCAATCAAAGCTTCAGCACGATCTCAAAAAAGTGAGAAAATAAAAGATTGCTTTACACACATGTCGGGCAAGCCATATTTATGCAACGTATTCCTGCTGTGTTTTCTAGTGGCAAGATGTTCTTTAGCAAATAGGAGGCACCATAAGTACCAAAAGTTTGATATCTTTTTTGCCAACTAGCCTGCTTCAAATTGATTTTATTGTTGGAGTCCATGTAGCTTTGATGGACTTTATTTTTCCCACCCACAAGTGAAGAACATCTTTCTCGACGAAAGGATTGAAAAATGGGATGACATAAAAACACTTTCAGCTTCAAAATCAGTGTGACCAAACCAATAAATTTTTCTTTGTTTGGTGAAAGTATTACAAGGAACTATATTGAAGTATTGTAATCATTATGTTTGTACTTTTTCTTATACTGAAATTAATTTGTCTTGCAACGTTGTTGATTCTATTTAGCAATATAAAGCACATGTATGAAATAGAGTTATAATCCAGCATGATGCCAATAAAAATCTGAAGAGTATTAGAAAAGAACACACTGAAAGAGAAACGTTTTTGCTGGAAAATGGTGATTAAACGTCTTGCCAATTTCAGTTGGGCATGAATTAATGCCATCTTACCAACCTAAAATTGCACGGTGACCGAAACGAGCTATCACAAACTGATGATAGCTTTCTCTTTTCCCGTTACCATAGGAATCAGCGCTATATTAGAGGCAGAGCACATCATTCCCTTACTTACTTCTGTTGTTGTAAAAGGGCGGTCTTCTGTACGCATGGGTATCTATATGTTTTTCCTTCTTGGCAAATGAATATAGCGGAACAAAGGAAGGAACCTCTTTAGTTGGTTTCATGTCATTCGTTGGTCGACCTAGATATTTAAGTTTGGATTTATTTTCATGAGGATACTGTAACTCATTTGAGCAAATGTTGGCCATTTTTTATTTCCCTTTTTAGTTTCTGTCACTGATATGTCCATTCGTACTACTAGTTTTTTACTATCCAGTTCCTTTAACTTTCAAAGAACACATACCACGCAAATTATACATTACCATGTAGCAGTTCCAGTTTTTTGGTTTAGTTCAGCACAAAAGTATATTGTCTTTGCGGTTGTTGAGTACAGAAAATGTTTGTGGAAGTACCTTACAACTTAAGCTTTAGATTCATTCTAGTATCTATCAAAGATCACTGTTTTTTCAGTTTATTGCATGGTTTCATGTGGTACTGCTAACGTACCCTTTTTAATCCCCACAGCGCGAGGGAATTGTAGTTCCTCCAAAATAACAACGAGGAAGGATCTAATCTTGAGTTGGTAATAAATTACTTGAAAAGCGGTAGCCCTTTTTGCCAATTTTTGGCAACCAAGTTCATACGCAAAAAGTGCAATTATTTTCTTGGTGAACGTCCAATTAGAGTAGTTGTTGATTCTTGTCATTAGGAAACAAATTGGATGACTAATGGTAAATGTCGTTTATGCATTTGATTGGGTTATTTGATTCAAATAAAGTTCAGCTGTGTGCATCACTCTACAATCTATGCTAGTTAATCCATACTACATTCTATAGATACAATTTAGTATTATTAACTGCATCAGTTGTTATGATTGACAAACTAAATAATATAGTAGGGTAAATATTGCTGAAGTATAAAAAGGAACGTGCAAAACAAAAATCTGCCAACAAAATCAACTTTGATTTCAGTCAATTTTTTACAATTTCCCCTTGTTTAACATGAGAGACATGGCTTGTTCCTTTGTTTGAAAAACAAGATGTTAGGATCCTTTATTTACTGTTTCAAAAGCAAAAAAAGGAAATGGAAAGATGCCGGAAGTATACAAACAGAGAATCTACCAATGAGCAAGGAAAGAAGTTGTTGTGCGTAAGGAAATGTACACAAAAAATCAACTAAGCAGAAGCTCAAGAATAAAAAAAGTTCTTTTCCTCTATTTTTGTTGTTGTTTTTTACATACAGTTAACTGAATCGGTAAATGTTACAAGTTGTATATAAGATGAATGTTAGCAAAATATTTTTATATAGAAGTAGCTACCGTTCTCCAGATGAAAGGTTATATTCACTTTTCCAAACATCCTCCTCCTATCTTGCTCCTCTCCTTTTCTTTTTCACTCCTTTTTTGTTCAATATCCGGAAGGCATTTTCTTTTTCTCAACAAAATAGACAAGGTACTCAAAAAAAGAAACTTTTTAGGGAAACAAAATTTCCCTTGCTTTCACTACAGCATCAACATGGAACAGTTTGTTCGTATATTATTAGCCTCATGCCTTGCCAGTGTCTCAATCTCATTTTTATCTATGGATTTTCTCCGCTGTTCGTTTTTATGCCTTTGTCGCTGCTTTTGTACTGCGAAAAGAATGATGACGATGATATGATGCGGCTTCATCCCTTTTTCAAAAACACCATCCATTTTCCTATTCTTTAGGCTAGAGATATTCATAATAGCACAGCGTACATGTTGTAAAATTGTCCTGTTTCAAGAGGCTGAAACTGTCCTGTCTGACTAGACAGTTCTGCTGAACTGTGCCAAACACAAGCTATGAAAATAATGAAATCACCGGGCCAAAATCATGTTTCAGAGTTCACTATGATGTAGGATTCCTTTAACTCTCAACACCACCTAAAGTACTACCCTGTGTATTTGCCAAATCTTTCAGGCAATCGCATTTTTGCTTTCTTAAAAAGTATTTTTACGACATCTACGTTTACTTTTCTTTCTCACTCAGCAAAATGACACTATATATGTTGCATACACCTAAATATCTTGGATTAGTGAAGGAAAACTGTAAAAGCGCGAAAGTATGGAAAGTGAAAGCATATCACAAAAATCTTATTTTAGGTAGCAACGCCTTCATAAAAAGCAAGTAAATGATTACCGGAGATGAAATCGGATACTTATGTAACAGAAGAAAAAAAATTCGGCAACCTCTGATTCAAATTCAAGATCATTATGCTTCAGTCATGATAAATCATATATGAAGATTTTGTTTTTTCTCATCTTTTTTATATGATTCCTTTAGCAAACTATAATGTAGAATAATCTTCAATAGTTTTAAGGCTGTATGATAGCAGCCAAAAATATCCATTTTCTTTCATATTTTCAAAATATTTTTCCAATTAATGATACTGCTTTGTTCGCAAGCAAAGTCTTACATTGTCAGTTTTAATAGTATTAAAACAATTTTCTCTGCAGTAATAAATACGACGGCAGTAAAATTGAAACATAACCATAATCATAAGAATAATCGTTTAGTTTCATTTCACCGTTATAAATTGTGCTTAGCTTTAAACGCTTGATAGAAGTCATTGAAACGATAAATTTAATCTCTGTGCAATATTATGGTGTATGGGTATCATAACAACATTGTTATGATTCTGTGCTACTGGCGATTACCTTAGGCTAAGTGCGTTAAAATCAATAGAATTAAATGGGAATCATATTGCTCCCTTTTAGAAAATGCACATAGTACTGCATGAAAACACTTCATTCATGAAATTATGTTAAATTCTTATTCTAGATGCCGACTTTTCAGTGAAGTAAAGTTTCATGCATATGTGATAATGTGAAACCCAAGCACCGACTTAAAAACCCTAGAATAAAAATATTGTATGAAATTTTCAAATTCGAATTCAATTTTACATATCATATATATCGAAGCTCCCAAGTGACTTGGTGATACATAGCGATAGCATGCGTATGAAATTATATCAAATTTCATCATACATATATGATCTTATTCCATGAAGCATGCGATAAAAAAATGACAATTGTGCTAGAGATTCTCTTCACAAAGTGATATAATGGTAGCATTGTAGCAAGGACTAGCGGTATATTAGATAATGAATTCACAATGAGTGCGCATTCTTGATTGTAGTCAAAGTCAAACATGGTTATCATACTGTTTACACTTTGCTATGTCAAACATGGTTCGCCAAAGGCAAAAACATGGAAATGCTGGTTGTAGGTAGGGGTAGTCTGCGGAAGTCTGTTGTATTTTATTTTACTACCGCTTTATTACAAACTATTTATCGTGGCAAATTTGACGATACAATGTGGTTGGGGTGATGCGGGAATACAAAAGATTAAAAACCCACAGGTTTAGCATCTACAAGGGGGTGAAGAAAGCAAAAATCATGAACCACAACTTTCTATTATAACTTACAAAAACCTTTGAAAAAGTAGGTAGCACTGAGGAATTGTGGGAATATAAGTCCTAAATCCTTCAAAAATTGTATAACAATTGCTTCTAAAGTGAGTGTAGCACAAAATTCGTTGTTATGTTAATTCATATTCCTCAAGATCCTCTAGTGGTTTCATCACCTGGACCCTGAGTATCATGTATTCTGGAAGGGACATACAACAATCTTAGTTTATAAAGATGATCCTTTGGCCTTCCCATTTGCTCTGAAAGGCCCTTTGGTGACGCTCACGGGCGGTGTCTTATTCCTAACATGAATGCTAGCTACCAGTGATTAATAAACAATCGACCAGCTCCACGGTTTCCAGTCAGCTTACCATAATATGGGGTTTTAGGGACGATGTATTAATTCCCTCAATTATTGCTAGGATAAAACATTTAGGGTAAGATTTCTGCAGAAACTCCAGTTGAATAAAGTGCCCTAAAATCAACTAAAATTTCCATGGAAATTCGGGTTGTTTATAATGTGCCTGAACTTTGACAGAAGTTTGCGTGAAAAATGTTTTTAGTTTGCCGTTCCGCGGAATTTCGAGTTGAATTAAATGCCAAAATTCAATTTCTGTAGAGAGATATTTCTTTAGCCTGTCTTTGGTTTTACTGACCGCGTTGACAAACAATGGTGAGTTATTTTGACAAGAAATGGTGCGCGCTGTTCATAATAGTGCTCCATGCTAACAATATTTTAGTTGGATAAAATGTACCATAGTTGATCCAAATACATGCTCATAAAAAATTAAACCAATCAGTAAAGCACACAATGTTATATTTGCCCAACTATATTAAAACATGTTTCAAACCAAATTCATTTTGGAGTATACACACGCACGTTTGGGATCATGGGGTAGAACAGTAAGGCAATTTATAAACATAAATTTTTAAGGACTTTTATGGAACGGAATGCATTTTGTATGCATTTGTGTATTGTCGTTATAAAGTAACTATTTCTCGGAATAATGATACGAATACGCAATTACACGCAGTTACGGAATGCCTTCAGAGAATCTGATGTATTGTTGCGTCCCAAAATGTGTACAGTTTAGTTTATTATGAGTGCGGAGGAAAATTCGTTTCAAGTTGTGTAGGAGAATTGTGTTGAAGAAAGCAGGCAGCAATAAACATTACCACAAAACATTCTCTTCACTTCGCTTCACAATCACATTTTTATTCCTTAATAGCATTTTTTTCTTATCTGTCAGCGGTTCCTTGTTTTGCGGAAAGTTAATGTGAGGTCAAGCTGTGAGCTTTCCCACGGCAAACCAACACTTTCTCTTTTCCTCGCCTCTCGCTTCTACACTTTTCTCACTTCCTTCAGCCCAAAAAATGTATGAGATGTGCCTCGCGCGTGTATAGCTTAGTGAGTAGTGGAAGCATGTAATCAACATGATTACCACGTTTAATTCCTCGTCACGGTCTACTTAATTTTGATCTTTCTTTTGACACTCCTCTTTTGTTTTTTCCATGTAAAATTTCCAAGATGAAAGCTAGCAAATGGTCTTTTTCTTCCTCTCAAGCGACTTTTTCTCGGTCGGTTGTCTCATAATTTTGTAGTGCGTTAGCATTTTTTGCACAAACATCTGTATAGTATTTATATGGAGGAAAAGTAAGCGAGGGTAGTTGTTAACATGTACACAATATACAGCAATATAATGTATTTTATTTACAAGGCCAAGTTGTACAGTGTTTAACTGGAGGCTGAGAAAGTAGTTAACATGCTACTCTGGTTCGGCATTGACTAGAGAATAAACTACTCTTTTGTGTTCGCTTTTGTCTTTTATTTGCAGTATCACTTCCTCCCTCGAAACTCCAAATTCAGAAAAAGGTCTTTTATGTGCCCTATTAACTAAATGAAACATTACAATTTTGTACAACAACAATAAAACAATTCAGATACGCACATTTTCTGTACCGAGTTGCTATTGTTTTATTTCTTTCTCCAGGTTGCCCTTGGACTCATAAATCAAATCGGAATTTATGAGTCCACCTTCCCTCAAACGATGAAGTCTATCTCTCGTTCAGTAGTTTTTTTCATTTCCTGTATTTCAGAACGTGATTTTGACCGTCTCACGATTGTTCTCAGACACGTAAACACGGAAAGTACTTGAGCGTTCGGCTTCATTTATATGGACAGACACATTTTTATTGGAAAACCTTTTAGTGTTAAACAGTAGTAGCAAAAACATTCGTAGCCTTGGTAGTGTAAAATATTTACTGTTTTACATGAGTTTTTGGATTGGGATGATTAAAATTAATGAATTTTTAAAAGAAAGCTAAGTGTTGTTTGCATGTGAATATTACGTGCAATGTAAAAGTTTTTTTTTGAAAACTCATTTCAACTAAACTAAATTAACGATCTTTAAAATGATGTTGAAATGACGACGGCTGACTGGTTTATAAATAAGGGAATGTTATTTTTTATCGTGTTGACAAGTGGTGCATGCCTCTTTTTCTTGAATGGAGAGCAGCATCATAATCAACAATCATTAGATTTGATTTTTCCCGTTCCGGTTAGCTGCTCTCATGCACTTAACATTGATGTTTTAGCGATAAGTAGGAAGCTAATGGTAAAGGAGTGTATGGTTGTGTGATGTAGTTCCATCAGTAGTTCAGCTCAGCATTTCAAGGAGAAAAAGTAAGCTATGATGCTGCTTTCATGTTTATGTATTCCATCATCATTTTCACTCAAATTGTTATCTTGATTTCCATCAAATTTCCTTTGTAAAATGGGGCCACGAAAATGTCTCTTCGCACGGCATTTATTTTTCTACAATTTCCAGTATAATCATGGAAAGTGCATTCACGGTTGCAACTAAAATGCAATACTACATACTTTCCTTCTGTTAGAATTCCTTATGCACGTCCAAAATACATATTTCCGCCTATCTAAAACGAAAATGGCTGTTAAAGAGAACAAGCTGAAAGAAACAAGTAACTTCCACAAGCACACAATCTTTCTGTCGTTCTTTAAAACGATTCAAGCCAAAAGAAAATACAAAAGTACAACAACGGAAGGCTATGACCGGAATCATCAGCCACCCCCAAAAAGTTAAAAAATGATGATGCATACTTCCCTCCTTGTAAAATCTGCCTGTTATTACCCTCCTACTCAAGCACATTCCTGCGAGAATGTTTTTAAAAATTTAAGGTTCATCTTTTTCTGTGATCTTCAACCATTCACCGCTTTTATAAGTGTAAAGAAAAAGTGAATTCCCTTCCACACTTTGTTGTTACTACACTTATATTGCATTTTCAGTGATATCATCAAGTCTACTACTACTACTATACTGGTAAAATTTCGGAAGTGATGCTGGCCTTTTTATTATTCGTGCTCCCCCTATTCTTTCTTTACTCTCAATTTCATGTTACGTTTCAATGGAGTTTTTCCAGTTTCAGCTGGAAAGAACCACACAGCACTGCAGTAATATTTTGCATGATCATCCAGTCACCTTGCTCATTCATGAACATTGCATATTATTGTGTTGTAAACACCACACAATATGATTTCTATAGTCGCTCAACGAAAACTTGTGCAGATGCACTTTTGAATTTTTAAGAAAGCAAATATCCCCTTGGCATGCAAGTGGAAATGAAGTATAATTCAGCCTAGCCTATCTCTTCATCAAGAGTTTCAAAACAGGATAGCTCTTTCCAGCCCTGACTAACTCAATAAGATGAAGAGGTTTCCACTTCTTCACCTTCCACTAAATTCTCTTGTTCTTTTTGGAAAATGTGCTTGTTATTTCCAGTATCACGATGTGAAAATTATGAGTACTCAACAAATGTGTGCGTGCTGCTAACTAGCAAACTACTAAAGCTGTCAGTAGGAATCTCCAATGGCGCATTGTAGCTCGTAGCGGTTGTACATTTTATTCTGCAAGATGTGTTGAACCAATCTCTCAAGGCTTGTCGTACGTACGTTTCAGTCTCTTTGGACTTGGTTGAAGTGGGAAGCCTCAAACGATCAAGTAAATGTAGAGAAAGAAACACGGGGGAATAATATACATACTTGAACACATCATCAAACCACACGCGTTCAAAGCACGTAAGTTGGCGCAAATCGAGAAATGAAGTGGCACAGAGGAGCATTGCTTGCTGGATCAGAGTAGCAATTGTGTGGAGAAAGTTACAGAGTAGTAGGTACTTGGAGAAAAGGGACTGGCGACTCTGAGCAAATCCACAAACGCAATGGAACGGATAGACAGGCACTCTCCAGCTACACAGAGCTACGTTTCTGTTCCAATAGTGTGGAGTTGTTCTGACAGAGCTTTCGCTCCTTCTTCTCCTGCCTCAGGTGTCCCAAAGGAATCTTGCCGAGTTGTGCCCTTACATCAAGATCACATCTCTTACAGCACTCAAACAACATTTATTTTTTCCAACTTTCCCCCGGCCATCGTCAAATGATTGCTCGGAAATTTACCGTAGACTCAAAGGCAAGTGATGCGTGTGTCTTGTTGATTAGGTAAATAATTTTTGGGCAAACCAGGCATAGCAAATATTATGTGTATGCAGCTTTATCGCAAGGCATACAAAATAATGGGAGGATGCAGAATGAATAAAGACCCTGTAATTAGTCAGCTAAATTTGTATGGAGTGAAAAGGAAATATTTGAGTGTGAAAGGAAAGTTTACTCACGGCCAAAGTTGAAAATAACCGTACAACTGCGTGTAAACTTTGCCACAGCCTTTCATTTCCATTTCTCCTTTTCTCTCTGCTTCTATGGTGTATGCTGTTTGTACAAGTTGTAAAACATGAAGAAAGGGAGAAGGGGTAAGTAAAAGTAAAAAGTTGTGCTGAAGATGACGGCTGACAAGGAACCAGAATATGAGGTGGTGGATGGTTGAGGCGCAGTGGTATGGGGGAGAAAAAGGATTTTATTATTTATGCTCCCTTCGCTCACTCATAAAGTGCATAATTCAGGAATGTGCATACACCGTGCTAAATGCAGACAACGAAAAGTATAGTTATGGAATCAGTCAACCTTGTCAAAATAAGTAAACTCAACCGCATTGCTTGATGAGATGAGACAAATTTAAATGCGTATACCAGAATCATCATTCACCATATAAATAATATGAGTATGTTTTGCATGAGCATCCCCAGTACAAGGCGTGTTGCCAATATCTACATGCATATTATTACAAGCTACAATATCATTTTTAAGCTGCTATATCACAGGGATCCTTCGCTTTTGTTATGATGTAGTGACTAAAGTTTGACATGATATGATTCAGAATGGTGTAGACAATGCTGCTTTTGTGGTAGATTTGTAAATAAGCATGTTCGAGTCAAAAGATGAAAATGATGACGATGGCGGGCTGGGAGATGGCAGATGGAAAACTGGAAATGAAGGAATATTTATCACCATAATAGAATAAAAGCGTTGCGTGTCTCTCTTTCCTTCCATCCCCGATGATGCAAACACTTGCCTTAGCAGTTTCGGTTTCCAAAAAGTAAAATTATGGATGACTACTAAAAAGCTGATTCAGTACATAGAAGTAAAAGAGGAAAAGACAAGAGTGATGGGACAGACATAAAGACTTGCTAAAGCATTCAGGAGAAGTGAAAATCGACCTGTACACACGGTGGAACTACAATTGTGGCGGTTTATAACAGCGGCATTGGCTTTGCGCTGCAATTATCTTGGTCCTACTTTTCCTTCAATTCTTTCATCTCCCCCAGTTCAGTTAGTTTAAAAAGATGATGACTATTCACCCTTCCCTTTTCCAGTTCTTTATTTATAAATGGTAGACATCATGGATATACAGCCACACGCGTCACTATTCAAGTACAAGACTTTTTAGATTCTGCTTCAAGAAATACGTTCAACATTATATTATTTGTTGCCTAATTATACGCTTACTAATTGGCTTAAAAGCGATGAGAAGAAACATAAGATGTAGGTATAGCTATAGTTTGTACTTTGTACAGTAAAGCTAATGCGCAGAGTAAATAAGCTACAAAATATCAAGTTCTGTCAAACACTTTTTGATACCACAACAATCAGCAGAGTATAAGCAACGTAAAAGACAAGTTGTGTTACAATTTTAGGAATTATGCTCACCTTATTAGTATACTGCCAACTATGTACTCATTTATTTTCTCTCACTAAAAACTTGGAATCTTCATTCTCACCGCCGCTAACAAAACAAGTTCAAACTATGATTCATATGTCAAAATTTGCCAACCAAAAGCGTAAACCATCACTAATGACCAAAGTTTTGCCACTAAGGTATATAATTAACACCCGTCATCTTCCAGTTCTTTTTCACATACTCACTATTGCATCTGCATTAACTGTAAGGGATTTACGAATTCTCATGAGCATGTATTAACTTTCATCATTCCATTGATCCATTCCAACTTGAACATTATTACACACATATTTTTCTTTTGTTCTCGAAGCTGGAAATGCCCGGTGAAGTATTGGTAAATACAAAATATCTAAGATGCGTACTACTACAACTTAAGTATAGTGCTGTATCTGTATCTTTGAAAAAGAATTTTTGAGCTACGCAGTCGCAACTTATTATGAAATAAATCAGGAAAGGTTAACAACATGAAGTTGAGGAGTTTTAGCTGTGTTGGAAGCGTAACATAATATGGGTATTTGCGAAGGCTTATATTAACGAGTAGTTAGTTACCTCATGCTAATGTGGTAACGCTCTTCTTATTTCCTTTCACTTTTATCTAGCTCAGCTCATACATATCCATTTATGCATGATAATGGGTCTGTGTAAATGAGCGCGTTGATGGTCAGGTCATCAATCATTTTTTTGCTCCGGAAAAGTGTGAGAAGGAAGTGTAAGTGAATGCTTCAGAAAAACTCATTTCTTGGGTCTGCACCCCATTCTTAGAATATAACTACACACAAAACAACACAACCATGTAGTGCAAGTAGTCAATAAGAAACATGGTTCTGAAGTCGAGTCTTAACCAGATGCATCATCATTATCCAAATAAAAAATACCTATTACATAAAATGAGAAGCTCCAACGTGTAATATGACTGTAATCTTCACCCTTTCATCCCCAATCCGTCATCGAAATTATGATAAGGACCACGGCATGTTCTACAGAGACTATAATAATATATTATGGAATATATAGCTTTAAGTACATACTGAAATAATTCAAAACATTCTGGCTTAAATTTAGGTATGTACAAATGCAACTGTAATCCGTGCATGTGTGTGTCTGAGGCTGAAGAGCGCAGCCCTGCGAAGGAAATTCAACCTTCTATCGTTAGAAATTTTACTTCCCTTATACAAGCACCACCGGTTCTTCAATTTCTCCTTACGTCTCTACCTTGCACAAGGGCTATGAGAATCGATCAAACGTACATTTTTTGATGAAATGACATGTCCGAGACTGGAGCAATATTTGATTAATGAGTAGGTTGATTATTTTTACTTTTTTCGAGACGGGAAATGCAAAGTTAGCACACCAATGCATTACAAAAAATGTGAAACTGTGTATGCAAATATTCTATTTTCACTTTAGCTTTCAAGTATAACAAACTTTAAACTAAATTAAACTATTCTCAAACAACAGTGATAATGATAAAAAATTAATGAATGATCTTTATCATAAAATGTTTAGCATTCAATGTCACTGAAAAATCAAAACCAATAATTTTTGGTGAAAATTCCTTGCATATGTCAAGGAATAACTAAATGTATCAAATCCCTATCACGGAAAATAATTTATGGTTATTGTAAATGGAAATAAAACTATTCTCTATTCACTCAATACATTCCTTTCATACATCATGAACTCTTTAGTATTCTACTCAAATATCTGCAACATATGAAAACTCAATAGGAAAGAAATAATGGTTTTATGTAAATCTGTCCCAATAGAGTTAGAGAAACGTGTCATTCAGCTTCCGCTTTCATGCCACACACCATATATTTATTGGAAAGTCCCTGTGAGATTGGAGAAACTTCCGGAAACGATTAGAGCTACACACGAATACGCAAGAGTACATAAAATCTACTTTCAAAAAAAGCAATAACTTACTTTATCATAAAACCTGACAAACATGGCGTTAAAGGCTGTAAAAGTTATTATATTCAACAGCTAGAATCTATAATGTCTTGGTAAAAGTCTAAATAAACGAACTGCTGAATATAAAAGAGGACATACGTGAATTCTTCAACAAAAGGGATATATAACTAGTAGGTACATGCTTTCACGCAAAAGAATCCAGAACTAGAAAAGTCAGTTTTTTCCATACTACTTACTGGACTGAGATGAATCTTGCCTTCTCAAGTCAAATCAAGAATTGAGATCACGTTTGGTATTGCGATTTACGCAAAAAAGGGGGAGATGAAATAGATGTTAAGGTTTCTTCCAGTACTTTCACTCCCTCTCCAATAAAACTCTTCTTATGTTTCATTCACACCTAGACAAACGTCGTATGACCACTTAGCACGCCTATACTGTTAGCTATTTAAGTGTTTCGCTGCTAGTTGTGGAGTTGCAGCAAAGAAGCAACATCTTCAATTACTGTGGTTGCATATAATGTTTCGTGTTCAAACTTCGGAGGAGAAGTCGAGATGTTTGATCGCATTTGCGGATACGGTGATAGCGTAGCTCAACCCTTACAGCAAGTGTAAGCGGAGTCCCAGGACATTTCATCCCTTCACTCAGCTTCACCCGACTACACATCATGGGTTTTTTCACAGACAAGTTAAAATGATAAACCACGCATCCTACATTGCATTCATGATCCCTTTTCTCATATCATATCTCGTAATCACATGTGTGCGATTACTGGTAATAGCTATCCATGAAATTCTACCTTGTAAGAATATTTCAGTTAAAAGGATTTTGTTTCTCAAAACAGCGAAACATTTCGGAGAATGTTACGACTTAATGGAGTTGTAACTTGTGCAATAACTTTAGCGTTTACGATCAGTAAATGTGCAATGCAGTGAGTTGCATATAAAATACAAAAAATGCTCCATGACGCATTCAAACGTGCAGAGTACAAAGGATGTAAGAAA
Organism: Entomobrya proxima; assembly: GCA_029691765.1. Lineage (NCBI taxonomy): Eukaryota > Metazoa > Arthropoda > Collembola > Entomobryomorpha > Entomobryidae > Entomobrya > Entomobrya proxima. The sequence goes on from CM056168.1 coordinate 19,814,263, forward strand.
TGCATCCCTTAAAACTGACCACTGATTGGTGAGTCAGTGAGTATCTAGTATTCGGTACGTTCTTTGATACAAAACTACTTCAATCGACGAGAAAAAAATGTGAGAAACTATTACTGTGCTCAAACCAAGTGGAAGCATATACCAGGCGATAAGGATGCTTAAATTGGAAATGAGCAAGATACTAACTACTTTTGAAAAATTACGTGTTTCGACCAGTTCTCTTTGTTCTATAGCGGTAGAGAGATACAAGAGTTCATAATTTTCAAGGCAAGTGACTGTAGCAATAGTAAAGCTTATCCACTAGTGCATTCATCTTGCAACCGCGCATAAGATGGTTTTGTGCTTGGCAAGCAAAAAGTTTTATTACTGGGTGTCTTGTTTCTCTCCCCTTTCTGTCAAGCTTTCTCAACATATGCTACAAACCGTATTTTACTTTTAGTTGAAAGTAGTTACACCATTGTGGGCACCATAAAACTGCTGCACTTCTCTCCTAATTACCTGTAAATTCACCGTTAAAGCACCCTAAATGATCTGGAGAAAGCAACGTCTCACGTTTCGATTTATCTCTGTGATTATTCACAGCTTAACGAAGCTCACGGATCTCAGGTAATTTGGTAACTTTCTTCCATCACTTTGCCACAAGATGTTCAAAGGAAGCATTCTTCATTGCATTCTGTACTTTGCAGAGGCAGAAAAAACAAGTGGATTCTGCAAAGAGAGCGATGCATTTTACTGAAGTATATAAGTAGACAACCAACCTTTGAGATAAATATATCTTGATAATGCACAAGGTGGCAAGAATGTAAGAACACTGAGAAACAAGATGAAAGATATACTTGGCTATAATATACACTCTAGCTATACATAAACTCATGCTTCTTGTAATAACGGTAGTAAAAACTTAAGCACCCTTAAATTAAGTTTATGGAAGCAGGATGTGGGACGTCGTTTCTGTTACATGTGTTTCTTACTGTCAAATGTGATTATTTCAGGATATAAAAGCCCAGCCCATAATACAGGTAATTTAAAAAGCGTAAAATTCATATGAACTCTTTACTCTTTACATGCACAATAATATAATGTATGAAAGAATTTCATGTACTAATTTTTTGCAAAACTCTTAAAATGAGCAGTTTAGACTGTCTTCTATCTAAGTTAATGGTCAATCAAACAGAATATTACGTCGGGACTGTATTTTAGTTTTAATTAATTTGCAAGCTTGTGTAAGTGTATGAGTTTTTGTTATGACTCATTAGAGTCATGAGCCATGAAAATATTTATGTTCAAAGTATATACGGGTACGGAGCGAATTTTCCGTTAATCTATCTGGTGACATCTATACACAAGAAAAGGTACACTGTTGTTCACTTTCACTAGTCAAAAAAGGTCGATCTGCAAGAAGTTTTGGTTCGTGTATATTTCGATTCGGATGCACACCAAAAAATTACTTTGCCAAAAATGGGTAATATGAAACCGCCGATTCGAAAAAAACTGTCAGTACAGTGTGGTGACAAAATATCCTATATCTGTACTATCGTGAAAAAATGATTTACTATGTTCACGATGTTTTCCAGTTTCTCAAAATCGTTATGCAGATAAAGAGACTAAAGAGTATTAAATTAAAATCCTTATACATTATAACTTACCAGCTATAGTGCTAATCCGGTCTCTCATGTTGAATAAAAATATGTATTTAGATCGCCGAGGCACTCTTTTAAACCGTACACGTTTATTGAATTTCAAACCTCCACATCAACTGAATCAATCGATCAAACAATTTATGATTTTACGAATAAATATTAAACTTAATTTGAAAAGAATATCACAAAAACTAATACATTCCAGTTCACAAATTATTTTAGTTGTAAATAAGTATAACCAGAGCTACCTTTTATTCATTCTACACTACTTCCGTACAAGATAATTATTGTTTCGAAACTGCGTTTCACGTAATGAACTGGACGATATGCTTATGTTTTCTGAATACGGAATGCTATCATGTTATCTACGTTCAACGTTACATTTCATTGAAGTTTGTCAAAAGGATGAACTAACAAACGCATTGTAGTGTAAGGAACATTAAACATAGATTTCATCTGCCCGTTTCCAATACTAGGAGATCATTGAACACTTTAACACTTATAATAGAGAACAGTGTCATATAATACTACAACGACAGGATGGTATATTATATTAAGATATTATTACAAACAATTTTATACTTACATTCATTTATTGGATTCGTTGATAATTGACAAGCTGAAAGTTGAAGTTTATTTCGTTGATTTTGAAAATATTTTAAAATTATTTCGTTCTAGCAAAACGTAAAGAATAGCCTTCTCTATGAACAAGCACGATCTCGAATATAGACAGAAGAACATAATAATATATTATTACAAAAGCTGTAAAATGAAATTTTTCTATCTGCATGCGTAGTCTAACATTGACAAATAGCACAACTAAGGTACTCAGGTATTGAAAAATTCCTGATATATGTTTTAATTCAGTCAAATTTTGATTGAAATGTAAATTTTCAAGGATTGATTTGGAAAATTTGAATTTATCACTGGCAAATGACATACTGCAATAGCTATGATACTACTCTTTACATACCACTACACATGACTACAGTTTAGATCAGATTTATAGGCAAAAAGTGTGTCCTTTCTTCTGCATTGCTGTCCATTTTTATTGCTTATTGAATGCCTTTGAATGTTTGAATGCTCTGTTTATTACAGTGCACAAGTCCTAAATTGAAATACTCATACACAAGCTTAGACTATTGTTAACTGCTGATGTGGATCCATCATCTGTAGTTAACGCCTGAGGCAAATGAAAGCAGCCCATGAGTATCACCGACCGGCCGGAAACAACTGACTCACGTAATTGGCATAATGGCTTATCGACTATCTGAAATCTGTTTTCCTGGTTCTAAACCTTTGAAATTACAGGAAATGTCGTTATGAGTCTTCTCTTTCGCTTAGTTAAAAATCAAATTTTCGGGCTTCCACGTACTCTAGAGACGCTGATGACGCAGAGTCACTGTCTTCATCATCTTCAGGATGTGAACTTCCAGCCGCACCTAATCCACTTAAACCTAAATCAGCCTCAGTCATTATTTTGTCCGCAGCTGCTCGCTTGGCAAATAACTTTGCACCGCGTGATATAGGAGATGGGTGCATTTTCCTGGCATGTCGTGGGGGTGGTGGATTTGAATACAAACTTCCTTGACCGTAACTTGGAGGAGTAGAGTGGAACATGGGCATGGACGGTGCTGGCTGCGGTGGTGGCACCAGGGCATTCTTGAGATCTTGAATCCCCTAGATAAAGTTAACATTTTTTAAATACTTGGACATTGCTTTAGTGGTTCATGGTTCATTTCTATATGTTACAAACTCTGACACGCCAAATTTACCTGATGTATCTGTAATAAGTGACCTAATAAAGCCATATCTTGTTGACGAAGGTGCTGCATGTCTTTTTTCAACTGAGCAAGTTTAACATCAAGATTTGAGTCATTTGCAGGTCTAGATACGAACATGGTACTTGATTAGATATAACTAGGAATACAATATATATATGAATAAATACAAAACAAATAATTTGTTTATTTACGATTTGACGACTCTGACAAACGCTCGTGGTGGTTCACTAAAGCTGTCGGCAGAGCTGCGTCCTAAACCGGAATCCATATGGGGGCTATGAGGACTACTAGAGAGACTTCTAGGGGAACTTCGAAGTCCTTCCGAGGCCGAAATTACACCTCTGTATAAGAATTTGTATTTTCCAATTATTGCCAACTTTAAATTACATGTTAAATGGTAGAATTCAAACAAACACTTTACCTGGTAGAGACATGCTCAGGTGACGCTCTAAATGACGACCCACTGGAAGACGAACGACGACTATGAGGTCTAGGAGGTGGGACTGGAGCGGGTCGTCCTATGCCGTGCGCTCGAGATAGAAACTGTTGTGGGTGGGATGGAAAATTCTGAGGGGATCCATGCATTGATCCCGCTTGTTGCGCAGGCACGTAACCAGACAAACTCCGTGGTAAAGGAGGAAGTCCGTGAAGATGCAACATTGAAGCAATTGAAGAATTCATTTTATATAGTTAAAGTCACTGATGTTTACAATAAGCTAAAAATTCTGGCAAATTGGATTGTTGTTGTTCCCGACTGACGTATGAATGAGAGGCAAGTTTCGATCCTTGTAGGAAATTATTGTAAATCAGCCATTCATTGAAAGGACCCTCATATTATATTTCTCCATTGGCACTGCCAAGTATTAGTCTTAATGGTCAACTTTCACAGAATTCTATTACGGAGAACACTTTAGCGGAATAATTATTTCTTTCCAGTTATCACGGTCACATAAATAACCACCACAAACTTACACTGTCTAAGTCGATTGACAATTATTGAAAAAGTTTAGAAACGGATCATGTATACAAATTGGCAAGACAAGGACAAAGAGATATTTTGGAAGGATCATAGATTAAGATGACATCAGAAATGTGTGGTCGTATACTGTAGCAGGTTTAACAGTATCACTTATTTTACTCTGACTTTAGCTGCCAGTCCTGACGGCACATTGGACAAATTTGATTTTGTTGAGCAGCCAACCATTTCATGATGCAGTGCATGTGAAAGCAATGGGAACACACCCCCCAAACTATAAAAAGAATTTAAATTGCATTTACCATATTATAATGTATGTTTAGAAAGAAAAGTTGAGAAGTAAAATCACTTTTATAATGTAAAACTACCTAATGGACAGTCATCTCCGGGCACTTTACAGTCCGAGCAACATCCGTCAAACGGGGCACGACAAATCCCACATTTGTCGTCGTTTGCCAACCACTTCCAAACGGCAACAGTATTCCAGCCTTTCAGAATACACATACAGAAATCATATAATTACTTTCACCATGAATCAAACTAAAAAATAACCATACGCGCAACAACCACTTTTCTATAAGTTTCAAACCTAACCTAGTGCCACTTCATTGATAGCCACAAATTTTCGAAAATCTTATGAGATCCTGGTCATTCACTACTTTGATTGAAGACGACAACATGATTATCGCCAACTGGTACCTTTTTATGCATACGCATATTGTATTGTAAAGGAAGTAGAACAATTTCACAAGTTGTTTTGCGAGTGAGCAACAATGAATGAGCAATTGGGCAAGTTTTCACTAGCAGACATGACGATTAACATAACAGATAGTAATACAGGCATACAGCCCAAAAACAAGATTATCAAAAAATTGCAACAATTGCAATGCATCCTAGTTTAGTGGATTGAATAGTGCAGGTGGACGCACTATGCATATCTTGCAAAAAAGCTCAACAATCAATCAGTTCATTTTTTGGTTTCCCTTTCTTTTCTATAATAATTATATGAGCTCTCTAGCAGCAAATGCCCTAACAGCTCAACAATGCGCAAAAAAGTGAACGAGCAGTTTTAACAAATGTTCAGAGCGTACCTCAACAATCCACCAAAGTACATTACATGCTGCACAATGCACAAGCAACTTGCTAGTGCAATTTAGTGATAACGCACAGGTACCCAAGACGCTGCGTCATTTATTAAGGTTCGGCATGCTTTTCGCTTGGCTTGAAAGCGCAAAGGTAGGACCCCTTACACTTTTCGCTCGTAAATATTTCAGCGCTGCACTAGCAACCCCCACGAGTGAGCAATTTAGATGACAAGTTATTACTAAGATGAAGAACCAGCCAGAGAGTATAATAGTTATCTTTCGAAGAAAATGTAGACTGCTGTGTTTTCATAATTAAGTAAAAAAATGCACAAAAATGATCAAATGCAGGTGATCATGATAACATTGTGAGAGCATTTTAAAGAAATCATCAATGCCTACATAATTCAGGGTGTATATTATTATGGTATACTGCTGCTGAGGAGCTTTTAAAAGCGAGTTTCCAAATGAATTTTCAAATCCAAAACCCAAATGGAAATGCATGCAGATTGCACAAACTATTAAAATTAATGCAAGATGTACAAGACACGGACTTACTTTTAATTTTAACTTTCATTGTCTTTTTGGAGGAAATAGTGGAGCCAGTGAGACTTTCTAAATCTACAGACACTATGCGAAGGAGGCGCACAGCTCGTCACGACTAAAAACACTGTTGTTCTTCTGGCAGCCAGAAGAGAGGAAGGGAATGGGAGTGAAAAGAAAGGGCAGCAGCTCTCTGCCGAGCTACACCTCCAAAAATATTCTAAAACAACACCTCAGCAAACTCAAAGGGAAAAACTTGCACTTTTTCATTCTTCTGCTTGAATCGGAGACGAGAGTGGGAATGCAAATACCTTCTTTTGACTTGTGTATGTGTTCTGCTCTGCATCTGCTACAACCTATTTTGTTGTCATCATTTATCCTCTGCTCTGCACTGGCTCTTTTGGGCTGTGTGAAGCCACGCGCGGAAGTCAAACCCTGTCTGCTTTGCATACAATCATCATCGCCCTTTTCCTTGCTGCTGATGCTGGGCAAGGTGAGAACAGATGAGCAAGCAAAACATTCAGCTTGTTGACATAACACACACACACCGCTCGGATTGCAAAAGAATCGGTAGATATTTTGCAACAATTTTTATTGCAAGGTGTTTCTTTTCTTGTTCCACTTGTCAGATTTTTTGGGGAAGAGATGAGGCTATGAGAACGGGCGTGGGAGGAGTTGGGCAATATTTTATTTTGGTTGATACTTTAATAGGAGGATAAGATAAGATTAGTGGAAGGATAGAGTAGCGTAATTACAGAGAGGAAGACTGACGAGTTATGCTTTAAAAGCCGGGGAGAATCAGCCGACAACGAAATGAGTGAAGCTGAACCTGTACAGGTGGAAATGGGTAGTTCCAAAAGTCCCCTGACACGGGAAAATGGAACGGCTCATTTGTTGAGTGCCTCAGAGGAAGAGAGTGCCTGTCAACAGAATGTGATTGTTGGAGAGACTGTGCTTTCGAGTGGCCTTGTTGAGACAGACACGCCTCGATCGCCGTCTCCTCCGCCGCCTTTAAGCTACCGTGATCCCGACTGGGAAGAGGAGTATCGCCATTATCTGAAAATTGCAGCAACTTTTAGAAAATATAGGTATGTGGTAAATATGTGGTTATTGCTTTGTTAAAAGGATGAGTTGGATGATTTTTTTGATGATGATGGATGGTATTTTTGAGTAGTTAGGAATTTGACAAATTTTGTAATTTTGCAGGAAATTCAGTTACGAGAGAGTGGAGAAAACAGTTAGTTTTATAAGGAGTATGTCTAAACGCCATCAGGCCTTACTGAAAGACTATCGTAAGCACATCGAAGATATACGGCGGTGCATTGATGTAAACCATAATTTGTTTCAGCTAATGATTTTGGATGCGTCTTGTATGTTTGAAAATCATGACAAAGTCTATCCCCAGGTAATTTTGAGTTGCGATCTGAATTTTTATTTTTTTATCCTTATTTGCCCCTCTCCTTCAGCTTCTAATAGTCTTCACACTCTTCACAGACCGTAAACTCTCCGTCACCAGAACCCTCTGCGTTTGACTATGATAAACTACAGGCAGTTCTAAAGCACATTGTTCGGGATTGGACCGCTGGTGGTCAGAAAGAACGCGATACATGTTACAAGCCTTTGATAGACCAAGTGGAAACGAAATTTGCACACACAAAGTAAATATTTCCAACCAACCCCTACCCTTAATATATTTCTTGCTGTTTGCTTAGTAGACTTTTTGTATTTTATCAGGACAGATGGCTACAGCCCAATAAAGATCCTCATACCTGGAGCTGGAATGGGTCGGTTATCACATGAACTTGTTAGACGTGGTTACATTGTCCAAGGAAATGAGTTCAGTCTGTTCATGCTCTTTGCTTCGAACTTCATTTTGAACAAGTAAGGCAACAAGCCTTTTATGTTGTGAAACTCGAGTGCGATCTGCTCTGCTGAAGTTAGTATACTATTCTTGTTTGTTTTTCATAGGTGTTCTGGTAAAGAAGTGTACCAGTGTCATCCATGGATTCATCAAAATACAAATGTCATGAACTGTGAGGACCAAATTCGTGAAGTGTCCTTTCCTGATATTGACCCATGCGATTTGCCTCCCAAAAGTGGGTGCAGATTTTCGATGACTGCTGGTAAGAATCGATCTATTGATCAACTTATCTTCTAGGCAGAAAAGCTCTTTGGCTATATGATTAAAATGTTTTAATTCACAGGAGACTTCTTGGAAGTTTACGCTGCCCCCGATCAACAATCAGTTTGGGACTGCGTTGTTACCTGCTTTTTCATTGATTGTGCTAACAATATTATAACATATTTGGAGCGAATTTTCGCCTGCTTAAAGGAAGGAGGTACATGGCTTAATATGGGGCCTTTGCTATACCATTATTCAGACCTGCCTGATGAGGATTCGATAGAGCCACCCTTTGACGTATTAATAGACATAATTGAAAAGATTGGCTTCATCGTGGAGGTATTATCTCAAAACATTATTTAAGCACATTGTTTAGTACATTGTCCTGCCATTATTTCTTTGTGTAATCAATAATCATTCTTTATTTTCAGATCCAAGATCCTACTGTACCAACAATGTACGCAGAAAACGATCGATCCATGTTGTCATACACATATCGGAGCGTTTTCCTCGTATGCCACAAGCCAGTGAAAGAGAAATTTTCATCGATAGCATAATGCATATGATGGTTTTCCAGTGCCATCAGCAACGGGATCATTACTACTATCAAGAATATAACAACATTCGTCGAATTCCTCAAATGAAAACTTCTTCAAAATGTTGATTTACTGCGACCTTAATTTTCTCACCATTCAGAATGAGAAGACTTGTTATGGTGTTTGTAAATGTAAAAATATAAAAACTTAGCTTTTAGATTTGTCTAGATTGTCATGTAATAAAAGATTTTTAATTAAATGTTAAACGATATTGAAATGACGAGGACTGAATAAAGGGATTTAAGTTAATTTAGACTTGTGTATACGTGATAAACTCGGCCTGAAAAACACAGTTGAAACCATTCTTACAGCGCTTATCTGTTTTTATTGATTTAAAATCATCCACAAGCCTACAGCTTACAATCATGTCAATTAAATAGTTATAATAGTTTTGGCCTGCTAGCTATATCTAAAATCAATTTCAAAATAAGTTATGGCATAATTACAAGTCAGTGCTATAATTATTTCAGAAAGTCAAAGATAAATATTAGCAATCAATATCAACAACAAAAAACCCCAAACAATATTTGAAGTTACAAAAATTTTCCATTTCAAACTATGCATTAAACGAATTATATTCCTTTTTGCTAATAATATATCTAGCCTAGTTGATTCTAGAATCTTAGTTTACATGACTATTATGACATAATAGGTATGATACCAAATGGGAAACGACCAAGAAAACGTTAATCCATTTGTACAGTTGAACTCGGAGATATGTAATATCTCTGGTTGTTCTAGTGTCTTGTGTGTCTCATCAGAGCAGGTGAATTATTATCACACAAAAATAAAGAGCATAAAAATAGCAGTTCATTTAGTTATTGAATAGTGAATCCATAAATAGGCATTGCATGAAAATAAATTTTATGTAGGGTAGACAAAATATATATTATAGGTATGCATGTAATGTAATCGCAATTCGTTGCATGCGTCATGTGTATTCGATTGTTAGCAATAATTTGCACGAAACACTTTTATTAATTTTAATTTGAATGATATATGTCATAATAGCGTTTTTCATAGCACGTTAAGGCAAGTATTCGGGTGTCCATTATTAGCTCGCTGCTTTTGTAGAGAAACTAATTAAGATGTAGTGTGTCTGTCCATCTGTCCGTCCGTAAGTCCGCCTACTTTATTTTTAACAGGCTTTAAAACAAGCAAAACCGGCTCTAAACCAATAGCACCGTTTATCTACCCATATTTGCTTCAATTCGACCATAATTTTTCTACTCTAATGCTACATTTATGCATTTTTATAATCGAATTTAGCAGCGAGCATTTTCATGGTTTACCATTGACTTTTATAGATCGTGTATGCGTTTAAATATGCACTAATACATCTTGACGCTAATTCAAACTGGAAAGGGGCGGATCAATGGATTGAACAAAAATTCACTGAATGCCATAATTCTAAACGGTGACAACTAAAAAGTGCATTGTGATTGTATATAGGTTCCATATTATGTAACTTTTAATCAATTGTTTTCGGTCAACATTAAAAGCAAACCATGCAAGCAAGCTTGCTAACAACGAGTTCGTTCGTTTTAATACTCATCAGTACTGGAATTTGCAGGAGCACTGTTTCAGGGAATGAAAAGGAAAAAGGAAAAGACTCGTTAGTAAAGTATGTTTTTGTAATACTATTTTCAATAAATTCAATTTTTGGTTTTGCTTTGGCTTGTTTCATTTGTCCATTTGTTTGTCATTTGTTTTACAAACACGTATTTATTGCAATTCAGCCATCATATTGTTGTTTAATTATATTTACACAGGAGTAGCAGTAGTAGCGAAACCAGTACAACTCCTCTGCAGCGCTTATATTCCTTGTCAACAACTGTTCCTCCAGATATTGACTCCTCACCTGAACCTGAACCCATTCTGAAAGAATGGGGAGGAAATTGTACCAAGAAACACTGGGAGAAATGTTCCCATTTGACACAGTAAGTTGTTTTAATCTATTCAATTGCACATGCATCACAATTACAATAAAGATTTCCTTTCACTTTTACCGATGCATCATCAATCATCACCTTACTGTCTTTGTTTAAACTTTACTAATAAAATTGTACTTTACTAATTTAGATGGGGCAGTAAATACCTAAAAGATAAAAAACGACCTGAACTGGGATATGAACACCACTTTACAAATTGCACGATTGAACCCAATTTGTGCTTGCACAACGGTTGGACTGTAACAAGGCATGCAATAACAATTCAAATGACTAACCTTATACTCATTGCTTATACTCATTGCTTAATTTATGGTCAATTCATGGAGCATAATCATATAACTAAAGTATACTTTCGCAAAACTTTTGTAGGTGCCAGCTCATGTGCATGAGATGCAATAGGGGTAACTTGAAACGCTGAAATCTCCATTCTTTTGATAAACCGTTCATATAATTTTTTGAGCCATACTAGCGTTTCAAATATCTGTATATTGCCATTAATCCATATTTATTTCTTTATTCTATAGAAATATTATCAAATTATGATAAATATGTCCGGAAAGAGGGAGCTTGCTGAGTCCCATTCTTCTAAAATATATTGATGATGTGACTATGGGACTATCCAATTTGTACTAATGATAAAAAGCATGTATACAAGAAAATAAAAAATATTATAATATCCTGACTCATCGCTCATCATCTATTCATTGCGACAACTCGTTTTTATTTATTCATGTTCTGTGATAATCTGGCTAGAGCATTTTATAAAATCGCTTTATACCCGCAAAGTTCTTTTCATCATGCAAACGAGTCATTTCTTCTAGGACGCATTAGGAAGCTAGCAAAATCCCGGAAAATGGGCGAAATCAGCAGCCAACAAACTAACCTCCATCCAGAACGAAATCGAAACTAAACGGTTATACAAGGAATCCACGTCTTGGGATAAATTTCAATGAAAAAACTCCTTACTCCAAGAATATATTACTACGCACCTACATGACATGGATGTAAATATCTACATACTGTGCATGAAAGTACAAATATAAAAAATTTCTCCGACTCAAGTAACCGTTTTTTAACCATGACATGCGTGACTAAATAAAGTTTCTCACAAAAGCCTTCCAGCTCGTTGTTCCTGAATGTCATGCAGTACCATGCAAAAGAAAGTTTTTTGTACCATTTCTTGCAGTAAAAGGAGGCATTTTACTCTTTAAAGCCCACATTACTCCATTCGCGTTAAGTACGTACAAAATGCAAAGGACAGACATATGAAATACAAAAATCCTTCTATCTTCTTACTCAACCAAGCTCATACAATTTCCAGATATAGTATTTTTCCTTCTCTCTCTCTCTTTCGAACCTCTGCTCAAAACTTGTCTAACTGCCTATCTGTTCCAAAGCAGCATCATAGCCGCAGTGGCAGAAAGAGCTTTCCTTTTCTTTCCTCTCTCCTTGCTTCTAGGAATATATATTCCGTTGATGGACTCATGAACCACTCACTTTGCTTTTGGTCTCCTTCCTGGCACGAAATCCACTTCTTTGGCTCGCTCAGAGAAAAAAGTGAGTGAACCGGCGAGGAAACAGGATACTTTCACGCGAAGAGTGCTTTTCCTCCTGTTTCTCCACACAGCGTCATCTTTCTTGGCTTGCCACAGTGGTTGAGGCAAATTGCAAACTAGAGTAAAATGTGAAAACTGTTTGAATAACAGTGTTTGTAGTTTACACCGTCAGTTTTACATTTTGGCTTTAAAATATTTTGTGATTGAGCACACACTCAAGTTTTTCTTTTTCGGTATAAAAAGAAGAGTTACCCCAACTCACAACCTAGAATAACTTTGAGTTGCATACAGCTACAAGGTATAAGCAGAATAGGGGCAAACTGCAAACGGCCGATCCAATATTGACACTCTTACTTTACAACAGAAGATGTGGAAAAAACTCTTAAATCCCTTCAGTAAAATGCAAACATACTGGTTTGTGCTAGCAGTGTATTGTTTCGCCCACGTGTTTTGTTCTCAGATTAAGGTAAGTTTTTATCACCTGTAATGCAATATTTTATAGCTTACGCATAAAGCTTTTCTGTTTCGATACTCGTCTGTATCAGGTAAGGTGCATAATATTTCCACGACGAGTTACATGCACTTAATCATAATTTTCAAGCCGAACATTTCAAGTTGAACTTTTTTTTGTACAAGTAGTGTAGTATATCGTCATAGTTGGAAATAGAACATAAACCGAGTCGAGTTCATCAATATTGAAAATCTAACAATAAAAATACATCTACCACCACCACTATTCAACCTCACTAGTTTATTGTTATCATTATTGCCATACTTAAATATTACACTTTCTTACGACTCAAAGTTCTCTAGCATGTGAACTTCATCATGAAAATAGTAGAATATGTGGATGTGCATTAAGAGAAAGCAGTGCGGAATTTTCTCTGCTGTAATCATCTGCAATCAGATAGCAATTCAATCAAGTTACCCCCCACATGAAAGTCGTCTTTATAATATATATGTCTGCCAGACAATATCCTGTACTAGTAGGTTTGTTGCGTGCGTATACGGCAACGGGGGAGGAGAAGTACGAAATGACTCTATTAAGGAAAGTCTGATTCTTCTGACTATTTCTTTGTAAAACGTAGATCCAATCTTGTTTGATGGCATTAGTTTAATTAAGAGCCAAAAGCTCGTCCTTTCACTTTAGTCAGATGGAGTATGCACGCACAAAAGGAAGGAGAAAGAGTTTTGGAAGTAATAGGCAATAAGAGAATATATCAGTCTAAAGAGAAGCGATCAGAAAGAAGATATATATAATATCCAATGTAATATGATATAGTACAAAAACACGGAATATCAATTCAAACAAATTGATCTTAGTTATAGGAAGGAATGTATTCAAGTATAATTGACTACTAGCTATGAGAAGTGCGGGAACAAGTGCACTCTGCTGGTTCCCTTTCATTTAAGAGTTTTTGACAATTCTTTTTTTCAATTTTCGCATTGGTTCTTACTCTGACTGAGCTACACTATAAAGATATTACATGTTGTAAAACATGTCAAAATACACATATATTCCAAAGCCATGCGTATATTTCAGCAATTTTCAACTTGGTCCGACGAACATTGCGTGGGATGTTCCATTACAAATATGCCATCAGTCAAAGGCTAACATTCTGCTGGTCATGTCAAGTTCAGTTACATTTTTTCTTTGGATAAAGAGCGATAGCTGTTTTCATTCATAGATAAAGTTTTTCAAATGTTAGTAAGGAAGTATATTTAGAAAGATATTTTTCAAACTCAATGTTCTCTCATTCCCCCAAGTGATATTGTAGAAAGCAGAATTTTTACTTTTACACCTTTATCATATACATTCATTTCTATGTACCAAACTAAACCTCATCATAGAATATGCAAGCCATTTTCTGAACAGTGTTTAAAAGAACATAATTACATAAGTAAAAATGGAAAGCTATGATAAAAGGAAAAGGTGTGATAGGAAAAACTGTTGCAATATATAATTCTTTTCTGTTATGGTTTTATAACAATGGCAAACGCTTACTTATATCTCACTAATGTTTTTAAATCAAATTGACTTTTCAAGCTTATTCATGATTCATGATGAAGTATAACGAACCATGCACGCCTGAAATAATCTTTGTTACACAGTTACTTTGAAAACCACTAATCCTGTTGATTTTCATTCCCATCAGTGTACTCACAACAGCCGCAGTAGTAGCACCACCAAAATATTTCTAAACGGGCAAAATCCAATATATTACACCAGCTCATCTAACTTGCACGGGCCCATTTCCCCTGTCACTCTTCATTATGTACGCAAGACAAGCCTATCATGTTTACTTATAAACGCATACTTTTATGACTGTCTGTACGCTTCACCCCTTTCCAGGAAGAGAAGTTTTTTGGTGGGTCTAGGGAAAATGGGAGGAAAGGAGTGACAGTGGTAACGTTAACGAGACAAAAGTCAAGGGAGGAGGAGATTCAAAAGCTTTAATTTTCAAAACAAGTTGGCCATTCACTTTTCCAACCATGGTGCAATATTTAACGCTATTTTTAGTACGAATGCATATGTGTAGAAGATCATATAATATGCGGTAAATATATTTTGAGTAGGTATATCTAGAACATAAAAGGTCTGGTAGACCGCATACATCTTTTGCATATGAATAGGAAAAAGAAGCAGCACACAGCATAATCCCATTTCCTTTATTTTATGTATGTGATGCATTTAAATGCTAGTTAAGCTGTGAATAAATGACAAGTTTTCCATTCATTAGCGAGTCAACTCTGGTAGTGGTTTCTGGAGAAAAAGGCTGTGAACGAAATATGCATTCAAATGTGCCATTTCTGGGTCAGGTATTCCGGTAGTCAAATTGGTTTATACAACTTTTAATATAGATATGTGCGGTGGTAAAAAGCTTTTGAGACTAGTAAGGCGCAACGACATCATTAGTTTTGTTATTATAGACATAGGTACATACATGGAAAGCATTTACATTACGTACTCATGAGCTCATGGAAAGTCAACCAGGAAAAGTTGTACAACAGCCGTCAAACAGCAAATATATGAACAAGAAGTCATGTAGGAACAATAGCGTACGATGTGATGTGATAAGTACTCCAACCTTACCACTACCACCATGCATGCTTGAGCTCATGAATAATCGTGCAGAGAGAATGAAAGAGACTACTTTAATGTTTAGGTAGGTACACACATAGAGCATTGGGAAAGCATGCGTCGGCCAACGAAAAACGGGTGAAAGTGTACGGACAGAGCTTGTAAGGTAATAATCACGTAAATTGTATGCATATTATGAGGTGCTTTGCCTAACGGGTCGTGTAGCGTACTTGGTGGGTTTTTGGAATTAATTACAATAAGTGAACCAACTCTCTATAAAACGTCGACATTTTTATCCACTACTGTTTTTGCCATCACGTCTTGAAATTTTCGTATACATACTCATAGATTCGTATATGATCAACACATTTCATTTATTAAAAGTATTGCACAAAACTAAAGATTAAAACGTAGGATAAAAGCAAGATAATTCTAAAAAATATGATGCAAAGCGGAAATTCGAAAAGCCAAGCCATATAAATGGATATGTGTACAACTGATGAATCCACTGATACATAAGATTCATCCACATGCAATATGAACATGCATTCAGCTGAAAGTGGCCCTGGTGCAGGTTTTCGTGACTGTCATTGCATATAATATGCTCAATTCAGCAAAGTCATATATATTGGGTACGCCGCAGAGAAACCATAAACAATACATATATACATGAATCAAACATAAACTACAAAAGCGTAGAAAAACTAAAATATACATGCATCATATAGGTTAGCTGTTATTTTGCTTTTATAAGAAATCCATGGACAAACTTGCCACATACAAGAGCATAATTATGTAGTCTAGCATGAATACCTTCGTGTGAATTCACAGATGAGCAAAGAAAGTTTCCCTTCAAGATGTATCAAACATCGCACTAGAAAACTATATTAAGTTACCTTTTCCTTTCGTTTATACTTTTACTACCCTTGCTTTAATTTTCGGTCTTCATAGTCTACAAGAGTTACCGTTGCTTTCTCTGTGAAGAAGAAAGCAAGTTGATTATATTTATTTTCCTTTTGCTTTCATGCTGGCATAAAAAGCACTGTGCTTCAAAAAAAATAATGATAATAGGATGGAGTGGCATTGGTTTTCACCCAACTCACAAGTTAGAAAGTCGTTCTCATATATACCATACATGGCCATTATACATTTATAAAGAAAACAGCATGCACGCCACACAAGTTGTGCGCTGCAAAGACAGTAATATTTATCATTTATGGCTGCTCTGAGCCGCCTTCTTTTTTGTACAGGTGACACTTCATATAGTGTCTAATAATTCCTGCCACATCCCATCCTCACCATTCTCACAGGCAGTGAAACTGTAACAGTGGCGGCACCGAGAGTAGTCATCGCAGTAAAAGTAAAACATGAAAACCTACACGGACAATATTATCATGTTTTATATATAGAAGTTATCAATATGAAATTGTAAGTCTTGGTGTGGTGAAAGCTCAGAATTCAGACCTTATTTTTAAACTAAAAGTTTATATAAATACTGCAGTAAGTGTATCAAACAGTTGCTGTGAACGTCAAAAATATAAATCTAAAAAGGGAAAATCAAGCCAGTGCGTCATCCTCGGCCTATATCAATGCCACCGTACACGTTTCCTGACTAACTGACTTGCCTTGCTTTATGCCAGTTTTCTTACTACTGAAACTGAAACTCATGAATAAAACATGGTCAACTTTTCCGTTCACTAGAGAAATATATTTTTAGCATATTAATACGATGATAACATGCATACGCTTGTATATAGGAAACCAATGTAATAGGAACAAACAAACACAAAAAGAAACAGTCTGGTGGTCTCCTTCTCTATCTCTCTTTGCTTTGTGCATAACCTATTAGTTTGTGTTGCTCTTATGAAGGTTGGTCCTCCTAGTAAAAAAGCAAATAAGCACAAAGTTTTTCACACAGCTTGTTCCTCCATATTTTCTTTGGTGCTCTAACTAATCATGTACATATTTATTTGTTTGTTTATCCAAATGTTGTTCCTGTATATAGTAAAAATAGAATACTGCAAAAGCATAATCATCAAGACGGCAATAATGATATTGCTCCAGCAGACTTGACTTGACGCTCAGTAACACATATCTGTTTCCTATCACCTATCTATAAATCTATATATATTATGTTGGTCACATAGTACTTGTAACAAATATTATATATGTGACGCGTCCACAATATTGTATATTGTGTTCTCGATTGTGATCACTTTGAGTATTAGTTTGCAAACGATATACACAGCATTTCCGTAGCACAATGGACTGAAATTTCAAAGCAAATAGTGTAAGAGAAGGTAGGCTTTGGCATTGCAAATGTCTGGCCAGGCTATATGCAAAATCGGAACTCAATGAGGAACTTCATTTATTTTCGAGAAAATAAAGGAGGTGCAGAATATTTCCGTGGATGGGGATATATGTAAAATTTTCTATTGTGCATGATTTTATGGGATTTATGTACCCTGGTTTATGAATTATTGACTAAAGGATTTTCTACTTGTGAAGATGAAATGAAATTTTCTCTTGTCCCATCATCATCATCATAACACTACAGCGACAAAGTCCTGGCATTATAATATTATTCATGGAGGAAAGAAAGTTTACGTAGTTCAGGTATCATTATTGTACTATTATTATTCATATTACACCCCTGAAACTGAAAAATAACGCGAATGAGAAATGTGAATAATATTACCGTATGTGCTTCGTTTCATATCCATGCAGTAGCAACGCAATCGTTTTTTACATGGTAGCGTTGTGTCGTTTATAATACACAGTGATGATGATGGTGACAATAACTAAGTGCATCTGCTACGCTATAAAATATTTTGTCTTTTTCTAAACAGTCGTATATTGTAGAATTTTGCCTAGACACATTGTTTCACCAGATGCATCCTTCGGAATATGAAAGCTTCTTACTATAATGCTTGTAGTTTGAAACAAACCGCATATTATCAAATGAGACAAAACTGCAACTCATTTATCCCAAAAAATTTTATTATTTTATATCGTGGAACGTTTGTCTATCCTCAAACCACCACTTTCTTTTCCTCGTGCAATGTATGCGTTATATTAAATGACACTACTCCTCATGTATCTTTTTGAGCTATTTGAGCTTTTGAAGCTATTTTTATGCCTTGATAATTTTGACTAAGGAAAGGCACAAGATTCAGTAAAGGTATAATAGAAAGCGACAGATGGAAAATATACTGTTATGTACAAAATTCTCATGGGGGGATAAGGCATCAACAGTATTATTCATACCCCCGTAATGTCATCGTCATTTAAATGAGAATAGTTATGCATACCTATGGGCAATGACACTACGTATGGTAGTGAAAATGATACTACCAGACTATTTTTTCTCAGAATTCATAGAAAAATTGCATATTTTATTACTCAAAGCAGCAGCAGCAGAGGTCCATCAAAGTAAATACCTTTCAGAATCTTATCTGTTAGCAGTGTGGAACGGAGATTCTTCTATCCTACTGAGCGAACGTTTTCTACTCTGTTGGTACTTGTGATGATATCCCAGTCCCACAACGCATCATATTGCCATCTTCTATGTCTGTAGTCGTATTCAATGTCATACAGCGTTATAATGTTATCATTATCGCGGAAATGCAGAATGTAATACGTCGTAGCACAAAGGAAAGACCAACCTACTCTGGTGAAAGTCGAATACCGCTTGAAGGCAGCTAGTTGCAAAAGCATTTTCCCATTCAATGTGATCAGCTTTACCACTGTTAACAGCGAGCCCCTCTGCTGTCAAATATGTATTATTAAAAGATTCATTCTCATCAAAGGCAGGAGCGGTGGTGAGCAGCAGAAGCATTGTCATCACAATCATTCCTCCATGCCATTGCCATCATCATCCATCCCACTGAAACTAATACAATGTGTGTGATGATACGTATTATGGTGATAGGATGATAACAGCGCTATCCAAGGCACTACGACTTTTAATAATAGGTAGTAACGCAGACTTTTGTTGTTGTGATTCTGCTGTTATTGTGAATGTTTTTTATTATTACATTCCGGGTGGCGTCAGCACGACATAAGCTTTCCTCCTGCCACTTTTACTCATACACCAGTGGTAATAGGGGAATAGTGGTGGAAGTTGGAAGTATTTACAAGATTGCCTCCCTGCTTTATTTCTCCCATTTGGTTTTTGTGAATCTTTGGCTTTATTTAACCACAAATGAATAAAATTCACATATACGTAAATACCATAATATGTACATGTATCATATGGTAAGCGGGTATGTATTTTCCCCTATTATTATCTCAATGAAAACGGAAAGCGGATTTCGCTTTGTTAATGTGCAAGTCGTTCTGGAGCTTCGACAAATTATTGTATTAAAAGCAGATAAATTTCATTCGTTAGACTTTCCTCGCAATTGCCAGAATTCCTCCAAGTTTGCAGCAGAAGGCTTTTCCAAGTGCATCATTACTACATATTATGTGTGGTTTTCATTTATTAATGAATAAAAATCATCGGTTTTGCTAAGGACCAACATGTCATAGTTATTTGTAAAAACGTGCGGTGTATAGTAGTAATATTTTCGCTCATTATTACGGATTATCCTTCTCGAGCATCTTCGTAAAACTTTATTGCGAAATGGCTTTTACAAAAGTATCTAGTATCTACTATAGACTATAAGGGTGCTAAAAATAAGCATTCATAAGCAAACTGTCACAATCTATTAGTAAGCAAATCCGATACAGAAATGTTTGATGCACTAAATGAAAACACATTATACTGATCAAATTCTGCTTACATGTTGCTTACGTCAGCTTTCCAGTGATTAATTACAAAATCTCATCTTTTTAATGGTTTTCTGATTGGTTCTCTGCTTGATTCGTTAAAATACAGTAACGTACTCACTCGCTTGATGTGTAAGCTAGCAAAAGAGCACATACGCTTCGAATACATGATGATTACGCCGCGTACTTATATTCCTATATATAATATATAAGTACTCTCGTATATTAGAAAAGTTTTTATTATTGATAGTTGCTGCAGACTTAATCCAATTTAAAGTGAACTTTGCTCCATTGGCGACTGGAGAAAAGAGCACCCATGTTTAGTCACAAAAAAGTAGTAGGGAGCGGTACTACTATTGCCTATTACATTTTTAGTTAGACGTAAAGCTTGTAGTATGTGTGAACTAGTATGTTCGTCATCTTTATATATAAACTTGTGCTTATAAGTCATATAAAAACAGGAATAAAAGAATATACAAGAAAAAGTCAGAGCGTATTTTCACTAAATTAACCCTCTTATCCTGAAAAGATTGACACGAAAAAGATGTTGAGTCGACAGTGCCTGGATTTTTTTATCATGATTTCTAAAAGGTCTTTGATGTTCAGTTATGTGCATCATGTTCATGCAAAGTGAAAATGGGCATAGAAAATTGATGTCTAGGATTATGCTTCCTTTCTCACTCACTCTTGCGCCTTTTCCTTCTTGCGCTACATATTCTATGATTGATTCAATGTTGTGATCAATTTCAGTCGGCAGCAGCAGAATCTCACAGTCATCATCATCGCCAACAGCAGCAGCATCATCTAAATCCTGCTGGTAACAGTGAGGGGAACACTGCCGGCACTACTGCAAAGAAGGAGGACCATAGCAGTACTTTCAAATCCAAACTACCATGGCATGCTCCGGAACAGGGCATCGAAAAACATAACAAAGATGTTGAACAAGGTAAAAATATAACCCTATTGTTGTAAATGTCTGCAAATGCACACATGGTCTGATTATTGATACTGTTCAAAGCCCTGATATATACGATAGATATTGCACTTACCTAGGCTTAATAGTGCTGCATACGTAGTTCAAATCAAGTAGTAGTAGTAACGAGCAGACTAAGCGGCACATGTCAAATCGGTAAAGAGGAGAAAGCATCAACAGCGGAGTGAGTAAACGATGTAGATAGAGAGGAACAAGAAGTGCAACATATTGAGCTCTATATGTACGTTCTGCTGATTAATCGCACTTCAAAACTCTTGCTTTCTCATCATCCATTACACACGTAAAGAAGACGACTGATCAAGCTCCAAACTCGCGTCTTCGTCACGGACTCACTTTCACCTATCACACGATTCGTGCTGTTCAGGCTTTTATTTTCCAGTCCATATATCTTGCTTGGCTGTATTGAGTACGGCTAGAAATAGAAAGTGCTGTTAATGTTGGAAATAGAATAGGTAAAATGGCATGTATTCAATAATGAATGCTTGTGTGTCTACCGCTGTACACATATATCTCTGGATTTTTCTCTTTTATTCCTTGCCATATTTGATTATTCTTGTTGGCGTATATGTGCAAGAAAGGAGATATTACACGGAACAATATAAAGGCTCACGCTTTTAACTCTGTGGCGTGCATGCCAAATTGGGATTACTTCTTTTTTATTTAGAAGATGAACAGAAGCATATACCTTCAAGGCCACCCCCAGCTTTTATGTAATAATAAACCCTTTTATTGTGCTCACTGAGCAAAATGGATGGAAAAAATTCCTTTTTTCTTTTATCCATTATCATTTTTGTATCAGGCACATGAGCAGCAGTCGCATATCCATCCATGGAGAGTATTTTATTCAGTTTGTTTTAGAGACAAGGTTTCAACTCTAGAGCTTTTGCCTATTATTACTTATACAGGTTTTTGCCGTTACAAAAGATGTGGTGCTGGTCGGGAATGCATTGTGAGTCCATCCACTGGGCAAGCCAAATGCAGCTGTATCAAGAACTGCAAAAAAGAAGGAAAATCTAATAAACCTGTTTGCGGGACGGACGGTCGACTTTATTCAAGTTATTGTGATCTCCGAAGAACTGCGTGTCTCACTGGAGCCCACATCTTCTTTAGTCATTATCAACACCAGCAGCAGGAGAAACATCATCATCACCACCAACAACACCACGACGAGGTTTACCACCACCAGGACGGCAGTTACCAGCAGCACCGTCAAAGGGATATTTCTTTTGGTATTGGTAGTGGTAGTCGAAACGGAAGCACAACTTTGAGCCAACAGCATAACAACATTATCCCTTCTCGAAGAGATTTTGGTGCTAACCAGGACCCACAGTGTTTTCCCTTCATACAGCCTCATCATCATTCTTACCAATACAACCACCACCGCTACCAACATCATCATAGCCACTATCACAACGATCCGGATAAAAATCCACTCCGGGATAAGAACCTGGGATCTATCCAGCCACAATCTCCACTCCAGCCATCAACAACACTGCAACATTCCAAGTTTTCCAGAAATGATGAGATCCACTCTGCCGAGTATCAGTTGGATGATGATGATGATGGCGACGGGGATGACGAGCAGGATGAACACAACTATCAGAATTCCCGTTCCGTTAGCTCTATTGACACTACTCGAACGGCAACCACCGCCGCTTCTCTCACTTTAGGTGAAAATGGTGACGATCTCAGAGATGAAGCAGAAAACTACGCTCAAAACGTGTATGACGAGAATCATGATGATGACTACGATAGCGACGCTGATGACGATGAAAATGGCGGTATCAACCCCGATAGTAAAAAGATAGGAAGAGTGGGACGGACTGCTCTGCAACGACAGCACCATCACCATCATTCACACCATCAGGATTTTACTGTCGGTAAGCTCATATTTTTTGTTAATAATAAATCTGGAGGTAATATCTCCAACACACACTGTAGGCAAAATTTACTCTTACAATGAAAATATATATAAGTTTACATAATATGTTGTATACATATGTATATGCTTCAAGGATAATGTTATTAAAATAAAAAAACACAAGTTTTTTTTTTTCATTTTTGCTATTTTGTAAGAAGGTTCTTTTTATTCTTTTCACTTTTCCCTGCCAAAAGTTTGGACATGACTACCACCCAGTAGGTTTATCCTTATATCCACTTCAGTATTATGCTGCTTCCTTTTGTGGTTCTCTGCGAGTCCATTTTGTTTCCTAAGAAGAAGTACTTATGACTCATGACATGTTCATATGTAGCAGCACTACTGTACATGTGTATCAAAGTGTGCTTTCATGTACCACTCCAAAAGCTTGTTACTTAAAAGAAAGGAAATAAGTTGGTTGTATGGCATATAATAGGAAGTAGGGAGTCCGGGAAATCATAATAACTGACTGAGACTTTGAAGAAGATGAAAACCACGAGCACAGAAGGAGAACAGAATAAAGTCTCAAGTAGACGCAGAGACAATTTCTTTGGAAAAAGGGCTGAGCGATTTTATATACATTCTCTAACAAATCCAGAATAATACATAATATTTTTATGTATTTATAAAAATGGTAAAAAAGGAATGAAAAGAAGTAAAAGAAGGAGAATGAGGTATGAAAATAAGTGAGGAAATAAGGATCATAGAAAAATATTGTACAGCCAGGAAATGGACGACGACAGGAGAGAAAGGAGACCTACTCCTTTTTGTGAGGATACGGAGCATTGCTACATACTACATAGGGCTTGTTAGGGATGATGATTACCAGCACAGTGACGATGGCAAACAGCACGGTTTGAAAACGCTTGTCCTTTCATTCTCACTTAACTAGAATGGAATGACGATTGTTGTAACAAAAAAGTACATATATGCACATATTTATATATGTTCTCTTATATGCACGTATTGCTGTTCTCTTTTCCGACACTTTCTTTTCATACATATATATTGTACACACAAGCTATCTAGAGAGAAAACTTGAATTGGTATTGCCATTGCATTTGTATTAACAAAACATTTTCTTTCGATGAGAAAGAGAAAAAAGGAAAATGCTCTTACAAGACACTCTTAAAAAGCTACAAAGAAACGAAAACGTTTCTCTTTTCCCCGCATGCACACATGAAAACGTGCTCAGTGCTTATGAGTATTTGTTCGCATTTCTATTTGTATTAACACATACAACATGGAGTGTTTTCTGTCTCTTATTTTTAGCTTGTTTTTTTCTCCCTTCTTTTTGCTTCTTTTGTTCACCAAAAACATAACTTAATCCTCGTTTCTTTTTGCATTGATTTTGGATAAAAGTATTCTCTCAAGAAAAGGAATCTCGTTTGTACGCACATGGATAAAAATCTCTATTTCCGCCGATGTCAGTAAATCCAGAGAGCATTACCAAGAAAAATTTCATAAGAGCATGTAAAAATATATACCTATGTGCATTGAGAAATATAATGCTTACGTACATAAATAAGTATATATACTTGTATGAATTGAATGGAGCACCAAACCTATTATTGCAGATGTTTGTACTGGCTTGTATTATGCCTGAGACGATGAAACGATGGCGTAATAATGTAAATGGAAAGTGACTATAGATCATTGTACTCTATCAGTCGCAGAAATTCATTCCGTCTGGATGAGAGAGCCAGAGCTCTCCACAGTGATACCTTTATTGTTGCCATTCCTCAATAAGTTTATATATAATGCGTTTCTACATGATTTAACCTAGTTTTCAAAAAATTAAAATGATGTCTTTCGGGAAGGGATTACTCTCTGGTTCTACTGAAAGCCCCAGTGGCAGCTTCAATATTTTTATAGGGGCTACTGTGTGGTCTGTTGAATATATCAGAAAAAATCTCCAATCCGGGT
Source organism: Entomobrya proxima (assembly GCA_029691765.1). NCBI lineage: Eukaryota > Metazoa > Arthropoda > Collembola > Entomobryomorpha > Entomobryidae > Entomobrya > Entomobrya proxima. The sequence goes on from CM056168.1 coordinate 19,839,204, forward strand.
TTTAGTGGACCCTGTCTGCCTCTACACAACGGGATGTACAATGTTTAATTTCCCTGACGAGGATTGGGAAGACGTACAATTTTTAAATCCATTTCATGGTCACTCTCACATAAATCCCGGTCCTAGTGGTTTGTACGCTCTTTGAAAAGCACTTTTCGATTTAGGTAATCTAGCAATTCCTCCGCCTACTTAGGTACATATTGACCTAAACTTGTTTTGTGTGTTTGTCGCTCTGTTTATATGGGCACGTGTTTTTGCTGGGTAGTCAGGAGAAGAGCCTTTCCTGTACCGATTAAGGAGTCAGGCACACAGCTTGCTCTAATAAACGACCAAATTTCGGAGGCACTACAATTTTTATCTGGTTATAAATAAGATGCTGTACAAACGTGTAGTAGAATGGTGGATAAAAAGGAAAGATTGGGAGAGAGTACACCGTTTGTAGGTTTTGAAATGTAGAAACTAAACATACAGGAAGCAAAGAGAGAAACAAATCTAAAATAGGGGAATGCTTCTTCTGCATTGCCTGATGGAGAAAGATATATTGGACTTTCCATTCCTTTTTTGGCAACCAGTTAAGTATTTTTTCACTCTCTTCCTCTTTCTATCCTCCTTTTCTGGTTTGATCTTTGGGTTGCTTAGTTAAGCACAGCTAATACTTTTTACTCCAGATTCATTTCCAAGCAAAACATGCAAACAGTCAACTAATATGCTTATACTTATTTTTCGAATCCTACATACTTTGTTCCCATCTCTGTTTCTCGTGCTGCTGGTTGAACGTTCGTTTTATGAGGAGATATGTTCCTTTCCCTCCGCTGCATATTGCATAGTAAGACTCGGGTTCACTTACCAGTGTTACAATGAAGAGGGTGTTACAAAAACTCACAAGCTCCCATTTGATATTAACATGTTTTTTTTCTCGTTTTGTTCCTACTTTATACAAACGCAAACAAGTACAGAGTCCGTTTGCCTGGATAAATACTACACGAACGCATCTTTCTCTGCCTAGCTTAGTGTTTTTTTCTGAGTTTAGATAAAATATTAGAGTTACACAGTGCATTTTCCGCATTTATTCCTGTTGTGCTAGTTAGAAAAACGCTACTGACGCTTTAGGAGAAAAGACAGGGATATATATCGTTAAAAGAGAGCACACGTAATATGAAAATAGCCCCCTAAATTATACATGTATATGTGTCCGGGGTGACTACTCCACGAGAAGGATCCGTTTCTCTTACGAATCTTGAATTAAAAGGTTGTAATGTTTACTTTTCGTTAGAAGTGCACACTGACGCTCTTCCGCATTACTACATTTCTTATCCCACCGGAATAAAAAGGTGTACGTTATGTATTGCCTCGGCTTACTTCATATATTATACTATTCGCATTGTATCAATATATCTAATAGGTTAAGTAAGCCAAAGCTAGTTTCAAAAACTAGGAGAACCAACCCCAGCGGTAGTGGTGTGGCACAGGAAACCGAAACTCATATGGTTTCCTTACCATTACTGTCACTTTTACAAGCACACCAGTCAAACCTACCTTCCAGCATACACTCACAAACTCAAAGCCATCTCTCAAATTTAACAGAGACGTGCCACTGCAAACATCACCTCTTTTAAGGAACTGGAAAAAGTAAATCGAATGACGAAACGAAAGTGTTTCGTGAAACACATGATATATGTTGAATGGATGAGAAACAGAGCGAAAACCAAAGAGAGAAAGGAGAGGGTGATAGAATGCGAATGGGAGTTAAGTCATTTAATGGAAATATTTAATGGATCTGTGAGTCTTCCAAGGTACGCACACTTCCGCTTTTGTGATGCCATCAGCCACTGTCTTTTTCTTTTTTCTTCAGCTTCCTCCTTCTCTGGGTACTCGTCACCATGAATATTCATGCTCTTGACAAGTTTAGTTTAAGAAGTGGAAAAACTGGGGAAAGCTTCCCGCTTGTCAGTTCGCAGAGCTCTCACGTTCGTGAGTTGAATTTAAAGAAACGTCTCAACACTCCCATCACTTTCGTCATTCCCTCAGCAAACCGCCTGTGTACTTGGCTACTGCTGTTGTTTTTAGAGTTTCGCCGGATATGGTGATCACGAGAAACTGTTGACATGCATTTTCTTTTCATAATACTTTCCCCACACGCTATAAAAATAAAAACAACCATTCACCCCAAGATCACGTTCTGTTTGACATTCCGTTTTTCACCCTTTTCCCTACCATCTTGTTTGTCATAGTTTGCTTTTGGTGAAGCAATGAAAATAACGACTTTAAGCAATGATGTGCAGTTAACAATCTAAAGAGTGCATGTAAAGGGTCCCGGGTTACACTTTTATGTCATTATAATATGCAATTTGGTGCAGTCGTAGCGATACTGCCGGCTATGATAAACTAAGGGAAATCGTGTTGACACAACGCAACGGTCTTGGAAACTGTTGTATGCTTTAAGATGATGATAATAATTTGGTAAACCTTATTATACGCACTATAGTAAGAAAGTAGGAATCATGAGTTCCTTGAGGCAAAATATGGGAATGTATAGTGGCTTTGAGCTTGTAATGAAAGGAACGTATTATGTGCCGACCCAACTAGGCTGTACAAAATATGAAGTTTTATGATGGTGTAAACATAAGGGAATTCATGATGATGATGATGATGATAAGATTTCAACAGATGCACTAGCAACAAACCCAAGACCTACTAGTGTATCTCGGGCGGATACGTGGGCCCAGCAAAACAGCTTGAGCTGGCTGAAAAACTTTGGTTGCTGTCAGTTGCTTTGTTTTATCAACTGTGCTGGGATTTACGACCTCAAATATTGAGCACTACTGTACGGCATATGAACAGCAAACTAAGCTACTAGTAAAAGTAAGAGGAAATGGGATCTCAGAGCAAAACTACCTAGTTTCACACTGTTTTCAAGGAAAGATTTTCTTCTTCCTATTCTTCCATTCTTCTGCATAACGACGACATATATTTTCAGTCATTGTGAATTACAGTTTCTCCGTGAGTTTTAGCCGTTGCTTCCTTTTATACTGACTAAACGTGAAGGCATTGACGAAAGAACCAGAGTTGGAACAACCACTGTCGTTGCATGTCTTCCCTGTAGGAGCCATTACATTTTATGATCTGGATATCAAGAGCCGAGACAAGTGGTGGATGGGCACATCATGGACCGAATGAACAAGAGAAAATTTCTTTGCTCCTTCCCAGACTCCCGTTCTCCCTTCATGATGTTGTGATCTTTTATGGCAAGAAGTCAATACCCAAAAGTTTGATAATTATCTGAACACACAGGTTCTTTTTATATTGGTTGAAAATGCTTGTTCAAGGAGAAACAGACGAGAAAAAGAGGAGGAGGACGACGAAGAATGGAAAGACAAAAGAAGAAAATTGTGAAGAGATTGTTCAAGTCTGTGTGATGTATTTTGTTAGAACGTTAATGCATGTATATTGGCAAGAGGAAGCAGTGGTGGTTGTACTACAAGTATATAGTACAGAAGCGATGATCACTGGAAACGGTTGTTGTACTCCTCTAAAGGCTTTTCTGTTTCAAGCTTTCTCTCTCTCTTTATTTTTCTAATATGTCTACTTTGTCGTCAAAACTTTTTACGCGTGTTCACGATGTGACGCAACATTTATCCGGGATAGTCTGTATTTTGTAAGTGAAAAAGCTACCAGCAACAAACAAAGAAGTCTGTAATAGCTGTACGCATATAAGAATGTTCAGAGCAGAATGGTCTACTTGATAGAGCATGGATTTCAAGCCGATGAAAACATATACCAATCCCAACTTTACACTAGGGATACGTACTACAAACTTTATAATAATAATATTCAAGCATATATATGCATGCATGCTTTCTGCTTCTGCTGTGTAGTGAGTAGATAAGGAAAAATGTGATTTGATCGACAAAGGAAAATAAAAAGACGAAGGAATGTTGTTGTAGACAAAGTGGGCTTGGGACTCTTGAAATGACCTGATGAAAGTTTTTCCTCTCGTCCCATAAACAGAAGCTGTCAGTACCGAACTTGTCTTGTACAATTTTCCTTCCTTTTCTCTCTTGCGCACTCTGTTTTAGCATATAATGAGAATTCCTCTTTTGTTCGAGAAAAAGGAAGTAAACAAGGTGATAGTTGAGCGGTAAAGGTTCTTAGCCTCTACGACGGAAGGAAAAGAGGAGAGAATTTATATAACCAAAGATAAAAAATATCTATACTACGGACGAGTTGTTGCTTTGCTTGCTTGCATGCCATCCTTTCTTATTCATTCCATTAAGATTTTTTCGTCCTTTCTTTTCTCTTTTTTTAAAAAGTTTACACTCAAACTTGTGCTCTTGTTCTCTGCTTGCTGGAAAATCGTTCCCCTTAGTCATTTTTCTCTGGGGACTTCAATGCAGAATATATGACTACAAAATAGCATGTTCTTGTATATGCACCGATACACGTACATTTTAGGATAATCTATAAATTATATTAGAATTCTTTTACACAAAAATGTGGTGTAACTGAATTAGCCCTATATAAGTTTTAAGACCGTTCATTTAAGGGTTTTTTTCCAAAAAACCGTAGAACGTCAATCATTTTCCAACAACCCAGCTTCAATTTAACAGCATAATGAACGTACTTCATGTAAACAAACGTAAACCCGAGGAAGCCTAGAGAAAGTTTCCTGATTATTTTTTTGCAAAGTAATTTTTCAACTAGCTATATAGCATGCTAATATAGTTGAGTAGGGCTGGCAAATTGTTGGTTAGAGGGTTTTAGTAACTTGTACACTACCCCAAGATATTCATTCAATATTAACGTTGCAGATTTTAACGGGCTTAAAGTCCTTGTTTGCAGAGTCCCGTAAAGTATATCAAACTACATTATTTTTTGCTTAACTGCCCCATAACTAGCAAAGAAAAAGTATGAGAAAGCTTTTTCCGTCTATGATCAAATTTACGACTGAACAACTCATTTCTCTGCTCATTATTTATATTTTATTTCCGGTGGTAGCAGCTTTTACTGGTGCTTCTCTGCCACTAACGCCCATTCCTGTATTTTTTGCATGAAAAGTTCGATTAATTCTTTTTTCTCTAATGTTAAAACAAACTGTGCGACAGCTAAAACTTTTTTAGTTTGGCTTTCTCTCAAAAACTCATCATTTGAAAGCAAACATACTTCAGAGCATATGTGTAGTGTGTATATGCATGTAAGTATATATCATGAACATATTGCTTTGTTTGTGCAAGTGTTTATGTTTGTTTCATTCACAATAAACTATTCACGTATGCCTACCATTTTCTCTCGTTTGCCCCTTTTATGCTCAGCTAGTTAGAAAAAAGTTTTCACTTTTTAACTTTCTTCCATTTCCCCTCCTCTACTTAACTTGGCTTTTTTTGCTCTCTCGCACTCACATACTCGCATTTTTCCGCTTTCTCTAAAGCCATTTCTTTCCGCAGTTTTCTGTTTATTGCTCAAGTTAAATCTGCCTTTTTGGATTGAGTTTAGTGATGAAATGGGCTCATTAACAACAATAAATTATGGTCTAATGGGCACTATCGAGCCTGGTAAGGTTGAGATTAAAAATCATTAAACAACTGTACGAGGACCAACGCAATACTCTTCAGTACTGTCAGGACAAGTCATCGGCAATAAACATGAACAAAGTCGCAGTTTATACGCTGCTGTTCTCTGACTAAAAGACACTACACACTCATTCCGCCCATTGTGTTTTTAGATGGTACACTTTAGTTTGGTTGATACTATTTGGTAAAGGGATACTTAATTTTGCCAAATATGTATTATACAATAACAAAACAACTATAGAGGTGCTATATTGCCATCTTCCTTTTTTGAATCAACATTTACTTCCGCTTTGTTTGCCGTCCCTCTGAAAAACTGGTATAGCAGGCATATTTGGACCTCTTGAAAATGCTGAAAATGAAATTAAGTAAAGCGGATATTGTTGTTATTATGAGAAGTACAGAGAGGCTTTTTAAGAGTGCTCACAGCAATCGCGAAAAACCGTATATGTATAGCTATCTCGTTTTGGGCTACGTGGAATACATTCCAGACCAGACTCAATTTACATTAATTCACATCCGTTACGCCTCTATTCATTTACGCAGATGTGAAGTACCACAGAGTACTTTACCTTTGCTAAATAAGCAAACACTACTATTTTGGAAACAACGAAAAATGCAAAAAAAAGTGCTGCCTTGGCTCAATCTCCCAATTAAATTTCCACCCGTGGCTGTATGAACTCAACAACAGCAGGAGCATTTCGAAGAAAGTTCTGTATGCATATATGCAATAACATACTAGTAGCAACAGGGCCATAATATTACCTAAGTTGTAAGTATGCAATGTATTCGAATATCCTATCATACTATCATAACAAAAGTTTTACACAAGTGGTCGTTAGAATATTATAAACCTTTGTATAAAGTGGATCAATAAAGTTTGCTTCATCGTCGGGATGAAGAGCAGGGAGCAAATAAATTTTCTTTTGTTGTTTTGTGTAAAGTTGAAATCCTTTTTAAAGATAGCGGACAAGAAATTATAAATGGGACATTTTCTGGCTTTATTGAAAATGAAACATCTGCGTGATATTGCTCTATTCCAGATTACCCCGACGGTATAACTGGACAACAAAAGAAGAGAAAAATTTCATCAAGACCAACAAATGCGAGAGTGGACAGCCGTCACATATCCGAACGTGATCATTCAGATATACCAGCAGCATCCTCTTATTACGACTTTATGGAGCTCAATAAAGATGGGAAGCCAAAGGAGGAGAAAGGGATGAAGGGAAAAGCTAGTGATCTTAAGAGGCAGGGCGGCAAGACGGAATTTAGCTGGGGGAAAGATGATGATGGCGATGAAGATGAGGAAGTGGATGATGAAATGTCGAGCCAAGCTTTATTTCTTGGTGATGGAGTAAAGTCCTCGGAAACTTTAGAACCTACAGCTGCAACAAATCTTGAATGGAAATTGTTGCAAGCAGAGGAGATTAACCGAGGCAGGAGCAAAGATGGAAGTAGTAATGGTCACTGGGATGATCCTGTCAAGAAAAGCTCATCTTTTGTGCGCGCGGGTCACAAAACGGATGATGAGGATGGCAAAGTGTACGGAAACAGTGAAGGCAGCTTTAGCAAACGTGAAGACTCAGCAGTTGGCTCATTTCGAAGTACAATTTCTCACAACTCTGCACGAGTTGGTAGCAGCACGCCAGCTTCTCCCAGACATAATGTTTGTTCGCCCCAGGACTATGAAATTCTTAAGGTACGTGGTCTGAGTTACGATATTAATTTAGACATCTCTTTTTTCTCTCCTCATCCTACTTTTCCTCTGTGCTTTGCTCTTTTTTCTCTTCTTGGAAAATACAAATTAGCAGCTGAATGGCTCCCTGAATATAGGAGTAATTGCAGTAAAGAAAACCTTGGCCATAATATATTCGTTCAATTTATGTGATGTGTGCATGGAAGGCGGGCTCACACACACACATCCTACTTATTTTTCTTTAACTTTCTTAAATGCTCACGACTACAACCACACCATAAAGGATGTACGTTTTCTCAGCAAAACACACGTACACTTTTGTACAAAGTTCAACTCTTTTTCCGTTTTCATTTCGTTTCAATTCAATGCTCGCTAACTTGTTCCGTCCGATTTCCTTCTTTCTTTGCACGAGAGCTCTCCTCTTTTACTCTCCTTTCTTTGAAAAGAGCTTTCACTTTTGACAACTTTTGGTGTAACACGCACAAAGGCATGCTAGATCATCATGTATTTAACTCAAGTCGAGTTTTTACCTATTTTTCCACGGAATTACAATGATGGTGAGTTAAAAATGCTGTGAGCACATACACAAGTTATAAATTCTTAAAGAATAGCAGCTTTGGAGCTATCAATATTTTTCCCAAATTCAAATCTCCAGCTAAGAATATAATAACATATTACTAGCAACGTATTATTATGGTTTGATATTTGCGTGAGAGCAAAGAAAGTCTGTTTTGGCAGTAAAAGTTATTGTGAGAGAAAAGACATTTCCTGGAATAAAAGGGAGTACTTGACTTTTTGTGGTAGACGTTTCTCAGGAACAACAGCCCACCCACCAACACAACCACAGCAGTTAATATTCCCTTTCAAAGTGGTGCGGATCCGTGGATGGTTGCTCCGTTATGGCTTTATGATAGACATATTTTCTAATTTATTGTTTTTCTAGTTTTTTGTAAATGGTTCAGGCCAAGAGTCGAAGCAGAGAATCTTAAACGGTTCTTAATACGAGTAAACAACAGAGTAGCGTCAAACTGCAGATTGTATGCTCTGAAAATGAGTGCAATCGGGTAGACTGCCAACAACAAATAACAAAATACAAAAAAAGAGAAAATGAGGAAGAAACAGTAAAGAAACGGCGGAAAACACAGATGCCGACACATACCTAGTTAAGCCTCTGAATTCACACATTTTTACTTCGTTTATTTCATTCTGTCTTGTTGTATAAAAGCTTTCCCAGAAATGCTAGTGCAAACATGTTAATATGGAGAAAGCAAAACAGAGAACAAGTGGCAATGTTAAACCATGTGAAATGCTTTATACTTATCATCACATCGCCATCAACAATGCTATCTCCAGCATAATGGACAACAAAGTACGACTACTAAGTTTCATAATCCCTTTTTGTCTTTGTTTCCTTTTTATTATTGCTGCGTTCTACAAAACAGGCTGAACTTTTCCAGTATGACATGAGCAAGTTAATGAACCATATCAAGCTGATGACATCTGTCTCAAATGATGCTGTGGCTGATGATGATAATGACAATACTGGCAGTGTTAAAAGGAGGGCTGATGCTGACGACATTGGTCGATACCCACGGGAAGCAAGAAGCTCCGGTGATGCTCCCTGGAGCGACGTAAGGATGATGACGGCCACCACTTCATCCCCGCCACCACCGTGGTTAAATATGGAAGGTGATGGACCGGAAGCTGATAAAGACAATTTACTTCGTGGAATCGTGGAATTGCTGGATCGAAATCATGACAGCGTTCTGGAGTACATAGAGTTATACAAAGTAAGTTGAGTGTTAAGCCATGTTGTTATTGCAAACGAGGCTAGAACATGGTCACACGCGCACTGCAAAACACAGTAGGCATTTGCTTTTAAAAGCAAAAACTACTTTCCTTGTTAGAAAACTACAATTTTGCTTCACTATACGTACAGTAATAACACTGTAGGGCACGACGTGCTCAAGACAAAGCACCAGCATTTTTGCGTACTATTATCGTGATCATGAGAAACAACTACACCTCCATATATTCTATATTCTTCTACTAGTAGACCACATTACAGTACGTTATTGTTTCCAGCAACGTCAAAGAAGATAGGGAGTATGGAGCATGTTTTGCCTATTTTTTGCCAGCGGTCCATTTCCCAGGGAGAAGGGAAAATGATGGCATTACAAAGTAACCAGCTACAGAATAAACCTATTATCCTCTACTCATATTCTTATAAACTTCCCTATTGTGTAGGTATGTATCAAAAAATCGCTAAAAAATTGGATCTTGGTACGGAAGCGTGCTCAATGCTCAGGTATAGGAAAACATGCAAAACATTTTCTTTTTCTATAAAGGCATTAGCTGTGATCAAGTTTCAACAGCTAGTAGTAAAATACTCGGCTCAGTCATGAGAAATAACACTAGGGGCCATTACATACATGGTTTAGCAGTGCCGTCCCTCTTTTTTGCAATGCAAAGGATGCACAAATGGACTGTTAATAGTGACAGTTACTGTTATTGCATTTGAACCGGGTAGTGTTATCGGGTAAAATATATAACATGTCGCACAGTAATGTAAGGAGGTGCAATGATTCTGCCGTTTCTCAGCTTCAGGTTTTATATATCTCAACTGCTTTGCTTGCAATATTGTACTTGGCTGGGAGGCGAAAATGTGTATGCTACTGATGTGATGATGTTTGTAAAATGTGGCAACGGGCAAAGCTCATGGACACTGGATGGCTGAGGGAGTACATTGCTATACTTTTTTGTATTATTCACATACAGGCCGACATGGAAAGTCCACTGGAGCTATATAGTCCAGAAAAGACGGGCTGCCAGTTTAGGGATTTCCTCCTATTTGATGACACAGATCAAGATGGCCAACTACACGTCAACGAATTCTTTTCAAGCTTTAGCCATTTTTATGGTAATCCGGTGTATTTATATAAAGTGAATTGAAACCAGGCCACGTACGCCCTCAATTTATCACTGCTTTGGGGGTTTTGCTCCCGCTTTTTTAAACGTTCCTTCAGATATTACAATGATTTCGCTAGAGAAGAGTCTCGAGATAAAGCGGACCCTAGCAGTCAAGGGGGAGAATGTCCTACTCCGATGCGATATTACCGGTAGCCCTCCTCCTAGAATACAGTGGCAAAGATGCGGAAAAGATACCCGGCTTTTGGAGAACCCTAGTATACGAAGTAATACGGAAGACACCCTTACGTTAACAAATATCAATGTCATCCTAGGGGGACAGTACTCTTGCAACTCCCCGCGCAATCCAGAAGTGGTGCAAACTCATGAAGTTGAAGTTATATGTACATAAATATTAATATTTTTATGAATGATACTTAATTTTAAAGCTTTGAAAAAATCTGCTTCTCTGCCTTTCCTGTACGACTTGAATCTCTGAAGGAGATGTAAGAAGGGTGGCAGGATTCATAAAGTTATGATGATCCTAATAATGTGCCTCTTTTTGGTTGCAGCCCAACCGGAAGTAGTGCTCATTCCCAAGGCGAGCTTTAAACGAGTTGGCGAAGACCATCTTTTTATCTGTACAGAAATCACAGGTCTGACTGGATCAGTCAGCTGGACGTGGTTATTCAATGGGGTTCCATTGAGAGAGTTGCCAAAATCAGATAACAACAATAACAACAAATACATTTTTGACTCAACAAATTCCTCTAGTCGACTCAGGATCCGAGAAATTTATTTTCAAGACATGGGCTCCTACTCGTGTCAAGCAGGTAACTCGTTACAAAAATCACATTGTACAATTCCGTATTATTTGTACAATTTTTATTTGTACAAGTTTCAAACACCAGAATGACCTCAATTCAAGCCAACTGTACAAATCCAAAGTAAACATTGATCAATAACTCTTTCTACATTATAATGCTTTGCAATTGCAAAGTTAATAACAACTATAAGGATATCAAAGTTTAAAAGTTTCTCTAAATGACGATACAAGAGCATAGTAAAAGTAAAATGGCAAAATTTTGGCATAATTTCATCAAGGCATAACCAGTAATAAATTTGGCTCACTTGGATGTACAGGATTTGAGAAAAACAGAGATACAAATTGGGAAGCAACTTGACTGACATGCTTTCTAAATGTTCTTAAAGTTAGGATATTTTACAAAAAAAATAGTACATTGTACAACTTTACTTTTGTTTTCAGAGAATGCTGCGGGATCTGCCAGCGCCAGCTCCTCTCTTGTCGTCGTTAATCCTGATTCTAAACCAGGTTGGTTTCTTCAATTTCATAATCATAATAAGATTTTCAGAAGGAATTCATATTTCTTCCATGCTGCTGCTTTTATTAATCTATAAACGTATTTGCAAGCACGAGAGAAATCCAATAAGATGAAAAGCAGCAGTCTATTAAATTATCAACGCAAAACCTGAAAAATATTATATTGCATAATAACGTTGGCACGTGGGTGGGCTTTTGTTTGCTTTTTCGATTCTGATGTACGATGCATGTCGATAACATCCCTTTTTTCATCTCCAAACAACATACATCAAACAACACCAACAACAGAAGTTCAGGCCTTACACAACGCAAATGCCAAGCAACTTCTCGTATTTCATCGAAACGGGCTTGCCTCGTATAGCGCGGAAAACTGCGGCTGGCTCTGGGAAATATTTGGCGATGATGTTCTTCATCCCTCCGCTAAGGAGGGAAAGGACGTGGTATGTTAGACGTTTTCAATGATTACATGCGTGTATGACAAGCTTTATGACAGTATATATCAAAATGCCTCAATTAATTCTCCCATTTCCAGTACAATTGTGTGCTGCCCCCAACTGCGTATCAATTTAGCATCGAGCTTGGCAAGATTTCAGCTTGCGTTATAATTATCCTCATTAATAACAATAATAATAAAATTCTGCTAATATCTTCTTCCACTATTATGAGTACAATATACACCATATGTTTACAATATTATATTGATGATATACTGGAGTTGGGCAAACTTTATAACTTGAGGCATATGCACTAATTGGCACTAACAGACTTTCTCTCTGCGAATCTACTTTGTTCCAGGCACGAGCCGTCTGCAATCAATTTCATAGTCTCTGCAATTGGGGCAATGCGGTTCAGGTCTCACCAAACCTTGTTTACGTATCCCAGCCATCTCAAGGCAGAGTTTTGCTGATAGATGTTGGTGCAGTTCAGTCCGTTGGAAATGCAATTGGGATCATTCAAACGTGTGCCAATATAAACAACATTGAGTACGTCTCATACACTGACCAACTTTGGATTAGATGCGAAGTGGATCATGATAAGAGACAAACAGTTCTTTTCAACGTGGTTGAAAATGCCAGTAAAGGGGATCATCACAAGGCCATTCAATTTCCGTTTCACCGGCGGGATGCTCCGGGTGGTGAAGGTCCCGTCAGGATTACAGAAATATATCTTCCGTCTCATCAAGATGGAAGGCGAGGAAAGAAAGACTGTCAGTTCGCATTCGTATCCTTTTCAGATGAGCAGTCACTGCAAAGGATAGACTTGAAAACATTTACATATCACAAGAACGGTTACCTCAACCTCACTAAATTTTCATGCATTCCTCATCAAATCCACTTTTCTCTTTCATGTAAGTTTTCAACACAACCTGCTTTGTGTGTACCTTTGTCTGTTTGCTACTTCTGCTGTTGACGAGATGAGTAGTTTTAAGCTATAAACTCTATGAGGCGATAGAGAGAAGAGGAAAAAAGAAAGGAAAAATAACATATGTCAGAGCAGAATTTATTAGTTTTCTCTTAAATGAAAATAGTTTCTCGTTTTATTTAACCTCCGTCCTGCTCGTTCACTCCATCTTTAGCTATCAAGTAATGCATTATTCTTTCGTGTTTTTGTTGTTGCACACTGTTTGTGTTTGAACACAGGTTCTATGAGTATTATCAACTGTTTGGACCCAAAAAGCAAAACTCCAAATGGTCAACTCGTCGTGGATACCCTTTCCAATAGCGTTCGCTATAAAACGGCGGAAATCAGTGGGATCAGCATTGTTTCCTCAGACAATCGCATTCTTCTCACAGAAAAGCACGTTGAGAACAATACTCATTTGTTTGTACAACGTATAGGAGGTACGTTTACTTTCTTTATGATGATTAAAATACATTTTTGCTTGTGACTGCAAGTTTCACATATGTCTGTTTTATGTGCCATAAATATGCCACCGTTTTCTCAGTGAAACATCTCCGCTCATGCATAATACATTGCTGCTTACAATATATGCAAACTACTTATTGTGTCGTTTCGTTTACTTTTCATTATACAGTATACGAAATTAACCTGCTTTCACATTTTCTGCTCTCGAATCATTACACAAATATTCGCGTCGTGCACTCCATGCTTACGGGAGCCTACGCTAGTGTGGCGAAATTGCCGACTGGGAAGGAAGCCGTAATAAGTTTGCAAACAGGTAAATAAAACGTGTATTTTCCCGGTTATATACGATAAGAAATAGAGATATTAACGTCCTATATATGTAAAATATATATAGGACGTTAAACAATATCATATCTTAATGTTCACACAATGTAATGCTGATCTGTCTTTGTCCCACTTTCATTTTGCTTTCACTCTATCTGTAAGCTAAACGGGGTAAGATGATATTGACTTTCTGTGGAATTTAGAGTTTTCATTTGTTATCCTTTTCTATGCGTCCCGTCAAAAACGCCATCTAATGTCTTGCAGTCGCGGTAGTAGATACGAATGAAAGCAACTTGAACTAAATCCCTGAAGGGCAACATAGATTTCACTACTATTAAGGCTGAACATAGACTTTTCTTGATGCCTGTAGTCGAACATTGTAAATAAATGCATGGAATCTAGAAGGTGTGATATTATTTATTGATGACTCTTGTGTTGTTTGTTCAATAGGGGAAACCCAATCTGTAGATGATCTCCTTAACATGGTGCCTCATATTAGCAGAGCAACCGCATTGTACTCGGCAGACAGCGCGTTTCCTCTGAAAACTGACAAGAGCGTTATTGTGATGGATGCTGAAACGCTAAGACCGCGATGTAAATTTTACGAGGAAATTCCAGAACTACAAAGCTTTCTTACTGTACATTCCTAAACGTGAAAATAAAATTCCAAGCTAATACAAAACGTACTATTCTGTGTAACTGTACAATGTATACATATCCAAGAGAAAGTATTGAATGTGCTAATAAATTTTTAAAACGGAAGTTTGTTGTGCTTTTAGTTTTTTAGAATTACAAAACACCATTCATCATTATCATCTTGTCTTTCATTTTGTCTCATTTTTAACAGTAATCCTGACATCTTGATCCTATTTCCTTTACATTGCAAACTCATGGTCATAGCTATTCAAAGATGGACATCATTTCATGATTGGTTTAAAAGATTTTCGAATTTTGGTTCTCAGTTGGTATGATGGGCCAGCAAAACAGCAAAGATCAATGTGGTTTTCTGAAATATTTAAAACGTCCTGTCGGACGTTATTCGGAGATAATTAAATAAATTATTAAATACATTTAACGTTAATATTCGTAAGTATTCGTGCCATGTTACTTAAACATTCACGATAAATGGAACTATGCTCATGAATATTTGTTTTACATGTCAAAGTCTGATAAATAAAGTGCCATTTTTTTGTTAAGATTTATCATTTGTAACGTCATCAGGAAAATGCACAGACACCTTTTGAGTAATAACCTTGAGTAAAATTTTAAAAGAAAGTTCACCTCACATGTTTAAAAAGCATTAAAGATGTGATATTGGTTATTGCTATCGTGAAGGAAGAAAGTTTCCGATGACGAGAGACATAATATGATGAAATGATGAGTCGATTATTGATGATGTGATCGTTTGTATGCGTAAGTATGCAATTAACGCATATAAAAAAGGTCATCGTAAAATTGAATCCAATTAATGGCATTTAAAGTTTATTTAACAGTTCCACAAAATAAATCTAGACAGCAAACTAGCCTTTTTGTAGTACAATCAGCAATTAAATTACCATATTTAAATAACTGTCGTCAGTTTGAAGAAATTAATCATGTTTAAGGTTTGCAATTATATCTGAAACAATTAAACTGACCAATTAATTTGCAAACAATTCATGCACATTCATAGTACTACAATACATGATGTGGCTGGACAGTAGTTTCGATAGTTTGTTGTTCAATAAAAATACATTAATTGGAAGGTGTTTTTTAAAGTCTAAAATATTTACAGTAAAACCAGCTTGTTTATATTGGTCAAACTATTACTTTGCAGTAACCAAAAACGAGACTAGATTTTCATACGAACATACAACTATATTAATTTTTAAAGCTAATTTATGTCTATAATAATTGTTACACAAAAACCTTTTAGTAGTCCAACTGTGTAGACCTATCCATTTATGATATTTTTCTTACTGTTCTACGTAAACAACAACATGCATTTTAGCAGTGACTTTGAAAATGAATGTTTATCATTGCACTTTACTTACACATTAAAGAAGTAGCATTAATTAGTTTTTTAAAAGATTCATTTCTTAGTTTTCTCGACTTTTTGCATTTTTCTATTATAAATATATGTGTAGTACATGTGGAATGATATAGTGAGTTTGTGTGGTGCAAATGATTATTTTATTTATATGCGCATTTATGATGATCCGTGACAAAAGTGGTTATTCTGGTTTGTTCGTATTTGCCTAATTAACCTTATTTACGTATAAACTAGTATTTACACTCAATCATTCATTCATGTTTAAGAATGTGTACAAACATTTGGATTTAATATCTAGTGCTTAATAGGCTAAAATAAATATACATGCTTTCTGCTAACTTTCTTTTTGTATAGGAGTTTATTTTACAGTTTTCCTTACTATTTGGTACACCTTTTCATTTTTACGCTTTTGAAATATTTATGTATCTCCTATTCTTACACATCCATCATACCATAAATATATAGTTTGTATTTGTATATTTTTTATTTATTTGAATAATCAAAGAGATACAATATTATACGGTGATAGTGATATTGAAATATTACGGCTTGGGCTTTAAAAATTACAACCAAAGGATACTGTGGGGTCCAGGAAGTCCTCCTATCTGGCAGTTCACCGTGCGTGTTTGACCATTTATTACAAAAATAGCGTCTGTAGACGGAGTGGCGATGTACTTACTGAATAGGCCTTGTGATGATATGGGTCGCTGAGGGCTTTTCCACTGCCCATGAACAAGAACAGTACCGACACCCGATACCATCTCAACTTTCCCTGTTGGTGAAAAAATAGTATGCAATGAAAAAATATACGTACGTAAAATACAAGTGTATTTGTCTATCTATTGTTTATGCATTTCTTGAGTACTACTAATAATATGAAAAAATAATAATATGCAGTAGTACAAACCTGATTCTAAATCTACAAAAAGAACATCGTCTTTATCCACGGAGCTCGCAAACAAGTCATACGTATGGGAACGCTGTGATGGAAAGAACGTGACATCACTAACATTCAGCGATGTTTTTACATCAAACGCAAACTCCAGGCCATTTTCTAGGAAAAAGAATAACCAAAATGAGCAAAATACAGTGAAATTTTTTATAAGATTTTTTTTTCTCTTTTTTACTTTAGCACCCCACCAAGGCAAGGTATATTTTCACTGTAGGAGAAAGTTCTTACCTCGAACGTACGACAGGAGTAGCGTAGTTCCGTCAGAGCCATGTGATACAGTTACCAATTTACGACTGTCCGGTGAAATGAAGGGTGTTCCATAGCGGTCCGCTTTAAAATACACAACAGAATCTGACAGAGCATCCATTACAAGCTGCCCCGTTGGTCGATTAGTAACGGGCTCGAAACATTCCACAATGACCATTCCATCTGTAGCGACATCAGTGTTCGTGGCAAAGTGAAAGTAACAAGTTACAAATTTTTATATCAAGCAATAATTATGGGTTGGTATGTACTTGTTAGTACGTGATTCTACTAGCAGCAATCAATAAAAATATCTGATTCGTCAGCACACCGAGTGTAGCAGAGAAGAGAGGATAATAATGCCATTATTGAAGCGATATATACAGACGGCATTTATTGTAATGAACTTTTTATTTTCGTTCGTGTGCCTCCAATCTCTATATTCCGCACTGAATGAAAAGCCTTGCATGCAGTAATGTTCGTCTTTTTAGTGTTGCGTCGACGCTATCACTGATTCTAATCAACCGTCAAGTAGCAACAACGTTAGCAATAACGATTACAGCTTTACAAGCCATTCTCAAGCTGTAACACTGACAGCCCATTTCCTTTTACAACACGTGGGATATTCAATTTTCTCTTTCCTAAAGGCTCACCAAGAAAGGTGCTCTCAATGCATTAAGCGAAAATGAAATGAGAAAAAGCACATTAAACATTTGTTCAATTACTGCTAATCTCGTCATTATTGCAATAGAATAGCTAAACTGGTTTCACGGTGTGCGTAGTACAATAGGATGGTGCACACAAGCGTATCAGTTTGTTGTGTGTGTTGCTTTCTCCTTTTCCCATTTTTTTGCTTATTCATGAAAGCTTGTATGGTTCAATATTACTTTTTGTGTTACTTTTTTTGCTTGCGTGTTGTTGCTGTGTACTGCGGCATAAGAGTTTGAACAACAATAAAAATGTTTTGTTTAAAGAAGTGTTAGTGTGGAAAACGGGAAACTACCACTTCACATTTGGCAGGGAATCTATAAACAAGAGAGGAAACCAACTGGGAGTAAGCTCAGCACAGCATTAGACGCTACAACTGCGGAAATCTACTTTTCTTCTAGAATCACACCTCCCTTCTCTTTCTCTGGTTTGTTACAAAGTAGCAGGAAATGTGTATATGCGTATAATGTATTATTACAGGTCACTTACACAGAGCTGAAAACTCTATATGCTGAGGAACACAATTGTAGGGTGTGAGATCGACCGACTTTGTGTACCTCAGGGCAATCAAGTCCATCTTGTAAAGTCCTCTGCCATTTTTATGAGACACATACCCATATCGAAACTGTGAACTAGACTTGAGATCCGGTGGTAGAAAGAGAGCCTCCACCAGGTCAAAATGACTGTCAATCGGCTCTGGATGCACTGTGTGGTGCTTTCGTTTCTCCTTTGCATCTCGAATCACTTGCAGCGTCTTTTGGGAGTCATCGTCTTCGGATCGCCAACATTCCACCCAGACCTGCAATGTTTAGTAATATTTTCGATGGAGGTAAATGTGTAAAACTGTAGTGGAGGTAGTAACATAAAATGATAGAAAATAGAAAAGAAGAAGAAGAATGCTAAAAAAATAGATGTAGAGGGGGGGGGATTGTTCTTTAACAATATACTCACCTGATCTAAATGGGGAACATAATGGAGTTCTACAGGATAGCGATCTGTTGGAACGACATCAACTACTACCATTTGAGTGGTGGATATGACAAGGACGCGGTCCATCTTGGGCTGGGACACGTAACTGTAGAGAAAAATTTATAAAATGTATGAAACTATCAAACAAATGAGTGTTATCAGTAATATTTTAAATCGAGGCATACACATAAGTGGATGAAACACGGATTGCTCGACCCCATTCACAGATCACTCCATGGTCTCCACAGACATACTCCTGCTGTTAACAAAAATCAGTAGAAGAGTTTGGAAAGTGTCAGCAGAAAAGCACATACATACACTAACCCATCCCATCATGTTATACACGTTCAAGAATAAAAATGAAGGAAATAGAGAATAGTTCGTCAAGTGACGTCTCATTGCGAAAAGAAACATCCTCGTACAAATTGCTTGTTCATGCCTATCATCATCATATATACATGACGGTTCTTTTCCACACTTTCACCGTATCACAATCAAAAGAGAAAGCGCCAAAGAAGCATACTGTTACGAAAAACTCACGTAAACGAAAAAAGCAATGCGTGTCATTCTCTTTCAACATGAAGCAACATCTATCGATATATATGACATCCATTTCCTTCTACATCTGAATCAATAAAACACGAGCAAATCACTGGGGAGGGAAAACGAAGTAAAAAAATTGGCGCTGGTTTATTTTTCAAAAAAGGCTTCGTTTTTCACTCCGTGTGTGTCATCTTCTTGAAAGTGAAATGGTAAATGTAGTGAAAAATGAACAAGCAAACCGTAAAAAATAGACAGACAGAACATGGTGATGTACGGACGACACATTTTCTACGAACGAGCTACTATTTCCTTCACCATTAACAATACTGTTATTACCTGTGTTCCGGGAATTATATCTGTCGCTTGAATTTGATGCTGGAGTCGGCAATTTGTTGGGTCATAAACGGAGATTCCCCGCTCGTGAAACACAAAGAACTGCGAGTCGTTCGCTTGAACTGTGTGAAAAGAAAAGGGAACAGATACTCTCATGAAACATTCATTATCATGCATGAATGTACATCTTAGACTGTACATGGCGCATCTCTCCAAGCCCTACTGTTTTCAGTAATTTAGTCAGTGTTTGACCTGCGATAGACCTAAATTCACTCTGATTTCAAGACTGTTGTTTGCTACTTGAAAAGTTCTTGGAGCATGTAAAATTGAATTTGCTGGAGAGATAGAGAAAAGCTAAACTGCGAACTGTTTTGTAGTTTTATTGTCTCTCTTTACTGTTTCAAATCATTTATACTTCAAATAAACAGCCTTGTAATTTGATTACGTGCCATTTTTACCCACTCAGCTAGTACATTAATGTATTTCCCATTAATGAATAGAAACTGGAACATGTACGGTAACTTGAGCATAAGAAGGCAAAAGCTGGCAAATGTTTGATCGCATTTTCCCCTGCCAATTAAATTCACCAACTGAAGCTTGAAAGTTAATAGTTGTTCAATATAAGCTGCGTTACGTATAAAGCTTTTTGCGTCATATTTTGGAAAGCGTTGAGGCACAGTACATTGTAGTAGTCATTTAATTTTGAGTTGATAATTATTGTACATGACCATATACAATTTATATAATTCAATTTTATATACTCTGTCACCACATTTAAAATTAGTTTTCTCTCAGTGCTCTTCATTCTGAGTGGAGAAACTGGAGTTTTCCAGTTATATACGTAACAGCAGCAGCATTACTACCTACGTTTCTTTATGTTTGCACAAGGGTACATTTTCTGGGGATATGCGATATGCGGGATGTGATACGTGAACCCAACCAGGGGGCTACTTGAGTTGCCCTGCAGTAGTAATTCTTGGTTTCCTTAAAATAAACCTAGAAAATCCAAGTATCGAGAGACCCGTATTTACATTAACATTGGTTAACCACTTTGCAAGTTTCTCAGTTACTGGGTGAAAGTGAGAAAAAGCAAACAACTGAAAGTACCATGTGACTTTGTCTCTTTCCAGGTTAAGCTTGTGTGGTGGCGGTAGCGAAAAATGTAATACAAAGTTCAAAACACCCACCTGTAGACGGAGATTGTTGATCAACAACTACGAGAGAAACTATATCCAATTTCTTTCCCACCGAATTTTCGCTTTTGCACATATATGCTCCAGTATCTGAGAAGTAAATATCTTTAATAGTAAGTCGTATTCCATCTCCCGTGACAAGATATTTGTTTGACATTTCCAAAGGAAGTGGGTCGTCATTTTTCATCCATTGAACAACGGGAAATGGTTCTCCCATCACTCGACATTCCATCGTGACATCCTGACCTGGACGCTCCCATACAATATGTGGCATCACTTTAACATCTGGAGGAGCTGTATGTATTCGCATAAAATTAAATTATATTGAATGTTCATTGTCAAAAACGGGGTTTCGTGTGCACGTAAATGGAGGATATATTACAAGTTATACATAGAACTGACTTAATGTACCTATACACTATCCCAATTCCCTTTACACTCAACTGTGACGAAAAATGTTTATGCAAATGGAGAGTCAGGGTGACATGCGTTTATATTTAACTTGCTATTTTCAAGTTGAGAGAAAGTTGACCCAAATGGGATGGATTTGAAAGGAATAAAAAATGTTCCGACAAAATTATGCATTCAGTCTTGTTAAAAAAGTTTCAAGCAGTTTATGAATATGCGGCTTCCTCTTATTCACAAGTTATGGGATTGGGGAATTTTATCCATTTATTTGAGCTCCCTTTCCATTTTACAAAGTTTCCCGAGAGGACTCAAGATAAAAGGGATTTTTTCAAAGGTTGACATTATACGAAATGGCAAGCTCTGACTACTCTAGACTTTCATTTTTCAATAAACATAAAGCCAAGACGCTATGCAGACGTTTATATTTAGGTACGCTAGAAACGTTCCTAGACACTTTTCCTATTTTCCAGTGTACTGCCACTGATACCTTCTGAGGGAAGATGAAAATAAAGTTTGATAAGTCGAATAAAAAAATTCCCACAGACAAAAAATTTGGGACATCTGGACCAAAAGCATGAAAAATCTAATAAAACCAAACGAGTTGATGCGGTTTAATAAAGAAAAATTACATTTTATACATCTTGCCAAAAATGTAACTTTTTTCCTATTCTCGTGTCCAAAAATGCTAGAAAGAGAGAATGAGTGGTTTTTTGGTAATACTAGTTGAGCAAACTACAAAGTTATTCTAACTTCATGTTGAAGTAATCATGAGCGTAATAATAGACTATTTGATTTTATGGAGCGTCCCCAAAAAACTATTATACAAAGCTGAATCCGAAATCCATATCTTCATAATATACCATTATTGCTCGTTGAATTTAATGTCCCCATAAGCAAAGCTGACTCCACAGGCTTCATTTCACACACAAAATACTTTGTAATGAAAATGGTACTTGATACGTTTTTCATGAAACTAGGAACATCAAACAAGAAGCAGGCTGTGTTCAAATGTTTACGGCCTAACATGGCAAAGCTTTTCCCGCTTTATTAATCGCAGATACTTGATTAGGATGTGTATAGATTGGTATGCTATAGAGGTCCTAACGATAAACCCAAATGACCATTAGGCCAAACGCTCAATTCAAAGGGTCAGAGGTCACGACGGTTTCGAATATTTTTAAAAGTTATCATCCATATAATATGCAATATCGACACATTACTTTGGATCAGCTTTTTAATGAATTATGAAACTTTAGTTGTGAAAATTCAAAACTAAACAATCTGTATCCAGTCCTGGAAAGTTATAATTGCAATAACTTTATAACGGCTTTCATCATAACTTACTTGCGACTTGAAGGATGTGAACTTGAACCACTTCCTGATTAGTTCTTATATGACAAGTGTAATTTCCAGCATGGAGGAGTTGAATTTTATTGAGGTAAAGCGTGCCATCTGAAAACACCCGCATTTCTTCCTGGTCGTTCTTTATTTCAATTCCATATCTCCTCCAAACAATCGGCATCGACGGGGTGCCTGTAATTTCTACTGCGCATTTGATTTCAAGATTTTCGCCCACTGTTGCTGAAATGTGCCTTACTTCCTTGTCCTTGTCCAAAGAGATCACAGAAACGCCTGCACATAAAGTGAATAAGGAATGTAAGTAACAATTGAAAAAGATTGAATGGATAATGGCTGTCATTTTCTATTTCAGTAGTGTATGATACAAAAGGAATTACGCGCCGTAAAGTACATGAAAATAAACGGACATCATAAAACAATATGGCTAACATAACATAAAACATACCATTTGTAGTCAATAAGCCAATATATTTTCAGATTTAAGAGACATTTTCTCAAGTAAAAAAGGAATAGAACATTTTGATGGGCATATCAATACAAAGTATTTTATTTTTGTTTTTTTCCCACAAAATGCGGAAAGCAAAGGGTGCCCTATTGTGCGAATCACGAAAGCTTACTCAATATGATGGGGATAAACTGAAAGGAAAAGAAAGATATAAAATAGAAAAGTGATTGAAGAAAAGCGACTGTTTCAATTTCTAGACAGATATTTAGGTATGTATACATACCTATAGTTAGTAGTTGGTAGGATTTAGTAATATAATATATGATATACTGTGATATTATTATATTATTGAAACTTTTATTTGAGGACATACTGTATAATTTGTTGAAAGCGGTATAGAACTCGTTGATGTTGAGCTGGCCATTGTGATCAAAATCGTCGAAACGAAGGAGATCCACTATATTGCATCCCGATGCCAACTTGCCCATCATCTCTTCTTTATCAATCTGACCACAGAAATCCAAACAATTTATTAATTTGATTCGAATCCAATCTCTAATTAATGCGAAGTTTGTTCGAAGAAAGAGAAGTGGGCGTATATGTGCTATTCCAAAAAGATATTTTATCATAGCATATTATCATCATCATATATACACGTGGTGGATTTTTTAGAACGATTTCCCTTCAAAACCCTCACGGAGATAGAGTTGAATGCAAAGGTTTTTTTGAGGAGAGGGAAAGAAAGAGGAAACAAACTAGCTCAAGGAGAAAGAATGGTGGTCCTAATATCATCTGACAAAGAAAACATTCATCCGTTATTGTTATCAGGCAAAGATTTACTGCTGAAAGGTCTCAGCTGCAGATTGGAAGGAGAAGCAAACTGGAGTTGTATAAAAGAAGTCCACCACAGGCACAAGTACATAAAGGGAGGAAAAGATAAGTTTTGAAAAGAGAATGGAAAAAGAAACCACAGGAAATAAGCGATCCTTTCATGTTGGTTTTCCGAAAAATACTTTGCTTCCAAAAATCATTTCTCTTCATCTTCTCCCACCATCAAGTTTGGCTGTTGTGCTCTCCGACCCGTCTCTCTATACACCCATCTCACTCGCATCGCACAGAGTCAAACAAAGGCCAAGTTATATATATCCATTTTGTAAAAAGACTTACCCGGTGCAGCTCATCATACTCCAGAGCTCCGTTGTTATTCCGATCAAAGTGGCTGAACCTACAGAAAAAGAAACATGATATAACATATGCTGATTTTTGCCCATGTGGATGTAGATTAGCATTAGTGCAGCCCCAATTTTATTTTCCTTTTCGAATCATTCGCTAATGATGGGTCAGTGATTGGACTGGATTTTTTCTCACAAAAATAAAATTAAGGGGTTTACAATAAATTAAAAATACAGAGACTTTCTCACATGAGACTTAATAGGTAATCTTTTCCCGCTTCAGGCCCGTCTCCGATAGCTTCGTCAAAGTAGAGTTTATCCGGAACATGTGACCCTTTGGCTGAATTCTCAGACTCCATTGCGGCTTTGAAATTACGAACACCTCCTATCATCCTTTCGTGATTGTACAACAGCAAATTATCCTAGGAAAATGTGAAAAGAACAAGAAGAGGGACATATCACAAATCATACATATTTATTTTATCTAGTAGTCGCCTCCACCCAGTGTACCTATCATAAATAAGTCTACCAAACACCTACATGTATACCCACGTTAGTTATAAGTATCTATATTTAATATGTGTGCAGTCTTTTTACGGTTCCCATCTTAACTTTTCAAATGCTTCTATTAATCGTGTTCCTCCATTCTTACTCCTTATATGCCAACTTTGTCAGGAAAGGGAAAATTACGTCTGTATTTGTTTCAGAAGGAGCAAACAGAATGATATATTGAACCTTTTTCTTTTATATTTTGAGAGTAATATAAGCGCTTTAGGACACTCCCATCCCATTTTCAATATTCCTTGAAGGAGGAAAAATACTTTGCAGCTAGGCACTAGCAAGAGAGGAAACAAGCAGAGGGTAACAGGAAGAAGAAAGAAAGAGTAAGCCAATTCTAGGAGACTTTTCTAAGCTAATGGTCATACTTTGTCGAAGAATCCATAAAAATCAACATCTGGAAAAGGGAGCAGCTGTGCAAGTATGAAAGTCTTGGACACTTTCCGTGTTTATACGCAAGCCAACCAATACTTTTTTTTCAAAGCTGGACATGGGCCATATAAAATATCACTTTCTAGTGGTTGTGGATAAACAAACAATGAAAGCAAAACCGCCACAGAGTACCCCGGCTCCCTTTCCCCATTTCCATGAGCTCCCGTTTTTCACCCTTGTGTATGTACGGTCTTATTTTCGCTTCGTTCTGGATGGATACAAAATCGCCATCATCATCGATGAGTCCAAGATACGCACATAAACATACTCCATAAACATATTTATGTGTATCAATGTAATAACACCGGCATCAAAATTCTTTCCTATTTTCGCAAAAAGCCACACAGAGCCACTTTTCCACTGCCCCAACTGTATTATTGTAATGTAATAACAGGGAGGAGAATGGTGCGGTAGTAAAATTGAAACGTTTTTGGCTTAGAAATTTTTGGATTAGCGCTCGGACCAAAGGGAAAATGAAAGTTTTGGGACGCATAAATTGTCACCGCTGTGGGGCTTTAACGGACCAACTGTCAGAGGATGACCAGAAGCACGCCAGCACAATATTTTCCATTTTCTCACTCGACATAAACATGTATGAACTACTGCTATAGTTTTATCACAACAAAAGTAACCACAAAACCAAAATACACAAAATATATTATCCAGAGAGAAATATAATTTAACACACCGACAAGATACCAATACCAAAACATTACATGATTATAGTGAACAATCATTTAGGTTTGTCCATTGAGTTTTTCAACATTCTCCCTAGTGAACGGAAACATGCAGATACACATATGCCAATAAGCCCCACACCCACAACAAACATCAGTAAGCAACAACTGTGAAGCAAAAACGGGAAGGAGGTGGTTGGAAGCATAATATTTCTATCTGTACAGAAAGTATTTATTAAAGCGAGGGCAGAATCTAAATTAGTTGCTGCAGAGTGGACATGAGACTAGAATAAGAAGGATGAAAAGGAGAAAATGCTGTATTTCTGAGCCCTCAGCAACTGTTTGGTAAACTTTGGCTACCTTTGCGGAAACATATATAATATGAGTTCACGTGTGTTTTCATAACATTAACTTTCACCCTAGCAGGCAGCTTTTCCCTGTTTTTCCTTCGTTTTTCCTTGAAATGCTGCTGCCGGTGCTTTATCTTTGAATACATAGAACGCACCACAACACAGTGCCTAAGGGTGACACACGTTTTATATATGGCTAGAGGATAGCTATATTATACTGCTTCAAATACTGATGATATCAAGGTGGTGGTATGGGACAACCCCATTGATGATTTGACGAGGAAAAAGGCGCGGCATATGGAGTTTGAAAGAATAAGTGAGTGAGGAGCAGGAGAATCCAGGGAATCCTGGAGTTACTGATCAGTAACCTTCTCAAAATTGCAAAGTGTATTGGATGCAGTGTAGCAAGAAGGACGCATATGTGGTTTACTACTTTTGATCCTCCCCAGACCTCATACAAGCGAAGAGGGAATAACGATCGAGCACCTTCTCTTCTGGAACGTGAAATGAGCTCTGGTATAAAGAAGAGAGGGAGGCAGTGAATGCGTAAAGAGCGAGAACGGTTTTATCACAATGTGTGCACTGATCTGTAAAAACAAAAATAATACAAAAAATTCTTCTGAGGAAGGATCGCCTTTATGCACATTTAGTTGGACAGATCGTGCATGTATCTGGCTATGACGGACTTTCACCCCAAATTATTGTACATTATACATTCGGGTTGATGAAAATGATTGTCTCGCATTACTTATTCACAATGAACATCTCGAAGAAAAATTGGTTTCAGGAAGCGAAAGAAAAAGGTAACGCATACGTGCATGTGAATCTCTAGTCTACTTACTATCCAACTTCATTCTGTCTAACAATAAAGGATGAATTTGTGAGCACACAATAAGGAAATCAGCTTCTTCATCTGTTTCTACTAGAATATTATTACACGGTTGGCTGAAAGACGGGTTCTTTCTAGGAAGGATGCGGTTGCTATTCCTCTGCACAATCATATCTCCGTGTACCCACATGGCAATACATCTATAGAAGTAAACTCAATCTAAACACGAGAGTTTCTGGAAAAAAGATGCCGTAGTTGAGGAAAGCAGCAGCAGAACTAAAAACGTGATGAACAACAACAAATGCATAATCATACAAGGACAAGCTACATAATATTATGCACACAGAACGCATGATAAAGTAAATAGAAAGAAAAAGAAAAAAAGGTTTTCCTAGACGAAATTTAAAATATGTAGACATAATTTTGTTTGCAATATGTACATGTCCTCCGACTTTGTAAAACTATTTGTAGAACGAAATCTCAAAAATGGAGAAAGTAAATCCAAGTCAGAGAAGGAAATAAGGTCTCCCTGAAGAAGAAAAGCTTTTGGACAAAACACTACCCGCGGACCTTTTGGACAGAGAGCTAGACTGTATACAACATGTAGAGAAAAGAGTACAAAAGAGCAGCAGACACTACCAATCTCTCTGTCCTTCCGTCATCTTTTGAGCCCTCGGCTTTCACATGTTTTTCGGCTACCCAATTTACTGTACGTGCACTTCCAGAAAGAAAAACATTTTTTATGCTGTCGTGACGTTCAACATTGTGTATTTTGTATGGAATGTCGGTATGCTTCTATTACATGTATATTTTGTGGAACATAACTCCATAAACTGAGCAAAGAGAGTGTGTACTTATTTTCTCAAGCTTAAACTCAACCTGCCTTTTTGACATACATTTACCTTGTGTATAGGTAGTCTAATATGGTTCCACTACTAATGTACAGGTTACTTTATTTTGGTTAGGTAATGTACAAAATGGCAAATTGCACGAAAATACAAGATTTGCCTGTAAGGAATAGAGAGATGTTATATGTTCCGTCATGGCTTTTACCCCTTTGCTTTTGAATATCTTCTGCTGATGTTGAAGCGGACGATGATTACGGTTACATCTTTCTCGAGGGGTAATCTTTAAAAAAACAAGCGACAAGTTCATACCTACAGTGTATATATCCGTCTATTGCAGAACATGAGCTTCTTACAAGATGCATTACAAGAAGATTCAAATATAAATTTTGCAGCAATAAAGAGATGAATGCTGGCATATTTTCCTACAGACGGCCTTTTGTTTCCTATTTTCTACGAATATGATGTGAACAAACGAATGCAAGGAATAGTGCGAACAGCACATACTACAGTCCATAATATGAAAATATTTCCAGTGTTTGTTTTAGAAGTGTATCAGGCAGGATACTGATGCATGCAGTTCATACTCAAATACTATTTTGAAGGTATATTGTCGAAAGGATAAAATGCATATGGATATGATTCGTATTTTTGCAGCTCTGTAGTTTGTATGAAATTGAATGAATGTAGGGTAGAAAGACGATAGTCGGGGTACTACAAAACGAAAACTTTGTTTAGTAACTCCTCTCACGTACTTTTAATATTTCATATTCCTGAGGCGAGCAAACGGATGAATCTCTCCTGATTTCTCCAGTGATAGAAGCAGAGCCACCAGAGCGGCCAGAAGAAGACGAGAAAAAGTTGTTGGCTGCTGCACCGTTATCTGAGGAGGTGGGTGATGATGCTGGTGCCGCTGCCGCCGCTGGAGCTGAAACTTGCCCATCCGAATTCAAAACAGAATCCAAGTCCACTTCAGAATCCAGTAGTTGCGCGTCCAATTTTTTCCTTTTGGGAGCAGGATTGTACCGCTCGT
Organism: Entomobrya proxima; assembly: GCA_029691765.1. NCBI lineage: Eukaryota > Metazoa > Arthropoda > Collembola > Entomobryomorpha > Entomobryidae > Entomobrya > Entomobrya proxima. The sequence continues at coordinate 19,867,987 of CM056168.1, forward strand.
CGAGCATCACTGGTAGGTCCTCACTTTCTCTATCAATAAACTCATCGTCGAAAGTATCTTCATCTGAGGATGCTTCATGCTTCCGTTGTTTCTGGCGCTGGGGTATTTTTGTTGACGAGGCGGAATCTCGATTATTCCTTTCACTGTTACTCTTTCTCCGCTTATTGCCGCTTTTAGCGTCATTCTTGAAGCCTTTCCTAACTCGATCATTCTCCTCGCCAATATCAATGTTGTCATCATCAGCATCCCCATCATCGGCAGTAGTTTCATCATCATCATCTTCTTCCTCGTCGTCCACTCTCTTTTCCGCGTTGTAGTAGTCAAAGCCTGCATCCGTGTCGGATTCATAATCTAAAAAAACAAACAGAGAAAACGAGACATGAGGCATTACTCCTTCTAACAAAACAGTCCCACACACACACAACAACACTTTGTCGACCAACCACCACACCGATACAGCCCATGAATGAAGTGATTCTGTTCTGTTCGACCGTGTCTCGCATACATGGCATCAAATAAAGGACTTTTATTTTCACACAAACCACACAACATACTCGTTCTCAGATTACGATTTAACCAGTCACGTCAGACAGTAGAGTCGCGACAAAAATTCCCTCTGCGACAGCTCGGGATTTTTCTTGTCACTACAGCAAGTTCTATACTCTTACACTGTGTAATTTTGTTTGGTGTGTGTAACACCGAGGCATGTAAAACCATTTCAAGTTATCTTAATTGGAGAAAGCATACGCTGTCCAAAAAAATCGTGCAAAGAACTCGCTGTAGTCCAGCACCAGTCATGAGGTATTACAAGAATTTCACAAAATATATGTAATTTCCCAATAGATTCAGTATAAACTTGTATACCTACGAAATACAGGCTTACATACTCTTTTTTCATTTTTTCATCACGTAGCTTTTGCCTCCACAAAAAATATTTTGCAGATAACGTCTCCTGCTGTTTTCCACATGTGCGAATATACCGATAAGAGATTCTTTACAACCACGGAGTTTGGTTTAGACAACAAAACTCTGTCTATTAGACTTATTGTTTATTGCTTCGCCATTTTTTTATATTTAGCCAAAGTTTGGAAGTTGGCATTATTTCCTTGTTTCTTTAACACTATATATGGCACACCACCAAATGCCAGCTTGATTTCCGATGGAGACATATTGCTAAAAAAACCTATGAGGAAGCACATGACTCCACGACTTCTATAACTCACCCAATTTCTCACCGAGAGACGGGAACAAATGAACAAACTTGCATGCAATTTTGTTTCTTTCATTACATGGAATGGAATCATGAAACTTTTGAAAACTTCCAACTCTGGTATTATTTTCCACTTTCATTTCTTTATTTTTTTCGATTTTTCCAAAAACTTTTTCCTACTAAATGTAACTTGGGGTCATACACAAAACGTGTTGGATTCGTGTTATCGTGCTTCTATCAGAACAGAATTGTATTGAAATAGACAGTTCCTATATCAAATGATGATCTATAGACTTTTTGAATACATCATGCAATGGTAAGGTATACATGCAAAAATAATAATACCTTATGCCTTTGAAATACTTTTGTAATAGGTATGTTTGTTTGCCTTTGTGAGAGCAAAAGGAAATAGCAGACACTGGGCACCAAATTATCGAATCATGGAAAATGCATTTATTAAAGTTCTGCTAAACAATGCCACTAAATAACTCTGGGTCACAGTTTTCCTACAGACGACAATAACTTGTTTTAAAAAGTTTACCGATTAAACTTATAGGTGTAGGTTTGGCAAAATCACAGATAAAGTGAAAGTGTGGTGGTGAATTGTTGAAAAAATGCCATGTGATGCTCCAACCTACTGCAAAATGCTATAAATCCGTATTCAATTTGAGATAGAGGGAATTTAATATAACGTGGATTTTAGTAATATCTTAAAAATGGGAACAAAAAGGTTCCAAAGTACTAAATGTATACATTTTGAATACTCTTTTTATAGAAAATTCGAGTTGCGTCTTTGTGCCTGTTTTTTTTTCTTCAACTTCTTTAAAGAAAAAAGTTTGTTCATATTTCTCGTTTTTCTAACTTGTTTAGCATTATTGGCAAAGTGTGCTAGTAACTTATATATGCGTAAGTATTACGAGCGTGAAAATGTGTATACTTTTTAAAACAACGTCAACATAACCGTAGCGCTTATAGTCAAATTTAGTATATTATTTTGATATTATGCATGGACATAAAAATATCATCTTCTAATCGAAGCCCTTTCTCGTGCGTTGTAAAATGAGATTCTTTCCAATATGATGTTGGCCCATCCTGTAATATGCAGGAAGATGACACAGAAACCAAGTCACCGGAAAATGCCTTATAATAAGCTCGTTCCCCTCTACACTCGACATCATTGTTGCATGAAGCAAAGCACATTAGTTGGGATGTGGGACTAAAAGGCATCAAATATCAGACTCGTGTGTCCCAAAAATAATAGCACAGCTAAACATTTGATTCTTAGCACTTGCACGAAAAGGCCGTATTTCGACCAGCTTTAACCACCCTCCGTGAACGGACATTCAGATTATAGCAAAAAAGCCACATTCCAAATCTTGCACATGCATAGGTAGTGTGCTTACATAAATACACATATTCGGTTTCCGCTGATCGTTACTCGTTGCGTCTTCCACAGGGTAGTGGTATGTCTTTGCATGCAATTGACAAAAAAGATGAAAACATTTACTTTACAGTCAAAAGTAATGCTGAATTTTAATTAATAATCCCAGAGAAAACTTAGTGTGCATTCTCTAATGTTGTTCCTACGACGCTCATTCGTAAGCCTTAATCCTTTGCTGCAGAATAAGAGCTCCCAAAAGTCTACTAGACCGCTTTTCTTTTGCTGATGATTGTGCTGCTGGCAGGTACACTCGTTCCATCTCAAGCAAACACAGAAGAAGTGTCTGAACATATTACCGTTCTGTGACCCATAATAATAGAATTGCACAAGGCGTTTTTCATTCATGCTGTAGAGAACCTCTAGTATTAGCAACGGAACACGCTGCAAATAAATAATAACAAATTCTTAGTCTGAGAGCTGCTACTTTCTCTCGCCTGTTTCGTCATTTTGTTATTGTGCGAAACATCAGCAAAAATATATTCCACCTGAATGCATAAATCCGGTTAAGCTAGAATTGCGAAAAGGCGTAGAGGCAGTGAGTGGGAAAAAGAAAATATCTTTCCCTACTTTATCCCTACCAGTTTACCTACTTTATCTCCTAGCAGGAAAATGGCAAAATAGCTACAATAAACGTTAGGCTGCTCGTCGTCTTCTTGATGTATTGGTACTTGGAATTGTAATGTATTATGGATGTGTATTGCACTCTCGAATTTCTCCAGCGTTCCCTTCGTACAGAGATTTGTGAATTCACTGAAATTTAATACGTGATGCGAGGTTTATACCTTTATAGGAATTATGGAGAATCCAATTGGATGAGAGGTGGTCGTGAAAATAAGATAATGCCACTACGAGAGCCGCCGTTAAGGCACGTTTTAAACTACGTGCATTTATGAATTTTATAGTTTATTATGGCAGCTTACTCCTTTCCTCCATGAAACGATCCTGTCGTTAACAGTGTGTCTGCTGAGACAACCTTACTCACCGACTATACGGATTTTACCGCGTATATGAACGGATTAAAGATATACGGGTATACAGAGAGAGGAGAAAAAACACGTCGGCTTTTTCGACCATCACAAAAGACCATTTCAATTTTATTTCCACTTTCTCATACAAGCAGCAATGGACTTGTAGGTTACATATTCCATGCAATATTCTTTTTTATATTGCACCATTTCGTCGGAACAACAAACTCAGCAACCGGATGGACGCATACATAATAAGACGATGTGTGCTGTTGCTCAGAAAAATGAAAGCATGAATGCATAGATATTGTAAATATAGAGCCATTTATGGAGAATTTTTCTTTTATCTTAGATTCAGTCCATCTGTACTCCACTATATTCATTCAGAGCACAAGCAGCAGTGCAAAAATTATGACAATACGCCCTAAAATTATTACCGAAATAAATTTTTTCATGACTTTCTACTTAACTTCCATTTCTTCCACGAGCACTTAAACAACAGGGACACTACAGTATTGTTGGCTTTATTATTATTATTTTCCAAGAATAGTGGAAAGAGTGACTTGCATAAATTTCGTTTCATAATACAAATATACAGCCACGTAAAGCAAAAAAAAATAGTTGAGAGGTGAAGCCAGGTAGGCTGTTTTTATGCTTGGATAAATTATAAATGTACCAAAACGGGGGCAACAATTTTCTTATTATTATTTTGCCTATATTCCAGTTTCGATGAACTGCCGTACAACGTCTACGAGTTACGAGAAACAAAAGGAGATTCAAACAGAGAAATACAGCAACTTGTTATTCACAGCATGGCTATCAAAAGTTTTACGCAAGGCCCAAAGTATATTTGCCCTGGTTGATTTATACACAAAATTATAAGAGGAAAACTTTTGTGCGTGTATGATAGAGGATAAACTTTTGCAACGTTTTCCGAGCCATTCACCAAAAATAATGCATATTTATATACAGAGATTGACGTATTGTTAAACTAATAATAGCTTGGGAGCTAACCGTGATGAGTCCTGGATTTGCTTCGTGATCCACTTTTGGATGCGTGACTTTTGCGGAAGCAGGCATTGGAGTGGTCAACAGCTAAATGCGAGTTGAGGAGACAAGCCGTTCTGTGAAGCTCACAGTGGCTGGCGTATCGTCTGCCGTCCGTTCCACATATTTCCTTTCTTCTGTCCTTACATTCTCGAATACAGATGCACTCGGGGGCTCCATCAGAGCCTCCTCTACACTCTCGACCGTGACCACAGTACCAGCCCTTACAAACGTCGGATTCGTCTGAAAAAAAGTAGGAAAATTCCAAAAATATTAATCAGCTTATCATAATCTCTTTGTCATACTTTTTTCATGGTGAATCAGCACAAACTTGTAAGTACCTGATTTGGAAATGTAAGTGTGATCAGGTTCTGGTCCTGCAACTAACTTGGACGATTCATGTGGATGATGATGTCTCGAGCTCTTCTGTAACGGACAAAAAAAATTGATTATGATTTGTGTGAAAGTAGGCTACGAGTAACTTGTATTGTTATATTATTTAATCAACATAGTTTTTAATTTGTTATACGCTCTTTTCTCCTCATTTTGTTACACTCGAATCTTTTCATACATGACATGCTTTCATTTTATCACATCATTTAGGAATCTGATGTCTACGCGAGATAAAATGTGCCAGTCAAAAGCAATCTTCAACAAGGAACCTTCCCTTGAAAATTGTAATTGCACGACGAGAGGTAAATAGAATGTGTGCTGGGCCTTTTTCATTTTAGAATCTTGAATTTGCATCAGAACGGCACGTAATGTCTGCCTTTTATGTGTGCATAAAATGTAGTCAATTTTAAAGGTTCTTTTATTATCACACACACAAAACACATAAATGTTCTTCCATATAGCACTTAAATGCATCGTATTACTAGGTATCCCTCTACGTATTCAACAAAGGAGTATGGTGAGGCTTATTTAATCACATTTCCTCTTGCGTGACTACATTCAACATCCAACTCAAACTGACAGAAATGGAAGTAAAAAGCCAGCGGAACATAAAAGAAGAAAAGGGGATATCATTATTGAATAAAGAGCTGAAAAAAATTCGCCGTTTTAAATACACTGACTGACTTTCTCTCTCCCCTTACTATAGTTCAGGCCAAGAAGCAAGAAAGACTACAGTAGTAGAAGAGGAAAAGTGAGAAGACGGAGAAAAAGAAGGAAACAGAACATGAGAGGAAGAACTAGTTCAGAGGCAATGTTTTGATTTATGAACACTAATCTTACCATATCGCCCAATTTATTTTTCATGCTCAATTTCCTCCAAGGAGTATTTTATAGTTTTTTCTCCTTTCATATATAACCGGTACATAGGTATACAAGTATCCCAAGTGCTTGCTTTCTCTTTCTTTATAAGTATAGTACTCCCTCTTGTCTCATTATCAATTCTCTAGGACATATCTATATATGAACACGCTTTTGTAGAAAGTTGACGTTTAACGTAGAGCTCAGTCACATAAATGGAATGTAATGTGTTAAGGCATGCGTACATTTTTGTACAACAAAATAGACATAAGCATTAAAAATTGGAAAATGAAACATTGCTCCATTTCTGCCGCTACATTCTCAATGGCACGTAATATATTAAATGCAGATGCTAAGATTTCATTCAAATTAGTGCAATGCATGAAACGGGAATATTACGCAATATACAAGTGAAAGTTAATATACAAAACTGAGCGTACAGAGCTCATGTTTTGTTTTGCTTTCCTTTGCAGTGTAATCATAAATTGGCAAGCATATGTAATGTGTTCGAGAATGTGCTTCAAAATTCCGAATTTTCAAATGGCTCTATATTCTTTATATCCAAGAACGAAAATGGTAGCACAAGTGTTTAAGTGAATTAGGTAGCTCTCTATATTTCATTTCCAGAATGAGAAAAATAGTTTATTGTGGACCGATATCCTTATTGCTTTTGGTTGGATCTTCTTTGATCTTCTATGTATTGCACATATGTGTACCAAAGAGATTAAATTGACTTCACTGTTGCTCTGGTCTTGATAGTTCCCGGAATTAAAATTCACAAAACGAGATTCATTGTTGGATGAATCGCTCGCGGAGCGAAGGATTGCCCTCAACCTCACAAACTACAAAAAAATCATAATAATATACACTGGCATGTTCTCAAACAACAATGCAACAAAGTTATAGACAAGAAGAGTTGAGCGAGAAGCGGTGGATAGAGTATAAAGGTAGGTAAATTATTACAATGTTTCGAGACAATGACAAATCTCCAGAGATGCTTAGGTGGTTTTTGCGTATGTAAACGATGTGAATAAACTAATTCCATGCATTATTCACCTGAAGCAAATCAAGGCAGACAAGATGTGAAGGAGAGCACACACGGCTTTAAAACCCAGAGAAGCACTTGATATTCACCACCACTTGAACATGCAAAACATATTGTACAGCTGGAATAAAGAGCGAACGCAGTGACTAATATAATATTATGTGGAGTGCTGGTGGTGGTGTTTGTACTTGTGGTGATAGTGTGGTACGGTGGTGGTGCGGTGGCAGTGCAATATATATTGTATAGGAATAATACCCCATGTGCCTAATATTATGTGCACACAGACAATTCAAAACGGCTAGGAAGAGCACATCTCTGGAAGGGAGTAGAAAAGTTAAAAAGGAAATCAGGTCAAACCTCTGAGTGAACTGTGAGTCTCAAGGGAGGAACATTACCATCGGTGGTGGTGGCACGGAGGCAGTGCAGTCAGGCACCTTTAATATTAGACAACTACTAAAATACAACAAAGTATAATGTATGCATTCATTCATTCGTTGTTTCATTCATTCATCCAGCCAGCTGCCTACAACTTCTTTCTCAGGGATATTCGAACCAAACGAATGCAATCAGATGGAAGTTATTCAGAAGAGACAGCGACGGCAATGAAACAGAGAAAACGTACTGTTTTGTTGTAACTACTACACACATGACATGGAAAAGGGAATTTGAAAAAAGCTTGCAGGATCAGGCGGCAGTGTGGTGGTAGTGGCGGTGGAAATGTATTGAATATTTATGGGAATAGGTTTTGACATCTCCAAGTGGATATTTGACTTGGGAGTACTGCACAGTGTACGCATTCCCATAAGACAACAACCGAATGCGGAGGTGATTTGGTTTTGTAAAGTATATTGATAGTGTGTGAAAGCGTATTAAAGCAAATACATAATGTTGTTCAAAGTCCAAAGTTTCTTCATGCGCACATTGCTTTCTTATGCAATGAAACGACCTTTTCCACCTAATCCCCTTTCTCCTTTTTCAATTGAACTGATATATGAATGCAATATCGTCTCATTTGTTCATTCCTTTTTCAAAGATTCCCTTTGCCTTGCCGAACTGGTTCTTTACAAGTTGGCTGAACAAGGAGGATGTCTTTCTAGGTCTTGATGCTTTCACTGTATTTGTGCCGATAAAAAGGCAAACATAACGTCAATTCAAGTGTTACGTAAAAGAATGGTGCATTGGTATGTAGTATGTAGTTTTATATAGACCAATGTCGCTTGCATTATAAATTTAATTCAAGTAATTTAAACAAATTACTCGATTTTTAAAATGAGAATGGAAAAGATGCTAATTGATCTTGATTATCAAATGAGCTGTTGAAGAATACTTTAGTCCTTAGCGTAAAAATATAAAAGCATAAATAAAGCGCACATTGCTGTTCATTCATGTAGTTGGAAATTTTTACTTTACAGGTTAGATTCTGACTTGTCAATAATTCATGGAGCTATAATTGGAGCTTTCAAAAAAGCAAATGCACACAACCCGGGTAAAATCCTCAATTTAGTTGAACCAGGCTAACCTGAAATTTCTCACAGCATTCGGCATTATTATACAGATAGTTTGACGTTGGTCTAAACCCATGACTTATTCTCTGTACTCGACAAAACAAAAGTGTCCATATGCTACTACTGTAGCTGTAATACAAGCTTATGTTTACATTCTGTCATGTTGCAACCTTCTCTACAGCAAGAAGTAATGTGTCAGATATCTTTGCATCCTCTGTTGAAAATCATGTTTGTCTATTCACGAGAACAAGAATTTGTCATCTTATACAGTTTCATTTTGTCATACAGTTTGTTTTATTTAGATAGTTGAATTTCCCTTAGATTAGTCTTCTAAAACAACTCCAGTGTGCTTTTCGTCCGCCCCTATATTGCAGCAGCAATTGGCGGAAGGGAAAGTATAATATATTATAATAATACCTAATATGACTACCACATTTTCCCAAATATCAACAACGAGCTTCTCCACATACTTGTGGGGAATGACAGATTAGATCCTGTTGGTTTTCCTAGCAGCGTAGACAGATTGTAAACATTTATTACCTGAAGGAAACAACTTCATTCTTCCCCATATAAGATGTGCTCATTCAAGTGGAGGAACAAACGAACTAGAACCATATACTCTCCCTAAATACATGGTTTTCGGTCTCATGATATCCAGACGCATGTTATGTGCTTTTCATTGCGGTTTTAAGATTTTCTAAGAAAATCCTCAAGTTTTAGTTTATTCTGTGGAAGGTTTTACAAGGTGGAGAAAGGGAACGGAATCACCCCTTGAGATTGCTTTCCGAGAAACTTGTTTATCCGCAACACATGGAACTCATGCAAGCATTCATCCCTATATACTCACACTTCTCAGACACATACGTTTATTTGTATCATAATATATAATATCAAATACATGTAAAAAATAAGGTTTATCCAAGTGGCACTACGACAATGAAAGAGCATGGGAAAAATTCAGAACAAACAGTACTTTTTTGAAAGCAGAAAATCACATGGGCTTAGGCATCACCAGAACTTGTCTCAAATGCCACGCACAATATATTTATGCTGGGATACCCGAGTGTATACCTCTGTGCACAGAATTTAAATCGCTTTTGCGTTTTTTTCATCGCATAGGAATAAGTTATGCACTGAACAATATCCGCATTTCAGGAAAAATGGCTTTAGAGAAAATAACGCGGTAAGGGGTGCTGAGAATTCAAATATTAGTGGCAAGCAAGCACATTCACCGCAGATATACTGCCACTAAATTCTATCGACATTCCAAAAGTGAAATTGTCTTGCTTCATTCAGTTTTTGTTTAATTTGCTTAGTACACCAGAGCGTAATAATAATAACATGAACTGTGGAAAAGTTGCAAAAACGCAATTCGCCGTAAACAGAAAATAACTATTCTTCAGATGGTTGCGAGTAAACCTAGTTGTAGGAAAAAGTGAAGTAATATATAGTGCTGCTTTGTTTTTCCAAATGAGAATTGTCGCATCACATAGTTTAGATTTTTAGAGGATGCGGAGTCATGAATGTATCCGGCTCATTGCGCTGTTCTCATCATCATCGTGTTTTATGCAGATAAACTGTCCCCACCACACGTACTTTTCCCGCAGTTAGCGTAAATTATTACATAACCCATGAGAAACAATCGAAACAATTCCCCCTTGATTTGACAATAACCATTATGTTTATTGAACCATAAAAAGTGTTGTAATGGTTGGAAGAAACAAGCAAATTAAGCTAGTCTGTAATGAAATTTCATTTTCGTTCCAACTAAAGCCAACTAGTAGGTATTTACATGTATCTTACATTTCGTTATTTTGACAAGTACCCTGAAATTTGTTTACAACGTTTCTGTAACTCACTTTTGTACGGAGTTCTACACAGTTTTAATTCCTTTATACCTACTTACACGCTTCTTGCTCAGTATTTCAAAGACTCGTTCTCAAAAAACAACAACAACAAACTTTTCAGAATATTTGAAGCGGTAAAGTAACTTTGTCTGCAAAGTAAAATTATTTCACTTTTCAGATTGATGATGGAGGAAAGGATAAAACCTGACATATTCAATTTCCGCATCAATGTTTAAATTCATGAGCATATGTGCCCAAACTCGTGTACAGAAGAAAGGATAAAAAACAAGCAATCTTGCAAAGCCCTTACTTTCATCTATTTTTACATATCTTATGCCTTATTTCACATACTGCAAACAAGAGCAATAGCAGGCATACAGAATGGGAAACCATTTAAAATCACTCACTTCAATTTACAATCCTAACTTATGCAAGGTTTTCCTGCAAATCAAGAACAGACTACTAGTGCTGACTACTGTTCCTGTCACAAGATGAATTGACAGGCAACTTTGGCAAATAGCTGGCATATATACAATGTACTTTACCTTATATACCAAATATAGGACGAACCAAACAACCAGATTGTATAGTATAATGTATGAATACAAAAGCGCACAACCAGGAAGGATATGAACGATCCAGTTTTACATGAAATTGTAGACGGAAATGAAAATTATTACTTGAACACACGAAAGAATATATAGCACAGGGTGTTTTACATTTTTACAAGGTCTCAATTCTGATTTTGATTTCATGCTGAGAAAATCACTTTATCAAACACACCACAAAATTACTGCAGCAGCCTGCAGCTGATGATACGGTCGGAATCAATTTGCTCTCCACCCGCGTTAAAAATAACGCCATGTGAAGAGCATTTGAGACGTAAAGCCATTATATCAAGACAAAAGCTTTCACCACCTTTCACTTTTATAAAAATTGCAGCGTATACAGCAAACTGCTTCATACAACGGCCGCATTCCTAACTGGCTTTGAAAAATCTCTGTAAATTGGTCGCGGCAAATCCTTTTCTATATATTGTGTAAAACCTCCACAGATGCAAGTGTCATGTAGTTTGGTAATCTTCAATAGACCAGTAATCAATTTTGTTGTTCACACCATACACCATGCAATGCAAACCTCACTAATCTTTATACTCAAAGCATGATATCATTTAAGCTTGCGATATGCATGTTTATACTTTGTCATTATATTTTCGCTATACACTAATTCTGAAAGTAAAATTACTGCATATGAATAATACCAATCTATTCCTGTATATACTTGTAATACCCTTGCAAATATGTATGGTATTTAAATGTTTTACCAAAATCAGAACACCTCTCTACGAAGTCTTTGGTTTTTAATTTTGTTAAAGTTAAAAGATATATTATGACACGAGTGCTTTTTATGTTTCACATTTTTGCTTCATAACTATTTCATATATGTTCATAAAATTTAGATTTCACACTAAACATAATCGTCGTATTTGTTAGTGACAGTAGCAGGAGCCAGCAATTTAAAAACGATTCAAGGCACATAAATAATATATTAACTATGTAATGTTCATAGCAAACTGAAAATACTAAATCTTTATATACATGATGTATATATGCATTGTATTCGGTTTAATACTTTTATGCATACGTGACAAGTGCTTTTTCTTGCATTCTTTACGCTTAAACTGTTTTGACATGTCATTTGTAGAATTCTTTAAAATGAGCACGTTTACTCGTTAGAAGCATACATCACTGTTGACGAAATCCTTTTGTGCGTTGAAAGTAAAAAATGAGATACGCAAAGGATTTGTTATATAAAAAGTGCAAACAAATTTGTCGTGATCTGGTGCTTCAGCGTCCTTTCTCTTGCTGCTTTTATGCTTTTACTACCATACAGCAGAAAAAGTCAACAAGTACACATGACAAACAAGTCAAGGGAAAAATTGCTAATTTTAAATGCTTACACATACATGTATTCAAAAATATTTATATGCATGCAGTGAGTTTTTCAGCATGTATTTTTCAATTTTAACATATCCGCATACTCCAAGGGATTTGGCCTCTAGAAAGTAAAGTATGCACGTGTTGAGGCTAAGGCTTACGACTTTTAGTTTATATTGCAAGTCGATCTTAGCGAAAAAGAAGGATTTTATGTTGGCTGATTCAACCATTTCCCTGATGAATTCAGTACAAACAAAAATCTTTGGATAGCTTAAAATACTTTCCACGGCTTTCTTATTCCAGTGCTTCAAGTAAAATAAAGTTGGTGATACAACTGTATGACTAAAGTAATACAGGTTTATATTTCCATCAAAGACTTTGCTTTCCTTTTGAAGCAGATATGACATAAAAACGGGAACTGATGGCTACCACATTTTTAAAAACTGTCATTGTATCGCATCTGTCTGCTGAATTGAACTGAATGCAAATTATGTTTTGAGTCACATAGTGAACCTCAAAGTTGACTTGGATGTTTTAATCATCTTAATTGGCTCTAGTTCTTTCCAGCAGTGACATTATACTGTGTACGCCATTTCGTTATAGTTATCCTTGTTCTAACCTCTCATCCAGGAAAAGGGGAAAACATGAAAAGTAAAATGTTTTTCCATTCTTTTGAAATGACGAAATCTCGTTTCCTTTTCACGGACGACACGGGAAAAACAAAAAAGTCATGAAAATCTCCAGAGATTTCTTTAGCATTTTGTTACGGATTAACCATATTTCTTAAGTGAAAAGGCAGATAAGAAGAAGGAGAATAGCTCCACAGAGGCATGTTATACTCAACATTAGAAAATGTCACAACCAATCACATTTTGCAATAAAAAAGCCCAACTTTGAATTAACCTACTTGCAAAAGGGTAAACTTTCCCAGCTGGCTTTTTTCGAAGACTTCGTCAATGCACCCATGCTACATCGCTTTCACCATTCAAGTCTTTATGACAAGTACGACTAGCACCACCGTCACCCGTTAAAGTGTTACGTACTCCACTCAAGAGTAAATGAAAAGAAGATACTTACCATCAAAATAAAATGGTTAGAGGTGGTTGCGTACGTTTACGGTATAGCTATAGCGTATGTGTAGCATGCTTTAGGTAAGCAGAAAATGCTTTCATCCATCCACTTCCAATGTCCTTCCATGTCGAGCATGAACTTGGGTAAGTAATGTAATGTTAGACAGTCATGCCATGCCATCCATGAGATAAGAGAACGTTGTTGTTGTCTGTTCTCTGTGGAGGCACACGGCCCACCATTACGTGTGTAGTCTTTTGTTCACCATGCAGAAAGAATGAGAGAGAAATGTACGAAGAAAGGTGACAGTAAAGAATAAAAAGGCGAACGTTTACTCATTCGCTTCTCTTTCTTTGCACTTTCTCAAGGGGGTCATCAACTTTATGAAATGGGAATTGCCGCACAAACACACATACAACAAACACATTCACATATTTAGTAAAACACACACTCTACTCACACAAGTAGTTTTATCGTGGCATTTTGTGAAAAAGTAATAGGAAAAAAGTGGTGGTGGCGGTGGGTGCACAAGGTTTTTGCATGAGAAAATGTCAACATAAAGCAGCATCCCTGCTTAAGCCAACTGTCAAGTCTTTGAAAGATAGAGCAGAATGAAGGAACCAAAAAGTGTCCAAACTAGAAGGCACGACTGAGAATGAGAGAATGGTGCAATTCAGAAGAGAGGGAAAGAATACAGCGTTCAACAGTAGTAGTACAGCAGCAGAAAAAGAAACAGACATAAAGAAATAAACGTAAAATAACATATAATGTAACATTGCTTCACATTACACAATATTTTCCCCATTTCATTTCCTTTTGCTCTGCCTCTCTCGTTCTCTCCTCATTTCTAGGAGTGACTACTGTCTAGTAGAAAGATACGGCGTTATGTTCATAGATCGTCGAGTGTGTGGGATGCTTTCTTTTTATTCTTCAGAAGATTGTGCTTTCCATAGAAAAGCATCGTCTTCATCTATTTCTTCAAGTAGTTATACTTTGGTTGCTTATAAGAGATGGAGTATATTCATTTCATGACTTTCAGTTGAGTTTTTAGGAAGTAAAAAGAAAATACATTTTTTCTCTGAGGAGAATACACAACAAAACACCTACACACTATACACTATAAAGAATGAGATTTGCGATATGGCGGATTTCCTTGTTGCTCTTATGTAATCTTTACGCATTAAAACATCAATAAGTTGCTACTCATAAGTTGTAATATTCTGAACCTATAAATATATTACCCTTCGTAGCTTCTTCTAAATCGTCCCCTCCTTCTTCCCAAAACACGTTTGCTTGTTTGTAGCAAGCGAATCGCGTTTGTATATGCGTTTCATTATAATATGATTCAATATGAATCTCTGCATTAACTATTACAAAATAAGAGTCGTTGACTCATTAAAAATGAAAGATTGTAATTGTATTCTTCTACCTGTGTTTATTGTTTGGTACAATGTATTTTTACTACGTCAATTTATTACTTATGACATCCGTTCGTTTAGTTTATTAAGTTTTACCATTCAAATTACTTTGGTAGGGTTCATACTAAGATTTTTTGTATTGTGGAGTTGTGGAATGGAAAAGATACTGTATATCAAAGAGAAAATGCATGCCAAGGTAAGCGGAGAAAGCAGTGAAGATTTGTACATTCATTAGAGTGTATGCACCTGCATCAACTGAAACAGTCTTTTATAAGTTCTGGTATTTTTTCTTCTGTGTATTGCAGTCTTATGCTTAAACAACGGATGCCTCACTCACTCCTCATATAAATAATAATATTCCTTCCTTTTTTCATATAAATAATAATATTATTCGTTTTTATTTCCTTTTTTCGTTTAAAGGCTCTACAGAGCAGGTGTACTCTTTTTACCTTCTTCTTAGACAAAATACATTCGTCTACCTTCATGTTTTTATTCTCCTGCTTTAGCTTTTCGAAAGAGAAAACAACTTGAATGAGCAGCTGAAACACACATTATCTCGTTAGTTCGTAAATATTCGTACGCGTGCAGTAACAGGGTTACATACGTTCATACGTATGGCTTTCACTTTTTGTACTTTCAGCTTACGAAGGTATTTTAAGAAAAAAAATTTGATGAGTCGCTCAAAAGGTCTCTTATGTATACATTACATCTTTGAACTCGCAAGGAGAAAAAAAGTTGAAAAAATGGAAATGGAATGGGGAATTACAACAAATAAGATATGCAGGTTTTAGTATCGGGGTTTAGCATCATAATATTATGCATGTATGTTTGAGAAAATGAAAACTTTATTCTACACAACAGACAGGTATTCAAATTTATTTTTACCGCTTATCATGGCCAGAGGTGTGTTTGCTTCTAAAATTTTATTATACTCTGTTGGCAACCCTTTTTCATTTATAACTAACAAGAATACCATTCTATGAAAATATAAAAGTACCTGGCTATAGTAATATCGAATGGCTGGGTGACTCTGGCTGGGGGATGTTTATCAAATGTATTTCGTCTTTTATCAAACAAAATATGGTCTTGTTTGATCATATTTGGAAATTTTAGAAACAAGCAAAACGATAGGTTAAACTTTTACAGAGATAAACTGTCGGAAAATAACATATCCTTCCATCTTGAAATTGAAGTTCATTTTATTAAATTAAAGTACAATTCGTATTCAAAGGAATGGTGGAGGAATGGGTATTCAGAGCAATATTTTTTACAGGAAGTGAAATATGAGATAATATGTTTTTCTATGAGATCCTTTTCCAATTTTTCATCTGCTTGAATAAAATTAACCAACCGTTGTTGACTCAGACAGGATACGTGAAATTTTCTACAAACTTTAAGGGAAGACATACAACGTGAATGTAATAAGAAAACCTTGTATTTCTCATAGTTTACAAATGGGTTACGCTTCGCATTCAAAAGCATTACTATAGATTAACATGAAAAATTTAAAACGCCCGGTCAATATAAGTTTACAATGCATCTAAACTAACTTTTAATTCACTTTATTCCTGATTGTTAAGTAATCAAGTTAGGAATAAAACAACGCAACCTTGTTGTGCAGTTGTGCAAAGTAGAGAAAATATCTTCTGGCCCAATTCTTTTACTGAAAGCATTATTGTATAAAAAGAATTTTTGAGGAATAAATAGTTCCACTTAAAGTATTATTATGAAATACTGTCGAAACACAAAACAAATGGATTGAACTGTCAAAAGTGCATCGTGAAATGATACTCCTGGCAGGATGAGTACTTCTATATATAATTCCGGATTACACCGCTTTTGGGCTTTAAGCTCTTTTGTACACAAAACGGGATGGATGAGACAAAATGCAAGCCCTTTACTGCGACTTCCTTGGCGGGAACAAAAAGGCAGAGAAAATTTGTTACCCTGTTATGTGTTGTACTAATGTCAATAATATCTCAATGTTACTATAGTAGTAAGTAAGTACTGTAAAGTAATAATGAAAAGCCAAACAAATAGTAAGCAAAAGAGTATTAAACCAAAGATTTAACTTTAACGAAGCGTTTAATTGTTGAATATAAAAAGTCCTAAGAATATATAACAAACTTATAGCTATATTTTATATAGTTTAAAATAGGGTTGTATTTTGCTCTCGCCAATTAATAAGTTATAAGTTCCATGTTCTTTGAATAAAGTGACCTATCCAGTTACAAGTAACTGTAAAAATATGTAAATATGTTCAATATGAACAATAGTGAGCAGTGCTTGTGCTTTCATGCATTGGTTTGCGCATATCCAGTTTTCGGCGGGATTTCTAGTACAAAGTCTCTAGAAAGAACCGACAAAAATCCAGTCAAGGAGAAGGCCGTACTTGTACGTTTTTGGACTTTTTTTCTTAATAAGCATTATAGATTCACTGCTTTTAAATCGAATCTCTCGTATGGCTGCCAACCCTTCTGCTTTTCCATCCTCCAAAACTATTAACAAGGGACAACGCAACCAACGTTTTTGGCATACATATCGGAGCTGACTTTAGTATATACCTTAATGTACAATGTTCTCAAAAAGGATGGAATTGCATTCTCCTTGCTTTTTGGTAAGGGCTAAATTTCATAAAAGATTCCTCTTTCTCTCTATAGAAGCGGTAGTGATCGCACTCAGAAGATCCGACTTCAATAAACCCTTTATTTCTGACTGAGTGCCCTTGGGTACTTCCATATTGGAATTGGAAATGTACATGTAATACGCCAGCATAAGACTGACTGCGTATGGAGAAGACGATGCAATAAGTTGCCTAAGATCATACATGCTCCTACGAATATCGTTGAAAAAGCTTTCTCTCTATCCACTGTCAACTGTAATATTATTAGAGTAGCTCACTTTTTAGACTTTTACTATAAATTGCACATCATACTGGGCACATCATTTTCTGACTTACTTTGCAATGCAGGAATTTTGTCTTTTGCCTGTTATATTACACCCTCACAAATAGAACTTTATACTTAATGACAAAATCAATAGAAGAGTCATCCGCCCTTTAGCATTGATGCAGCTTTGCCTCCGCTCATGAGCTTTTTCTTTCCTTCAGAAAGGTAGCTTAAAGAGATTCACCTCAATATCCATATCTCCAAAATAAATGCTATCAGGAGAGTTTATATAATGCACACACGCTTTCTCCGGAATGGAAGATTACATGCATTCAACCAAATAATATGATCATATTTAAACCCCACTATCCGTTTCAGGTGGTTTGCAAGTATGATTTTTCTTATCGTTTGGATCGGCATCCAAGCCATGAAAAAACCGTCGCCAGCAGATGGTTGCTGTAAGGGAATTACATATCTTTCTGTGTGGTAACGCAAACATCAGAATATGAATCCAGCTGTACAACTTGATATATTATTAAAAGTGGGGTTTCTGTCAGTACAAGTCACTTTACTGTAATAATTACATAATGTTAAAGTAGGAGCATCTCAAATCGTATGAGCATAAAAAGAAAAACAAACTTCTAATACATTGCTTGTTAATGTTTCTATTTATGGCAGTAACCTTTGAGCAAATCTTTTGCATAATAAATGATATAAATGCCAAAGCGTAATAACAAAATTACATTTCAAAGTCAGCTGCCAGTCACAGTACTACAGGTTTATAAATTAAACCCAAAAAGAGTAAAAAATTGATGCAGATAATTGAAGGGAAATACGGATTCTGTTTTCATCGTGTAATAAAACCCAACCGTAGTAAATGGTTTTATGCTGACAGCTAAGCAGCTTGGTTTATCGTCCACTTATTATCACACTGTGTTCTTGCGTAAGGCCTACTGGACGAATTTCATGGCATGAAAAGGAGTAAGACACACAAGAGAGCCGCATAAGGCATTATATTAGTTACATTTTGTCTTTCTATGTGAAATTCCCCTGTGGCATTTATAAAAACTCTGGACCGTTTTGCTGAGTGACGGCTCGGTAGCGAAGGAATAATATGTATAAAACATACTAACAAACCGTTTTGCATTCCGACTTGTGATTGTCATTCCAATTTGGGGAAATGTTTAGCATACACTTTCCATTTTGCCATTTTACACAAAAGCGCTTCTTTTGCTTTTCTATCTGTCGTTTCTGACCTAAAATAGTAGCTTTTGTAACGCTTATGTCATCCATTAAAGAAGAAAGCTAGCATAAAAGTATTCTGCTTGGGAGTAAACTGAAACTGGGCTATGATTTGCATTATTTATTGCAGGCTTAATACCATGAGCTTCTCCTTTCTCTCCTGCTGTCCGTGTATACCTACTGAGATAGAATTTGAGAAAATGGCAAAACAGTGGCAGGGAGCGAGAATTATAAAGTGTTGGCATTTCTAAAAAGTTGCGGCTGTCAACCTTCAGAAGATGCCTGTACTCAGAACAAACACACAACTTTTGAACCTATGCATCAACATCATCATTATATACCCCATTTCTTAAGTTATTGCTGATATAATAATACTATATACAGGCCGGAAAACAGTAAATAAATAAGAGAAAGATAATATGCTGCAGTAGATAACAAAAAACATTACCCTCTGCTGCACAGCAGCAGCCGGAAGACGTGTCACTTTCACTTGCGACTTTCTCATGTCAGTCCATTTTGCAACTTCAAGCAAGGTTGAAGGTAGTTTCCCTTGCATGTAAAGCCGTGTGTGTCTTTTTGTAAACACATATGTACAAAGTTCTGTTGACTTTCAAGTCACAAAGTGAGCCTTAAGTCGGTCAGTGAATGATGATAGTATGAAGAAAATAATGTTAGTTCTTGTCTTCTTCAACACCATCCTGTAACACTTCCATCAGCAATGCTACCCCTGTCATTTCTATTCTACGTTCCAACTGCCGCCGTTATTGGGAAAGCACAATTATTGTTGTCTCAAAAGATACTAACGGAATAGCACGCGCCATGAAGGAACGGTGCTATAATAATGTGCTTAGCGCTTACAATGTAAACCTTACATGAAAGAACTACGAGGTTTGTTTTGTTGACGATGATGAGACAAGAAAGATAGCAATCCATCTATTCACACATGACACACCGTAAAAAGCAATTTAATAAATTACTGACGCGACAAAGTCAACACTATGCGCATACAGGGACAAATTCGTATTATGCTAAATTCAAGATGACACACACAACTCGCGTAAAAGCTGGCTCTCATCTTTTCATGCCAAAGTGTGCATGATTCTCATGTGGATATTACTGCTAGCATGGATGCGATGAAGCCATTATCTAAGCACACAGAATCATTATGCTTATACAGTAAAGGGAAACTAAGAGATTTGCTTACTGGTTTTTAGACTTTTGTTCTTGTTATTTGTTTGTCAAAAGTTTCCAGTTCCACATATAGTTTATCTACTTGATACCAGAAAACTATTGCAAATGCTGCTTTACTAACAAATAACAAACAATTCTGATCTCGCTTGCTCCAAGTTTTTGCTTGCAAAAGTGAAAGTTGACTGAGTGAGTGGGTAAGCAAAACTTTAAAAAAGTTGTCCCACTGCAAACAAGGCAAAAGCAAGCCGTTACAGCCAGTGCCAAGCCGATGTGCCAGTAAGTTCATACATATATATTACCAGCCGAGCCTCGTCGTAGTTTTGCTCTTTCCTCGCAAAAGTTTGTTTCGGATCAATTAAAATGAAATTAGTTTGTGATCAGCAGTAATATATATAGCGTTGCAGTTGTGATAAGCCAAAAAACTATTAGACTATATAACACAGTATAGGTATTTTACTTTCTCATTTGAAAACAAACATGTTGAATATAGGGGTAAATACAAAGAATTAAAGCAATTATTAAAGCTTCCCAAACAAAAAAAATCGTCTTGAGTGAGCAAGCTCCATTGACATGTATATTTCCATTTGCAAATTATACAATCGTATTATATAATAGTTCGAGTTCCCAGCGAGTACGCAGATATGTATTAAAAGCTGAGGTCAAAAGTCAGGAACTAGCAAATAGTTGTTCTTTAATATTGAACATAACTGATTAACAAAAGGAAAGAATTCCTTGATTTATTTTAAACCGTGCTAGCGATCACAAGAAAAGTTGACAACCCAACTAACAAGAGCTACAATTTTACAAGAAGGAACGAATTTATCTGTTAGTTGAAATTTTTCTTAAATTAACTTTTGGTTTTGGTAAGTGTTCTGGTTTTGCTTACCCCCTCGTGTCACTGCCTTAGTTTGAAAAACAATTCAGACCAGTATTGTGAGGTATTGTGCAATGTATTCATATCCAAAACACATCAGTTTATCTTACAACAGAAAGTATTTTTTTAAGCAAAACAATTTTAGTCGGTAAAATGAATCGAATAAATTTCAATGTATAAAATAATTGCAAACAGAGCGGTTGGAGAAAGCGTAGCTCTTGAGAAACTGAACTTGATTGAAAAAGTGAAGGATGGGATATTGCTGTCTTACGACTCGCCCAAAACTTGCTAGCATATTCATTACTACTTTGTTTGTGCATACAAGAGGTATGGTACACAATTTGGTCAAAATAAAGTCTAACAGCCATTACCCGCACAGGGTAACAAAAAGTATCTATACTAATATGATAAAAGCTGAAGTATATATATGCATTACCCCTTTGAGTCTACCTTTATTATTAATTCGCTTGATGGAAAACCGCGATGTAGCAAACTCATCTTCATCATCCCTAGTCTTACATTCAATACAGTTATACAACACGGCACTAAATAATGCAAGCAAAACAAAGATATATTGTTTCTTCTGATTTAGGAAATCCGTGTACAATAGGTATATGTGTAATGTGTACCAAGCGGTTTTGATGAATATTGTTCTATTATTAAATATTCTGATAAAACGAACAGGAATATCTAGCAGCTTTTAGTTTCATGATGCGAATCATCCATTAGCCTTTGTATTTATGTATACATAGTTTCCATATAACCGATATAAAATATATCTCTATTTTGGTGCCCGTATTATTCTAAGAAGAAATAATTTTTGATCACAATGATGAGGATGGTGATGGTGATTAAAGCCAGGAGGGAGGACATGGAGAAATGGTTATGTTGGGACACAAGGTGATAAGACATTAGCAGAGATAGTGTTGACGATTTCCCAACGCAACACACGGTCTCACTCTTTCTCCTTTTAGTTCTTGGCTTCTTCGATGAAATTCCATAATTTATGAACCTTCATCTTCAGCAATATTGTCGCTCTTAGTACTTCTTTGTGCGAAACGGTCGACTTGTCTGCCTGTCTGCATGCAATGCATTAGCTTAAGCACATCGAGTTCTCAAAAGCTGCCCTAATTAAACGTTTCCCTGCTGCTGTTTCTTGCGAAGGAAATATACGGGATGTGAGTTGTGAAAGCTATTGTGCAAAGCGTACATTACGGGTAATGTATATGTACATACATACAGTCATCTAATTGTCTTCGTGCTTAAAGCCTTAGCCAATAAACATGTACACAGAGCCATGTAAACATTTTATAGTAATGTGTCCCAGATATATAGTTTCTTATATAATAACTTTCACAGGCCAATTCAACTCTCTTCCTTTACACTCTCCGGAACTAGTCGGGATTTATATGTGTTTTAATTGGCTATTAGTGCCCAAGATCCCATTCTGTCTTTTTTCCTTGTTATTCTCACGTCTATCCCTTCTGCTTCTGAGAAAAAAGGCATTTTCTTTTGTAAAACGCACATTACGACGTGCTTAAAGCCAAGCTATCGTAATTATTTATACCTAACAAAAGACAAAACGAAATGAAAACACAAAACTTTTGGTGCAATGGTGCAACATAATTAGCGAATGTTCGTTAAGAGTTAAGATTAACATGGTATATGGATTACCAAAAATATACACATGACTCTCTATAATTAATCACGAATATTGTCTTTGCAACATAAATGAGCTAAAGTTATTCGTGGATCAATTTTTGAGAGCGCATCAAAAAATTTAAATTATAGTTTTATGTAGAACAATTAAGGCTGTAAAGCTTGTAAGTCAAGTTGATCAGGTTTGCTATAAACATGACCATTAGAAACTTTCATATATACAGCAAATACCTGATTCGTCTAGAAGCATAAATATCTAAATGTGACACGAAGTTACAAATTAAATTACTACAGATAAATTATCGTAAGTCTAAGCCCAAACAATTGGTAAATTTTATAGTAAATGAGACAATTTCTTTTAACTATTCTAAAAGCACTGTTAGTTGCTTTGCTGGGAGGCTGTTCGAATTTATTTTAGATATTTTTCTTTACAACGTAAAAGTTAAGACAAGTAGTGTATTTGACCTCCATTTCTGAAATGTCTTGCCTTTTCTAATTTTTAAAGGTCTCTGTTGACCAACTTTTTAAAAACAGAAGGCAAAAATAACTCTGTAAAAATCTTCATACCTACCTACTTCACAAACCAAAATGTAAAAAAACGTTCACGATGTGTTTCAATGATACTTTCTCTCAGAGCTCAAGCAAAAAGGATCTCTGCAAATTACAACGTATTATTTAAACGGTATTTTTTGTACGTGATAGTTATAATTAAAGTACTTAAGGGTAATTGCATACCATAGTTGACATAACCTCGCAATGTTTTTTAGTTTGTTTCTAATATGAACTTGGTGTCGTTACGTCCATTGTCATAATCGTTAAAAAGACGCACTCAAACCTTTAATGCGAAATGAAAGCTTTCTACATTTAAAGTACATTATTACAGTTTATGAAAGCACCCCACATGGTGCTTAAACTCTCCTAGAAATCCTTTTAAACGGCAGTATCATCCAATTTCAGCTCACTTTGGGAACTTTTGACAACAACAGCAAGGGAAATATGAATGTATATAATGTTATATATCATACTGTACGTACTCGTAAAATGTTATATATCATTATCGTAGAACTAGTTAGCGCTTTTGAAAACTCAGTCGCAGTACAGGAGGGATTTTTAAAAAGAAACTTTGTCCAGTGTAATCTCCCTTTAAGACTTACATTATAACACTTGACTAGCTCGATGTCGCTGTGTTGTTACCCTTCAATATTACGATAACAACAGTCAGGTCAATGTTTCCTGTGGTACGCTAAAATTTCTTTATTCTCTCATGACTTGTATTAACGTGCCAAATAAATTAATGTGCGGAAGTTTAAGTAAGGTTTTCTTGAATTTGATTATATTCCATATAAGTATAATTAGACTACAGAAAAAGCATATAAGCTAAATCAAGCACCCATCTTTAATCTTTCTAAGCCTGCTTAAGTGCACTCTTATTTTTAAATATACTTGAGTCGATAATAGTTCTACCATGAGTCGGTTGTCATTATTGATGTTAGCTTAGAGGACCTTCAAACACACACTTATAAATATTATGTATATCATACATGACTAGAGCTTCAGTTATGTGTTTGATCTAAATATTATTTCATGCTAAGTATTGATGAAACTCAGATTGCTGCTTGAAAAAGTCGTATATACATATTAGATAAAATAGAAAGTTATAAATTCTTTCAGTCACATCATCATCCCCCATTGTCAACTTAAATTGGACAAAATTCTTCATGGAACATAAAGTCACGAACGATAGTTTAAATAGCTCAATTTTCTCTGCTGCAACTCTAACAATGCATAGGATGATGGTTGGTAGAAGAAAAGCAAACCCTCTTTATGAACCTGGCTATTTGCAAGAACACAGCAGTCAGCAGGGAACGGGTGTTAGAGTTCTTTATGACATGACAAATAGGTCATTCTGTGGAAATCAGATAATCATTATGAATGTATGGTAAACGACTGCTGATTTAAAAGCTTGAATAGTATTTAGAACAGCATGTCTTGTTCAGTTGAGTTCTACATGTTTTTATGCTTGAATAAACTATAGAAACAACAAGTTAATTCTTCATGTATGAATACTGTATTTGTGGCCTAACTGTCGGAATTATTCAGTAAACAGTAAAATTGACTATCAATATACAAATATGGGGAATTCTTCCTTCATTAACTTCTTTAACTTTTCTATTGTAAACTATCTTGTATTTATCATACATTCTTGCAAATTGCATATCGTACAATTTGTCCAGCTAAAATGGCATTGGCTTTGTTACACGTTAAAAGAAAACATTCGTTCTCATGAATAACACTCATATTTGAGTTTTTTAGACGTTTATAATACATTATCAGATATTAAAATAAAAAACTAAAGTTGTTTTTTTTCAAAGCTTCTTACCAGTAAAATGAGCAAAAAAAGATTTCCCAAAACTTTATTGCCTAGCTGGTGGCTCTACGCAAATGTCAATATCAGAAAGTGAAGTGGATACATAGATAACAAAGTAGCAAATGTATATAAAACTTTTTTTTCTCAATAAAACTGCTCACTAGTATCGTTTTCATTTTGGCTTTGACTTACACTCTCTTTGCTTTTCCTTTTACACCAGCAAATTAAAGGGAGATAAAATGCGGTACAGCTATTTCATGGGACAAAAGCGAAAGTATAAAGTGAGAATAGAGTGGATGAGTAACTACTATCAAAGGACAAAACGGAATGTTCAATGTAGTGTGTATGAATGAACACACAGTCACGCAAATGAAAAGAGCGCATTTAGTTTGTAGCAAGTCCTGACTCGTTGGTCGTGGATATAATGAACAAATAGCAAAAGGCAAAATAAACGAGTGAACGAGAGAAAGTAAAATAAATGATATATAAAGTTGGTTAAACAAAAAGAAGTAATATTCCATCAAAGTGGTTGACTCATTCGAATCTTGTCAAAGAGAGCGAGCCAGATCCTTTCACAAATCTTTGAATTCATTTCAAGGCTTAACAGAAGAGACATAACAACGGTTATTTGTCTTACATATCCTCATTCTGCTTTCGTTTGCCTGCCTCCATTTGCAAACTCCCTAAATTTATTATAGCAACTACAGCATTACACAACATTCATTAGTATTAGTAAGCGGAGAATGGAGGGATATTTTGCTTTATCCTATTACTTATGTTGCTGGCTTACATTTGCTCATATCTCGTCAGTGGTTAAAAGGAAGGAAAGGTGATTGAGAACACTACGTTTGATTTTCATCCCATCGAATTAAAAATTTTGCTAATAAAGTTGCACATTATATAACAACGGAATGGAAGTTGAAAGAATAAGGCACATAACGTTTTAAAATATAAACAGATTTAAAAAAGAATAACTTGCTTATACATTCATGCAGTAATTGAGTAATAAATGTAGAGTACATAAATTATATAGTCAATAGTCATTTATTAACATGTTGAAAGTCGCCTTAAATACATAAATATCTAGACGTCACACATTAAACTTCTTGATGCTGATTGAATTGATTACAAATTCATTATTGTCAAGAATATCGAATCTTTCATCTCAGCTTATGCAAAAACATTCTTGCTAACTAATATTGCCAAGTAGATACACGCAGCAGCAGAAGCATTGGAACGAGCAGTGAAAAGAGACTAATAACATTCGATTGAAGACGCTTTACACTACAGAACGCTGAATACCGCATGTCCTGTTTCGGAGATATTTAACATCAAGGTTGGATCTGCAGTACCAAAAAGTGAAGAGTATTCTTTCCCAAATTTTAAGCACTTGGTTTTTACGCTTCCCAAAATATTGTTAATAAAGTAAAACGCATATCAATTATTGTTCAATTTTCACCGATTCCCATTCATATCTTTGTATAAATAAAAAACCTACGTCATTCTGTTTTCCATGAAGGGAAAAACCAAATGCACTCTGATTATACATATTTTCTGAAATGCATGAAAAATATTTTCACATTTCCTCTATTCATTCAGCACATTCAGCTCTTGAATGAAGAAAAATTGATTTGCGCTATGTTTCTCACAAGACTTCTAGCTAGCTTGTCGTGGGAGTGTGTGTGTTTATGTGTATAAAACATTTAAAGCTATATTATGTACTTGAAAACACACGAGGTATTACTTTCTTTGCTTAGCAGTGTAGGTAACCCTTCGTTTTTGCTTCATTTCCTTTTTCCACCCACCATCCATCTGCCTGTCATCTTGTATCCGACAACGACTTAAGGAATTTAACTCTGTCTTCTGTCAAGTTGTCAGTCTTTTTTTGTACGTGAGAAATGAATAAAAGGTGAAGAAGATACTGAGGATCCAGCTAAAGAGAGAAAAGTGAAAGCGTCTTAAGACTCATCACAAAGCATCGCAAACAGCGTAGTGTAACAGAGGCAGTGTCCATTTAGCTACATAAAACGTACTTTCCTTTGCTCTCTATTTTCATACAAATTGTTTTGTACATATAAAAGCCCAACTATAATGTATATTCCTAAAAGCGAAAGGGAGGATTTTGGAATAAAAAGCATATTACAGGTCACAAACTTTCGTCGTAATCTTGTCAATACTTAAATGTTGTAACGCAGCATCACCTCACCCTTGGCCAGACATCGTCCATCATATTACATCTTTACCACAGTATTTTTAGGATACATTTCGCTTATTTGTTTGCTGGACATACCAAAAGACGGATATTGCTTGCTTGGCAGCAGCATCATAAAAGAAAGTATTTTCCTACTGCTTTGTGCGCCTTCCAATATTACTTTACTCACACATAGTTGTAATTTTCTATTTTATTCTTTTGAGAATTACCCGTTTATCCCTTTCCTTTTCACTTTTTTTCGTGGCATCATCGTCATATCCTCTTGTTCTGACACTCATCCACCAGAAAAATGTACAAAGAGTTGGAATCCTTGTGTCTACAATATTATATTATGCTTACAGGCCCAAGTCGTATGAAATAGGTATATGCTGTTGATGAGCAGTGTTAATAGCATGTTTGTTGTTGAGTCTAGTGGGACTTGAGTGTATTTCTGTGAAAGGAGGATTTTACCGTCTTTCTAAGATGAAGCGGTCGTAATTCCGACACATCATTCCGGTTTAAGCTATCAAAAAGAGAAAAGATTGTGATGAATTACACAGCTCTCGCCGCCATCATTACAACAATAACTACAAGAATACAATCAACTGTACGTGTTTTCTTTGTCCAGCAGATTCTCTAAGCGCTCACCATCACGCGGATACATAAGTGCAAATAGCTCTGATGTTTTGAAAAGGAGGGGAAGTAGAATGATACTTCTGGGGAAGCACATACTGCCACACAATAATGATTACACAGCTGCTCTTTCTTGTTATTCCAACACTAGAACAATCCATGTGTCTCGATCGTCAGTATTGTTTCTTTCTTCGTTTCTAAACGGTAAACGGTGAAATTGCACTTTTCAAGGCACAACTTTTGAAAGCAAAAACAACAATGTCGTCCATAATGGTTTAACCAATTTACTTATCCACTAAAAGTGTCTTTGCTAATAACAAGATATTTTTGTGCAGTAGTACCCTTGTGCGGCGACAACTAGCTCAAAGCAAAGAGCATGGGTAGGTTGTAAATTAGAAATGTTCATTTTAAATTTTGCAAACGTATAATATTGTAAAGGTGATAAAAATAAATTATGAATTGTAGGTATTACTATAAAATATTTAAGCAATTTCAGAAACGTTTTCATTTCATTTTCAGTCACATGTTCATAAGTAATAGCTACTCAAAATCTGCAGAGGGTATATCATAGTTTGAAAGTTACTGAAAATCTCAAGACATAAACCATCAAACTTGTAAAAATGATATAAATATTTTCTTATACTTTAGTCTTGTTTTCCAATCTCTTAAAGCAAACTTTTGCTACATAATACATTACACTCTCAATTTAGGTAGTAGAATTTGAAGCATTTTGAAGGTTTTAATATCAAGACAAATGTCAAGTGTAACGAGAAATACTTCATGAGCAAATGGCGGGCGATGTAAGTAAGGGCATTACACAGTTTGTAATTCAGTTGAAATATGAATTCACATAGACAGATACTTCCGAGCTGCGTACTCCGTGGTAGTAGATTTTCGCATCATTTTCAGGTAACCCGCCAAGTATATAAAAATTATGTCAGCAAACATATAACAAGATTGAAGAATATAGGTATGTCTTTAAAGCTGTCCTTATCTTGCCCCTTGATTCAGTCTGAAGTTTTCCAATTTTATTGCGTTGAATCCGACCAAATGTCGATGAAGCTCTTTTTCACTTCATGCATACACACGCATTATACGATCTTGATGGAATTCAGCAAGTAATCTAACACATGTGCTGAATTTCCTCATAAGAGCCATCGACCCGAAAAATTCATTTTTTCGTTCGAAGATGATGGCGATGACGAAAAGGAAGATGTCGATCTCTTTCTGCAATCGATCAATATAACTTCATAGCGTCTGCACACAGGAAACGAATATTATAAGGTTCAAATTCAACAGGGAAGTACATAATATACTAGACATTAGTACTGCGCCTTTAACTAGTCTACGAGCAGTTATCTATATTTCGCTTTTATTGCATAATATTTTTCAGGCCGACAGAGAAAGGAAAGAAAGAGACACCATGATGCTGACATATTAGTTTCATTGATCCTCGTGGATTTCTGATTCGACATCGTGCAATAAAACATTCAGCAGTTAGAAGAAAAGAATAAAAGACAAAGAAACGACAGGACAGGCAGACAGCAGTCGATAGGATAGATGGACGAATGAGTTTATGGGACTTTCTTTTCAGTGCTTTCGGGTATTATGAAACAGCATGCAGCGGTAGCACCATCAGCAAAGACAAGTTTTCCGTAAAGAAGAAAGGGATACGGGTAGAAAAATAGAGTGGTGGAATGAAAGGTTAAAAATATAAAATGTATAAAAGAAATGGTTTCTCTTCATATGAAGAAAGGGCATGCACATTAAAAGAATATTGTCCTTTTAAGCACACACACAATTCTCGTAAAAATTGTCTCTCCAATACAGTAAAAATTGTAGCTCAGCTCACTGAGAAAAACACAGGCGTGTACAACGACGCACAGCCGTAATCTTGCCTGCTGATGTCATCCTTTCATCAGATGAAAGCATGGTATAGTAGTGCACATAGTAATGAAAAAGCTGTCTTTTTTCAGCTCTACTGACTGAGAAAAAACTATTCCAATTCCTATTCTAAATTAGGAAAGGATTGCTCAAAAATGTTTTCTCTCTCATCCACCCTTCTATAATAAAGGAGAAAGGAGGGAATAAAAAGTAAAAAAAGAAATAGTTTCAAAAGTAAAAAATATGTACAAAAACGAAATGTAAGAGTTGGAGCGGAGAAAGTAACAAGATGTGTATCTAAGATGGGTAGCAGATGCGGCACAATTTCTTCATCAGGTGGATAGCAAGTGGAACAGGAGCAGCTTGTTTCCTTTCTAGTTGACTAAAGATCACCTCCGTCACTCGTATCAGTATCATATATGCCTCCTTTCAAAATCCTAGATTCTTATTTTTACTTACTTTTTGTATGAACATAGCAGGTTGTTGGCGTGCATGCTGTAGCGCTAAGAGGTATATCAACGAAAAAAACTGATGAAAGTTCACTCTTTTTACCTGTGCTACTACTAGTGTTAATGGAGGTGGATTTTTTATGAAACTTTTCAGGCTAGTTGTATTTGGAACGAGGTATAGAATGGAAATGTACGCATCATGGACCATCGTTATTAGACACACATATCCTTCTTTTTCTGACTGAATGCTACTGTTACTTTGTTCGTGTGAATGCCTCGCTCGGTGGTGTGTGCAATATTTAACGATGAAAGTATACAAAGAATAAGCGGGAAAGATTGCGAATTGTTTTTCGTCCAAACTGCCAGGAGCTGTGGCAGTAGAACGGTGGCAACGTGAGTTCTTCTTCTAGTAAGCATTCAGCATTATACTATCGTGAAAAAGAAACTACGAAAAGGCAAACGAACTAGGGATATGGACGACAAAAGTTTTGTACTTTCACCTTTTTACAGGATAAAAATTTCACCACACCACACACTGTACCGTATATGCTCATGGACTGCTGATTCCTTTGCGCTATATGCTGAATTGTAACAATTTTTATGAAATTATTTGGAGATGTTTATGAGAGATGGCGGCGCGGCGGTACGAAATGTGGATGGAGATACATGTGTGGAATTACAATTAGAGAGAAAACAAGATTTTATTAGCTGTCCAGTTACCAAACTTTCTTCGTATACCAGCGCATGTCACATTTACACAAATTCACCACAACTTTGTCTTATATTAGCAGCTACAAAGAAAAATGAACACTGACTTTTACTATACAATAACGAACATACAGGTGCACCAAAAAGTACATCAGGAGCAGAAGTGTATAAAAATACCTGATATATTATGCTAATATTAATAATACTATTATTCTGTTCCGTCCAACGTTTGCTTGGTTTACTGGTTTGATATTGTTTATGCTATAGACTTTAACAGTATTATCAAACATGCAAAAGAAAGTTTTGATGAAAATGTTACACTGGCTATAAGCTCCAATTTAAGTGTAAATTTCTTCTTATTTTTGAACCACTTCTTAATTAATGCCTAAATCAAGGCTTAAACCCTCATTGTTTGTTTCAACTCAATGTCCACTTTCACCTCTTTATAAACAAATGGCTACATGTTAGACTTACTTTTTAGCAGCAATTGTCTAGTGCCAATACTTGAAAACAGAGCAAACAAAAGTAAAAGGCAATAAATAAAATGTTTATACAGTGGTATATACAAACACTTGAGGAAGCCGGGTTCACTGCTACGAGAAGTGTTTTGCGTTGGAATGCAAATGGCCTACTTCAGTCTTTCTGTAAGGCAGTTTTTATCCCATTAAAGATGCAATATAGATTGTTGCATTGGCTCATTAATAATAGTGCGCGCTTGCACATACCAAGGAAAAATACCCACTCACTTTGTATAATACGCCAGTTACATTAAATGTGAGCAAAATGGGTTTCCTTGTATTTCCTTCCGGCTACCAAGCAATTATTCAAACACATTGCTCCTCTTGCATTCTCCACGTAGGTAAAACCTGCAACATTTCTCTTGGATATATGAACTTTTCTCCTTTCTTTTTATATTATATAAATTCTTTAGCAGAATCAGAAGGATATCAGCGTACACATGGACGACTGCTGACTAATGATCTATGAAATGTACTTTCATAGATCAACGTTTGATTTATTACGAAATAAATTGTATAGTTGGATGTTTATAGCATGTACCGGTGCAAACACACACCAAACTGGTGGTGTTGGTATTTTCATTTGAAATGTACACCTGTGTACAAAATAAAATAACTAGTGAAAGGGTCATTTTTCTTTCTCTCCCCTTCATTTACAAACTTCAGAGGGAAATAGTGTTGCAAGCACTTTGCTTTGGGTAAACCTAATCTTCTGTACCTAACATGCATACTTTCTCTTTTAAGCTTACACAAAGCATTATGATAGCCCCAACACCCTTGTGTTTTGGATGTTTCAACACCCAGGAAATTCCTCATCAATCCTTTGTCTAATTAAAGAGAAATGTAGCAAGGGAGAAATTAAAAACGAGTAGAAAGGAAACTTTTTGGAGGGGAAACCTAAACAAAGGAGAAATCCTATGTACTATCATGTAGAGTCGAGGGGGATTTTGTCGTTGAAAAATGAAAATGGCGATGATGATGAAAGAGATGATGGGATATGCCATCACCATGACTATTATTAGCAATGAAAATCCTTTTCATTTTACTACTTTATCTTTGTTTTGTTTCATGAGCCAGCGCGATTTACTCAAACCCCATTATGGTATCCCAAACTCATCAAACAATCTCAATTTCAATGCATTTTGCTATATGTCGAAATTACATTTTTAAAGAACTACTTATCAAAATCTTGATTACTTACATATCCACTCTTGCGTTGCGTGTTATGTAATGTCTACCGACGTATTCATTTATGCATATAATTTCAAATAAAGGTGTTAAGAAGAATCAGACTTTAAAACAATTTATTGTATATTGTACCACGTCTAGCTTTGGACAATAATAGAACTCCTTAATTATTGTGGTAAAATTATCAAGAAAATTTTCCTGCCATGCAAACAAATCATACATACTACATATCCCTCTACTTAAGTTTACTTGCAGCTATAATTAATGTTTTAGAAACTATTATGAGAAAACATATGT
Organism: Entomobrya proxima; assembly: GCA_029691765.1. Taxonomy (NCBI): domain Eukaryota; kingdom Metazoa; phylum Arthropoda; class Collembola; order Entomobryomorpha; family Entomobryidae; genus Entomobrya; species Entomobrya proxima. The sequence continues at coordinate 19,900,811 of CM056168.1, forward strand.
GTTAAGAATTGAATGATGTAGTTTACGGTTTTGATGTGTTAGCAATACTTTGTTCAGAGAATGTATGCTGCAATCTTTTAGACTGTTTTTGTACTATATTTTAACTACTTTAAAATTGCCTCTGTTAGTACCTAAAAGCCAATCTGTAAAAACCATGCCTTTCTAAAGCACGAGATTCTTGTCCAGGTACACGTCACCGTCGTCGTGTCTTCATCGTCACAGGTTTTAGCTATAGAATGTACTCTACCTACTCTAGGAAAGCTAATAGGTAATGCGAGTAAGCAATACACACTCTCGGTCTGTCATTCAGCAGGGTAAGGTACGGGTGCAAGTCCACGGAGAGAAGAAATAATTAGGCATAATAATTGACATTAAATTAATTGAAGAAAACTATAAAACCACTACAAATTTGCCGACTTGTGTAATAATAAATTGACTCTCTTTTAACCGTAACCATTTCCTCGAGCAGTGTCATTTTTCTCCGAACATTTATTTCAAGTCACACCGCACTTTCATCAGTAACCATCAGTAAACGCACATGAACCCACATCAAACTATTTCGAACTCTTTTCATGGTCCTTAACGAACCCGATTTAATTGCTTGTCGGACAATTACCAAGCGCTGTGCAAAATAAAGTGCAAATCAGTGATTGACATTTTGGGTTAAAGTGTTACATCTGCCTACTGTGTGAGTAGCTAGCTAGTTTTCCGTGTTACTGAAACAAGAAGTAGGCACGAGAAAAGAGCGTAGTTTACAGCTCAGTTGGAGATGCAAGTAACGCCAAAAGTTGTGATCAGCTGATTGTGTGATTTGAAGATTGTTGACTGTTCGAGAAATACTGGCTGTTCGAGTTATTTGTGAATTTATTGGCTAATTTCGTGATTCATCAGTTGCTGTTTCATCATGGGTGACGAGAGGAAGAGAACCATTGCCCACTCAAGACTGAAGCAGTATTTAAAAGAAGTTGACGACCACAGCAAGACGCCCCTTACACTACACAGTGCTAACGAGCTTTTAGGCAGAGCTGAGGCAAAGTGGAAGGTCTTGGAGGAAGCCCAGGCGGTTTTGGAGGAAACTGCAACATCTCAAGACGCACTTAAAGTGCAGTTTGATGCAGGAACAGAGTGTGAAAGGACGTACGTGGACTTGCGTTCTAAACTCCGAAAAATCATTGACCAGTTGTCAGCTTCCACCACCACCACCGCCTCCTCAGCAGCCTCAGGAGCAACGGGAGTAACAGTCAAGTTACCAACTATTTCCCTACCGGAATTTGAGGGACAGTTTTCGGAGTGGGTATCCTTTAAGGATTTGTTTACTGCTGCGGTGGCCAACAATAAAAGCCTATCAGGGGCTCAAAAGTTACAATATTTGAAGACATCTCTTCGTGGTGAGCCCGCAACATTGATAAAGTACCTACCTACGACAGACGCCAACTACACGGAAGCTTGGCAAATTTTAGAGACTCGGTACAACAATACACGGGAAATTGTACAGTCTCAAGCTAACAAAATTTTGGATTTGAAGCCAGTGAAAAGTGAAAATGCAAAGGACTTGCAGTTGTTACTTGACCAGTGCGAAGAGTGCTTACATTCCCTGAAGGTCATGAAGCGGCCGACCGACCAGTGGGATGACCTTATCGTGGTTATCATTGGGAGGAAGCTGAATCCAGTGACAAGGAGGGAGTGGGCAAAGCGGCTGACGGGAAATGCTTTACCTACCTACAAGGAACTGAAAGATTTCCTAAAAAGTCATATTTGTGGTCTTCAGGCGGCGGGAGTGAGTAGTTTCAAGGATGTTGGGGGTCGACTAGGGGAGAAGCAAGTAAAGGTTCACCACACCGCAACGGAGAGTGGTAGCTGTGCTGTCTGCCAAGGGTCGCACCAAATCCAAGAGTGCAGGGAATTTCTCAACAGCAGTCCGGGGGAACGTAGTGCGCTAGTTAGGAAGGCGAGACTATGTTTCAACTGCCTGAAACCCGACCACAGGATAAAGGATTGCACTTCACCCAGGAAGTGCAAAAGGTGTGGTTCCAAACACCACACTTTACTCCATGAAGAAAGAAAGCAACAGCAGCAGACTCAACAAGGGCCATCCACTTCCAAGGAGATAGTACCGACTATCCAGGGGAATCATGTGGCGGCGGATGACGGAGGACTGCTTATGACTGCGATAGCAAATTTACCTGACCAGTATGGAAGAATGGTACCATGCTGAGTCTTCATTGACCCTGGATCAGAAGGAGATTTTATGTCCATTCCCTGCAAGAAGCGGCTTGGACTAAAAAGCCTTCCCAGTCGAGTGAGAGTAAAGGGAGTCTGGAATAAGAAGGCTGGAACTTGCACCGGAAAAGTTCCTTGTACCATGTATAGCAGATACAGCAACAAGGAGTTGGAGGTGGAGCTGCTTCTTATGCCAGAGATCACCGGAAAGTTACCAAAGTTGCCTCGTGATCGTCATTGGAAGCATCTTGAGGGACTTGAGCTGGCGGATAACAAGTGGTATGAGCCAGGTGATATTGATATTCTATTGGGAGTAAAAGTTTATGATGATGTGGTGCTAAAAGGACGCCGTCGTGGGCCGAAAGGAGCACCAGTGGGTCATGAAACCATTTTTGGCTGGGGAGTAGCTGGAGTGTGCCCCACCGAAGAAAGGGGATATCTATCGGCTCATCATATCACTCTAGAGCAAGTTGGGAATCAGCTGACTAAGTTTTGGGAGGTGGAGGAGCCCCCAAAAAAGCGGATTCTAACCAAAGAAGAAAAGTTCTGTGAAAGCCACTTCAGGGCCACCTACAAGAGGGATAGTGAAGGACGATTTCATGTTGGAGTGCCCTTTGACAAAGAAAAGCTCAAAACTCTGGGAAAGTCTAAGGACATTGCCCTGAGAAGACTACAACAAGTGGAAAGAAGACTTTCTCGCAAACCCGAACTCCGAGCTCAATATTCGGAATTTATGAAGGAATACGAGAAGCTGGGGCACATGGTGGAACTACCTCCAGAGGATCATCAGGAGAAAGTCGGAGTTACTAACTATTTGTGCCACCACTTTGTAGTCAACGAAAGCAGCACTACTACGAAGCTGAGAGTAGTGTTTGATGGATCCGCATCAACTTCATCAGGTGTCTCACTGAATGACACAATCGTTGTGGGGGCAACTCTACAAGATGACCTATTCGACTTGTTGCTGCGTTTTCGGATTTATGCTATTGTGCTGAAGGCCGACATTGTGAAAATGTTTCGGCAATTTAAATTGCTTCTTGAGAATGCTGATTTCCATCGCATTTTGTGGAGGGAAAGTCCAGACCAACCTGTACGAGAATTTAGGCTTGTAACCGTGACTTATGGGACGGCGTATGCGCCTAACGTAGCAACAAGGTGTGTCAAGCAACTAGGAGAGGATTGTGCAGAGGAGTTTCCAGCAGCATCAAAGTCACTGCTCGATGACACGTACATTGACGACATTTTAAGCGGATGTGACACGGTGGAGAAAGCCATCGAGCTATTTCGTCAGCTGGTGGCAGCAGTAGGTACGGCTGGACTGGAACTGAGAAAATTTACGAGTAACAGTGCAGAGTTACTCAACATCATCCCTGAAGCATGGAGAGAGTCCAGCCAACTTGTTTTTGACGAGGGGGAGCTGGTGAAGGCGTTGGGGGTACAGTGGCATCCGGCCAGTGACCAGTTCAAGTTTAAACCAATGAAAAATGATGGCAAGTTGGAATGCACAAAACGCTCATTGTTGTCAGAACTAGCAGCGGTTTTCGATCCTCTGGGGCTCATTTCATGTGTCACGTTACGGGGAAAACTGCTCATGCAAGAGTTGTGGAAGTTGACAGTGAAGTGGGACGAAATCGTCCCTGAATCAATTCAAGAACGATGGGGGGAGTACCGGGAGGATTTAGCCAAGTTGGGAGATCTGTCTATTCCCAGGAGGATCACGGTGGACAATGCTGCTCGAGTGGAGTTGCACGGTTTTGCCGACAGTTCTGAGGCTGGTCTCGGGGGAATCGTGTATTTAAGGAGTGTCTACCCCAACGGAGAAGCGGAGGTACGATTTGTCACTAGCAAGACGAAAGTGGCACCCCTAAAGCAAGTTACCCTGCCCAGATTGGAATTATGTGCTGCTGTGTTGGTCGCCGAGCTTATTGTTTATGTCAAAGAGTGCCTGAAGCTTGACTGCGAACTATTCCTGTGGAGTGATTCGACGATAACACTCACTTGGATAGCGGCCCAGCCAAGAAGGTGGAAGACGTTTGTTGCTAACAGGGTGGCAACAATACAGGAGTTGACTCTACCCACTTCGTGGAAACATGTGGCGGGGACAGAAAATCCGGCGGATTTAGCATCACGGAGATGCACAGTGGCGGAACTAAAAACTTGTGATCTCTGGTGGAGGGGTCCAGGTTGGCTATCAAGGCCAGAGTTACCAGCATTCCCCCAGGAAGCTGTATCTGAGGAGGATATGGAGGAAAGGCAGCTAGTAGTAGCAGTGCTGTCAATTGAGAAGGAGGATGACAAGAGTAGCCTGAATTTTTCATCCTTAAAAAGATTGAAGCGGTGTACAGCCTGGTATTTCCGGTTCCTGTTATTCAAGATAAAGAAAAAAGTTCCAATAGGACCAATAACAGCATCAGAGCAACACATAGTCATGTTGTTTTGGGTGAGGAAGCTGCAACATGTTCATTACCAGGAAGAATTCGACCTGTTGGAGAAACGGAAACCAGTGGGGATTCACAGCAAGTTGAAGAGTTTACATCCCTTCATCGATAGTTTTGGGATTATCAGGATCTCAGGAAGACTAGAAAATGCTCGGTTACCAGACGAGATGAAACATCAAATTGTGTTACCAAAGGAAGGCCATTTTACAAAGTTGGTGATAGATTATTTTCATAATCTCAACTTCCACAGTGGGTTCCAGCAAACATGGTCAAGTATTCAGACGGAGTTTTGGATAGTTCGAGGTCGGGGCAGAGTTCGTCATTTCGTCAGAAGCTGCATCCGGTGCCGTCGTTATCGTGCCAAAACCGCTGAACAGCTGATGGGTGCATTGCCAGCACCAAGAGTGACACCATCTCGTCCATTTACCCACACCGGAGTGGACTATGCTGGTCCATTTACGCTGAAGGATGTGGTGGGTAAAATTCCAAAACTTTACAAGGGCTACATGTGTGTGTTTGTTTGTTTGGCCACAAAGGCTGTGTATTTAGAGAGGGTTTCAGCTCTGACGACAGAAGCGTTCGTGGCAGCGTTCCGGAGATTTGTTGCGCGGAGGGGGCTACCTACCCACATGTATTCTGATTGTGGGACGAACTTTGTGGGTGCTGATCGTGAACTTCAATCTTTTGCGGAAGGCTCTGTGAATGATGCTGTTGCGGATGAGTTGAGTGGAAGGGGAATCACGTGGCATTTCAATCCCCCAGCAGCGCCACATGTAGGAGGACTTTGGGAGTCAGCGGTCAAGTCAGCCAAGCAGCATTTGCGGATGGTGACTGGAGGAGGACCGATGACATATGAACAATTCGTGACATTGTTGGCTCAGGTGGAGTCAGTGCTAAACTCAAGGCCACTATTTGCAATGTCAGCAGATCCAGGAGACCTTCAGCCTCTCACACCAGGCCATTTCCTAATCGGAGCTCCGTTACTAGCAGCCCCAGATGTGGATTTGGAGGAGATACCACGGAACAGGTTGTCCCAGTTCCAAAGAATACAACAGCAATTTCAGCGTTTTTGGAGGAGATGGAGTAGCGAATACCTAAATACGCTTCAACAGCGTACAAAATGGATGTGGGAGCAGGACAACGTGAAAGTGGGGGATTTAGTGCTGTTAGTGGAGGAGTCAGCTCCAGCCAACTGGAAGATGGGTAGGATCCTTGAGGTTCATCCGGGGAAAGATGGGAATGTGAGAAGGGTTACTGTCAAGACTGCAACGAGTACATTCGAGAGAGTTATTACAAAATTAATTCCTTTATTAAGACAAGATATTGATTATTAGTTTGTATCAAGTGTGTGCACTAATCAATCTGTTTCTTTTTCTTGTAGAATTTCGTTTGACTTGATAGGGAACACATTCTGAAAAAGCACCGGTGGAATAAAGTCTACTACGTGTGCGTGTCATAGAATGTTTATAGTCCTGAATTTTGCTCCTAGAGAATAAAGTCTCAGAGTGAGCGTGCCAGAGGACTGTTAGCGTTTTTAATTTTGTAAATTAGACTAAGTTTCAGTTTTTGAACTTGTAAAAACTCATAACATGAGTATAAAAGAAAAATAGTAGATTTCATGTTAGAATCATTTTCTGAATGTGAAATGTGATTGATTTTGTGCATTTGCTTGTGTTTTATGGAAGCAAGTCTTATGTATTGACCAAAGGTGCAATGGGGGGAGTGTTAAGAATTGAATGATGTACTTTTACGGTTTTTATGCGTTAGCAATACTTTGTTCAGAGAAGGTAGGCTGCTATCTTTTAGACTGTTTATGTACTATAATTTAACTACTTTGAAATTGCCTCTGTTAGTACCTAAAAGCCAATCTGTAAAAACCATGCCTTTCTAAAACACGAGATTCTTGTCCAGGTACACGTCACCGTCGTCGTGTCTTCATCGTCACAGGTTTTAGCTATAGAATGTACTCTACCTACTCCAAGAAAGCTAATAGGTAATGCGTGTAAGCAATACACACTCTCGGTCTGTCATTCAGCAGGGTTAGGTACGGGTGCAAGTCCACGGAGAGAAGAATAATTAGGCATAATAATTGACATTAAATTGATTGAAGAAAACTATAAAATTCACTACAAATTGCCGACTTGTGTAATAATAAATTGACTCTCTTTTAACCGTAACCATTTCCTCGAGCAGTGTCATTTTTCCCCGAACAGTTATTTCAAGTCATAACGCACTTTCATCAGTAACCATCAGTAAACGCACATGAACCCACATCAAACTATTTCGAACTCTTTTCAATATGATTAATTTTGCCTATGGAAATGGAAATGGCATATGGAAAGTCTCGCCACCGCAACCGTCTCAGATAACTGCGTTCTCGAAGTTTTTCTGACTCCTCTTACGTTTTTACAAGGGTAAACCTCTTTTGCTAATCGATATAAGTACTTGAAATCCTAATCGTGATCTTATCAAGTAGCTTATTATATAAAAGGGTGCTGGACTTTGATGAATCGAAGATCGAAGTCAACATTAATTTTCTCAAAAACTGCTTCATTATTTGTTGTATATATAAAGATGTTCCACGCTTTAAGGGTGTTACATGCGCTTATTATGATAAAAAACTGAAGAAGCTTAGAATGTGTGAAATGAAATGCACTTGGGGAAATGCGCTTCATAGCAAAGTACTAAGCTATTTCTTTTCTTCGTGTTACTTTTACTCGATAAATTTTTAACAGCTTATTACAACATATAGTACATAAGCTTAGATATAAATGTGCACACCAACTTTTGTATCATTTCTTAACAATCAACAATGCAACATGGGTGAGTATACAAAAAATGCATTTTATTTGTACAGGCAGACATTCTGAGAGCATAAAAAGGTGGGAGAGAGGGGAGGCGCACCATCATCACTCTTTCACCACCAACGGAAATGTACATAGTCCAAAAAAGTGTTGCACTGTTTTTTCTACCCAGTTACCATCAAATCAAGGAATTGAGTTGGAAATCCTATTTTTTCCCTGCATACGCAAGTTGCATACATTTGACGCTTTAAGCCAGAGTTTTTCTTATCTGTATCCCCTTTTCTGTTATTATATATTTTCACGCACTTTCTTATTTTGCCCTTTATTTCTATCTGCATGATAACATAAAAGTTAAGATATTCAAGAAAACAGAGAGGGGAGCAGACTTTCATGCAATGAACAAGTTGAAAGAGGGAGCGCGTATCTTGTAAAGACATTGTTCTGTTTTCTGATCCATTTTGACAGGCAAACAACAATAATACACTTTGTATATGCAATTGCATACGGTTCTTTATTGTGTTTCAGATGCACTTTTCTTTCTACAAGAATGTTCTGCAATCTACTACACAAGACCTGCATTATTCCGTATTTTCAAGTGTGTTAAAAACATCAATAGGCACACCTTCCATTGCGGTATTGGACCCAGTACAAATATATTGCTGACACATACAGCTCCATTCATAATAGCTCCCAATTTTTCTATACATACTACTGCATGTTAGATATACACAAAGTACAACAAACCTGCAATAATATATCATTTATTGAACCGTACAAGTACAGTTTCTGAAGTAGTGCGGTATGTTTTTCCAATTTTCATCTCAAGCATTCTCATGTATCAAGCAATGTGATGGGTACGGTTTGAAATGAAAAAATAACTTTTTAGGTTTCGTCTTAAACAGTTTTTCTGAATGTTAACAACAACAGTTTCTTGTAAAATGCTAATAAAAGTCGACAGATGGATTGATGTGCCTGGAAGATTTCTTCGTTTGGCTGGAGTACAGCATCGAACAAGCATGGATTTTATTTAATAAAATGCATTAGGAAACACGGAGGAGAAAACGCACTTCGAGTCTTGCTTAAAAAGAGACTAGGTAGTATCTAGTGTATAATATTGTATTGTAATAGAAATACCGCCATCCGGTGTACGCGATCTCGTTTCTCCGCTTGTACAAATGGTACATGCCATATTCGATTTATCTCGCAATTTCGATTATATCGCACTGCCGTATATATATTTTATCTAGATGGGTAGTTTCATGCTCAAGTTGAAGGGTCTTTTTTGCTATTTGCTATATCTTTGCCAGTTCTGACAAAATGTTTCATTCAATTTTGGAAAGTCATTTGGGAGAACCGAAACGCATTGGAAATTCCAATAGAACATTGGTAGTACGAAAAATGTCAAGTTGAGGGAACCTTTCATTGCATTACCTTCCTTATTTGACGCATTAAGTAAAATAAAGTAAGTACATATTTGCATCTGATGCTTCCGCATACTGATTCTCATTTCAGGAATGCTAGAATTCACGTGTAAATCCTAGTACCACTTTCAATATTTTATAGCAACTATTATGTAGCTGAAATCGACAACTTTGTCGTTGTAATTTTCGTTTTCTTCATGTTTTGGAGAAAATCTGAAATCTCACTATTGCAAACGAATTGTTTCCAGAAATTGTGACAAGGATAGTTGCTGACTACGCACTCCAGATAAACATAGGAAAACGTGTACGGATACTCATTACTGGATAAAAGAAATGCACTACACTATACAGAAAAGAAAAAATCTGTAGTGCTGAAGCAACTTTTTTCCCAAACAAAGAGAGGCAATGCACAAAATTGTTTCCTGGTTTGAGTGGAGAAGGTTCGTAGAAAGGAATGAGTCACCAAATACATTAAGTAAAATACAGAAAGTACACATTTGAAACAACACGTACGATTTTCTGGAGTTTTGTAGAAAAGAAAACTTTGTTAGCTTTTTTGGGATCGAGGAAACTTGAAATAAAAACCTTGTTTCGTTCCCTAAGCCCTGCTAGAAATATTTCCTTTAGGAGACACTACTACAAGTCACATTAACGAATGAGAAACGGGTATCGATAAACAACATAAATAATGGATCAGAATTCTTGTTAGTGCGATTACTTCAGTGCTAGAGCTATCTCTGTACAAACATTACTAGCAAAAAACTAACACCGGTTTGGTTCTAACGTTCCTTTTTGCTGTTGAAAAACAGAATTACAAAACTTCTTTGAGCTTACTCTTTACATGAACCCGGGATAAAATCGCGGTGATAATATTTGCCATGAAATATTCTTTCCATTACATCACATCACATCATCGAAATCTTCCCTATCCAAAAGTCATGGGAATACAAAAATTAGAAGCCGAGCTCCCCAATCTTCTCTCCAGTTTCCTACACGTTTTCCATTCAATGCTGCATCGTGTGGGCTGTTAAGATAGGGTGTGTAAGCTGATTCAGTTTTCGTTGGAGCACAATCTAATCTATAATGTCTACTTTAGTTTTTCGCACCCTTTTGCGTACTATTATCTATACTGCTTTTGAAATGGATTTTTTATATATTCTCCAGCATTCATACCTACAACAACACATCACTACCACGTAAGAGTGATGCCATTAGTGTAGCTAAATAAATTCCTACAATGTTGGATGCAAGCATAAGAGAGGAGAGGGGTCTAAAAAGAACTGCTGACATTGCGACCATCAATATAATTTGCCTTGATATTTGTTAGCTTTCACCCTCATATTAAATACTATACGTTTCCTAAGAAGGAGGAATAATAATGGCTCAGTAAATTGAGTTATTATAGCATAGCATGTACCATTGCACGCCGCAACTGACGACGACGTTCTACATTGTCTCTTTGTGAATGAGCCGACTTAAGCACTTTACCCCGCACTTTTTTTCGTTTCCATTAATGCATTTTGGGAACCTGTTCAAACTAAATGAATTCGGATGCATGCAGCCGATGCAGCCTCATATTTGGATTATACAAGCCTCCGTTTTCATTTGTCCGTCATATAAATATTCACTAGTGTAATCTGTCTAACAACCCGCCTGCCTTTTGACTATATATGCTCGCTCGTGTGACATTAAGGATTTTGCCGATATTACTGAAAAAATGAAAGAAAACACACGAAATTACATAGTTTCACGCAAGAAAATCTGAACTTGACATGCGGTACTAACGGGACTAAAAGGCATGTTTTTATCAAAATTGCACTGACTGCACAATTTACTTGATATGATAGTACGAACATACAAAAAGAATCCACAATATTGTTTATTATAGCAGTTCACATATAACATGTATACCATTCTTTCATCATTCCCCTTCCCCTGTTTGGCTATCAATATATATTATGGTCCACCTTATATTTACGTATCATCACTTTTTCAAGTAAATAAGTACCCTAAATAAGAGTAAATACCCTCATCAGAATGAGAAGTTAGATAATACTGTAATACATTTACTGAATTTGTTAGTTAATAGTGAGAAAGTATGACTTTCTCCTTACTGTACTCCATCGATAATGCATACAACTGCAACCTCTAGTGGAGGAGAAAATTTATTTTCTTATTCTACCCATGCAGCTGCATCTTGATCAACAAAATCCCTTCATTTTAGGTTAGAAAGAATATATTTTGCAGGAACGGAAAATCAAATAAACAAAATGTTATCTCCAACTCCCATCTTAGAAGTCTTGTTGTGCATTTTGGATTCCTCAGTATATATTGTGGTATCATTATACAATTACGACGAGACATTAGCAAATGAAAATATATTGGGACAAGGAAATGTGCTCCACAGATTCATTTGTTACTTACACACAATAAACTCTACCATACTTACGATACTTTCTACCATTCTACAAAAGAATGAAGGTATTTTTGTACAAGAAATTATGCTGTTTTAGATTCATTGTTTATTTTCTTGAAAAAGGTTAACATGTGTCTTTGAAGGACTTTCTCTACATTTACCCTTCTATACGTATTTCAAAAATACCATAAACGAATCTATGCTTGCACAAGTATGCTGTTTAAAATTCGCATTTCTAATAATTTTCTCGAATTATAATACTTAAAAATAATTTCTTACTCTTCCTCACTGCTAGAAAGCTCTCTGATTTTCATACAAAAATTAAACATGTGAGAAAACGACCACACGGAATTACTTAACATGTAATGAATTCAATAGTCAATTTTACAGGTCATTGGTACACCCATACTTTGTGTGCACTCAGTATTGCTCGTGGCGTAAAATTGGGTAGTAGCTCTTGAATCCTTATATTCCCTTTTGCTATTGCACATGGAAAAAGTGAATACACGGAATCGAGAATATTATGGAGCTATGAGAATGTCACTAAAATATTATGGACTTAGAGGGCTTCTTTGGTGCACCACCATTTATGGCGTCATAAAACAAGTGGCTTTGAGGATAAAAATAAAAAGGAAGAAGGGTAATATTATTGATGTGGCTGCTTATGTTGAAAAATCTCATGAGACTATTTATTTTCCAAATGCTCTCTTTAGTAATCCAGAAAATGGAAATATCTTGGCTATCTGAAACACCATCTTTCTGGATCTGTCAGAATATGATTGGAAAACGCAATCGAGCCGTTCACAATATTCACAGACATGCACAGGGTAATGGCAAAAGTGGGAGATCATGAGTAATGGAAATACTTAAGCTTTGAAAACCAAACAACCTGTCATACTCATGGTTCTGGTTTCCTTTATGCTAAAAATCAAATTTAAAATCACTTGTGGCCAGCTTTAGCAAGCAAAAAATACGGTTCTTGCATACCTCAAGGCTTCAAAGAGGCTCAGATGCACTACATTGCACAGACTCTCATCGTGTGAATGGTATACCGAAGAAGGATTATGTAAAACATGGGTATAAATTTTGAATTTTCAAATTATATGAGTTAGCGTAGTAGCAAATTTTAGTAGCCGCATATAGGCGTCTCATCAACGAGAGTTTGGAAGAATTGTACAACGTAATCATGCAAAGAAGAAGGACTACTATACATACAAAATAAGTGAAACAAAGGATTCAGAATCAATAAAATCTCCTTTACATTATTTTTGTTTTCATTTTCTTTCAAAAAATTATTTCGGTCAAAACCCGGAGCAAGGACAAACATTTCCTTCACAGAATAGAAAGTGTACTAACCCTTGATATATATTGTTAAGTGTGGCGACTTAGGGTAGTGGGCAGCCCATTTTAAATAGCATATAGTGCTCTACAATTCCCAAATGCGAACTTTCCACATTGGGTTGTTTATATGCCGTATGCACATATATTCTTTTATATTATACAATTTTTTCCAACTTTTACCAACTATTACCTCAAAGAATGCAACTGGAAGCGTAATATGATATGCACGAGGTACAAAGCCCACGCGAGGTACTTTCACTTCAATGACTGTTGTAAGCCATTTCTATCTCTTCCCCTGACTACTACTTTTCACAGACACTTTTGGCCTGCTGCTCTAAGCTGAACGCGTGCACCTACCAAAATCCAAACCACAAAGTATACGTCGATAGAGATAGGTATTCTTTCACCGGTTTCATATTACCATTTTAGCCGCAGCTGCTTCTGAAATGCTACAATTTCTTGATGCACTGCACTATCATCGTCGCCTACAACGCACCAAAAATCGAGAGTGGAAAATCCCATCAAAAATTCAATGCCCAGCATGGAAGGAAGTTCAGTAGAGTAATGATCTCACAAAAAATCCAACTGACTCGGCAAATGCAAGCGAGCGGGATTATTTCAATACTCTACAAGCAAGATGACACAAGTAAAAAAACCAGAGTCTCAATGTTTTTAACGTTGGAATGGAGCACCGTTACTTCTGTTGCAAACAAAAATAAAAGAGAATAGCAAATGAGTTAAATTATACTATTCAAAAATATATGCACTCATCAGCAAAATGCACTCGCATTTCATTCTAGCGACTTCACAAACGATAAACGTGTGCCATAGGTTTTGTTTAACAAACTGTTAACTGCATAAAAGCATCTTTTCTTTGGGTTCAGGGTAACAGCTCATTGTATGCTTTCACATCTATGTGTAAAAACGAAAAAGAATGATTCGATAGAGGTATATGTCATACAGTGCAAAAAGTATACATAGCCGAATAGATACCGCCGCGAAGAATATCTTCCATCCTCCGCTCATCTTTTATTTCCTCATCGTTCTCCATAACTTCTATTCTCTCGCCTCTCTATATTTTCGTTCATCCGCCTTTGCGACCAAGCGTGTGTGTGTCTCTCTACATACAAGTGTATAAAATGAACAAATGTACCTCAAGGGAAATCAAGCGTGTTTAGAAATGGACGGAGAGAAGCGGCCATAAAATTGACATAATGCTCCCTCCACAATAGCACCTCCGACCAAACCAGTTTCCTTGCTTTTGAGGACCAAAAACCAACCTAGACTACCAACTTTAGAAACGCACTACATAAACACAACAACGCGTGTATTGGCAACAGATAAAAGGATACGGGGAAAGATGAAGATAATACAACCACCGTACACAACATGACAAAGACTTATTCGGGCGAAGATAAGAAAGCACATAGTGGCCAAGGAAGGATAGTTGCTTTTTGATGCATAATATAATATATAAAACGCAATAGATGAAAAATCGGATGAGTGGCAAAGTTTCGAATTGTAAACTTGAAAAAATGAAGTGATTTGTGAATTACTTTGCCAGTTTTACAATGTGAAAAGAGTGCGTAAATTGATATTTCAAAAATTCGTATTACTTGAAAATAAAGAAGAAGATGAGCGACTTACATTTTCGCTATATCAATTGATAATATTATAACTTCGTTGTTCTGTTTGACACATATTTTAGCAAAATAACTGGGACAAGGAATAAGACTCACACTTTCCAGTTTATTCAAGCATTCATCACCTACTGTATCAAATATTGAGTTGTGCACATGTAGAGTAATTTGTATGTGAACAATTTTGTTTGTAAACCTTGAAAATTTTAAAACCGCGCAAGCAATCATATATGCTTTCAAGTACATATGTATATCCCATCATATATATTTTATTCAATATACATTTATAAATTCTCAGATAGATGCTCTTTCTCTTAAATTTAATTTAACATTTTCAATTTCCTTTTTAGTAAGAAACTATTTCCTACAAGAATTTTCTTTTTTTTTCGTTTTGCTTCTACAGACTAAATGAGCTGTACCAAAAAGCAATACATCTCGTTCAATTTCTGACAAAACCAGTTTAAACACGCCAAGAAGTCGTAGCATATTTCATTTTAAGTAGACAAAATGTCCCATTTCCGTTCTATTTTTTCCATCGCGCCTTTAATTTCCTTAAATTATCAAATAAAGTTTTGTTGTGCCTGAATTGTTGGTTGGCATTTACAAGAGTATAAGTATGTATTAAAATATCTTTATATTGTAAAAATACATGGTGGCAAGAGGTTAAACAGGGGTAGGGCCAAGTCCTGAAAGTTTGAAGATGATCATCATCACACGAAATCGATTTTCATTCTGGCTGGATGGAGTTTCTCTCGCAAATAACAATATTTTGTCAAAAAGTCATGAAAATCAATTTTGAAAAGTGGTTCATTTTTTCAGAATCTGTCTGTAGGATGTTACTTTACCAAATATTTTTAAAATAAAACGTGTCGTAAAAAGAAAGAAAACTAAGATTTTATCAAGACGCGCTTATTTTGGTGGGTAAGTACACACACCACTTGTTTGTCGCGAGGATTAATGGAAAATATTACGTCCTATAGCTAAACGAAAATTTACTTTCCCCATGTTAGTTTGAGGTTCATTCTGCACCAGAGGCACACTGGTCGTCTGTGCTGCAATCACGTGTCTTTCTGTAATGTGGCAAAAGAAAGTTATAGTTGGCATATTATGTATTATCTTCATGTAGCGGAATCAAGGAAAAAGCTATTCACGTTCGTACATTACAAGTGTATTTTATGTCCCTCAGCTCATGAAAGTAATTCACATCGTGGTGCATCATTCTGTCATCTAATACTATGACCCAACCAAGAGCAAACGCACAGCAGCAGAGGCAAGAGGCAATTCGGGGATGTATTCAAAGCATTTAATAGAACACGGAGAACTTTTTCTCTGCCGCGTCTACAACCAACTCTTGAAAAAATACAAGAATGGCTGACACAGCAAAATTTCTCCTATTTTCATTGTCGGTAGCCCCAATGGGGTTTTGATCCTCTTCTCTCTCTCTTCCTTTGTCATGTGTTGTGATTCACAATGCATACATTCTTCCACTAATAGTAATATAAGATGTGTATTGCATGTTTGTACCGTATCTAGCAACTGCAGCACACTGTGATTTACCTTGTTCCAACCTAACCCATGTTAAAAACTCGAAATTAAAAGCCACTCAATGAGACTAGTACCATTCGATAGAAGACGATTCGGTCTATATCCCAGAAAAAACCGCATGTTGGAGCGTTGCCTTGTTCTCGAGATATAGAGGTTTTAAGGTGGGATCCGATGGGGTCAAGGGTCCCAACTGTAAAATAATTTGTTTAAATTTGTTAAAACAGACACACATAAATACTTTGGATGTTAGTTTTGTGTCATATATGTCTATTTCACACAAAATTAGAATGTTTTAAAATGAATTTTCATGAAAATGGGACCCTTGGTCCCAACGGACCCCAACGGACCCCATCTTTGATCCTCTACATCTCGAGAACAAGGCAACGCTCCAACATGCGGTTTTTTCTGGGTTATAGGCGGAATCGTCTTCTGTCGATTGGTACTAGTCTCATTGAGTGGCTTTACCTTCGAGTTTTTAACATGGACTAGATTGGAACAAAATCCTCACTTTTGAATCACAGTGCAGCATTTACTGCTATAAAAAGCAAAAATGTTAAGAAAATATATTTCTTGCATTATTTATGCAAGTGGGTAACTTGTTTCGTGAGCTTCGTATTTTTGCCTGAATTTTTTCTCATAATTTTTGCATAAAAATGTTTTTGTGCTCAGATGGCTTGGCCTTTTTGGGTCAGTTGGATTGTAGGAAATAAGCCATATGGGTTTCATCTTAACGCAGTGGGATTTCTACTGTGAGCTCAGCACGGTGAATCGAAGGAAAAGAAAAGCAACAAAGAAATAAAAAAAGAAGGTAAGATGAGTTTTCAAAAATAGCTTCCCATTTCTTTGAATGCGCTTTCCACACTTTAAGTATCATCAGGCAGGGAAAGTGCGTGCTGTTCTCAAGAAAGAACGGTGTACTTTCTCTGTGCAAAAAAGTGACAGAAGTACAAGTGTCGATCCCTACAGTCACCCATGAAGCTATGAATCCCAAATGATTATTACCACTTTCGTTTCGTTTCAATGGTGCTAACTATGCGAATAAGGGAGCGTTTCCCGTTGCAGCGTCTTTAATTTCCATAAAAGTATAGACAGTATATACAATGCATATAAAAGGAGCTCCTATTTCACATTTCCAGGAATGTTCATATGTCTCTGTTTTTACTAAGCATGTATGCACATGAAGTTTGTGTAAAAACTAAGGAACAGTGAGCTGGGTTACAGCACTTGCACAGCTCCAGCGATGAATTATGAGGTTCATTCACACCCTCAACCGTTTGGCTTCCATGGAATATAAGCCTGGCACAGCGTAATAATAATGGTGTTGATGTTACAACTAAACCCTTTTGCACGGCCAAGGGGAACAAGAAAAAAACCAGTGAGCGAGTGAAAGTAAGCAAAACCAATTCCCTCTTCACTTTTCTGCATGTTATGAAATGTACATTTTATAGTGTCAATACTATACTTGTCTATATAAGCAATTCACTCGCCGGAGAAAAAACGAAGCCAAAAAAGTTTGAGGAAAGCGCGAATAACGAGTAACTGCTGCTGTTAGTGTGTAAACTGTACAACTTTTGCTGAAGCTGTAGTACCACCAAGAAAATAATAAAAGCTCAACTTGGTGGGAAACATTGACGTGGGATAGGTTTGTACCATTTCTGAGCAATTGTGGCAATAAGAATTCGTTCTGGGTAGAACACGTGGTGGCAAAGCGTGGTTCACTCACGCAGTTTCAGAATGGGGTGATGATGTTGGACTGAAAGAAGGAGTGCGTACTCAAGTCCATCACCGTCATCATCTTTGCCAGAGCAGGAAAGGGTCACCGGGAAAAATAATAATATTGTAGGGAACAAATGGAGAAAACGTCGTTCTTCAAGAAACCCAATGTGGCTTCCCAAGAGTTTCCACTCGAAATTGATGTTAATGAGGCTGATGAACTTTGAACACTTTCTTCTTCGCTCTAATCCAATTAAGCAAATCAACTTTAACAGAGAGTCATGCAGTGGTTTTCCTGGCTTGGAAGTAGAAAATGGTGGTTCGAACGACCTCTCATACAATATTGAACAGGCTGAATAATGGTTAGCTACACTTTCATAATGTTTACACAATTAGACTACAGACTCATAGCGTGGCAATTTTGTTCATTGCTTCAGAGAAAGCATTTTTTGAATGGTATCCAGTATCCGCGCAGTTGTCCTAAAATTGGTCATTTGCGCCTTTATATCCCCCCTTAAAAATTCTCAAATGGTTGTGGTCTCGTTCAACTTTTCTAATTTTGGATCATTATGTCGCCTCATTAGCATTGTAAGTAATTATGGCTTCATTTTCCATCATCTGCAAGCATGCCCTTAAAACTCCTTTCCAAAAATGAAGCTTAACTTTGAAATGAAAGCATTCTGTTTAATTAGACAACTCAAATACAAGTCCAAGCATCCCTTCTACGAATCTTTAGTTCAAGAGTTCAAAAAGCAACAGATGATGATGCTGTATTTCCTCTTTTGAATGCTTTTGAATTTGCAACAATATTAATAAAATGTAAAAATTTTGGGTGCCAGACTTTCAAACCTAATACCTACATCGTCCAGGGTATACATACTGAAGCCCATTTTATCGTCGTATTTAAACTTTGTTTTGTTGTCAGTCGCAGCTTGGCAGCTTGCCATTCCAAAAACTTTCCCCGTTGGATATGTACATATCATCCAAATAATTTCCCGGGTAGCACTGATCTATGCAGAAGAATAACATGCCACAAAAACGCTTGCAATAACAACAGGGCTATACCTGGTACCCCAGCAGGCATAATCTATAGCAATTTGAAAGTCTCAAGAGAATCAAGACGTCAAACTGGATATTATATGCACAAAGCGTAAACTGCATTTCGGCAGGCTTCTTATCATCTTCTTCTCTTAACATGCTCTGCAAAAAGACCATTGTGTAGGGCTTAACTACAATCATAACCAGCCCTGTTTAATGTACAACCATTTTCCACCTTGAAGTGTTGTAAAACGTAGTTCGGGATCAAAGTGAAAATCGATTTTTATGCAACTTTCAAGTAGTCCAATTCACTGTCTTGCTTTCATCATTCTCTCATGATGGCTGTTGTACAAGTTGTATCCAACAAACAGCAAGTAATATGGCACGCTACAAATATGTTTACTTTCTTATGAACGACGTTACATTTATGACATCAAACTTCACATGCTCAGACACGTTCATTTGCTTTCCAAACCAAGAAAGAGGAAATAAAACCGAAAGAAAAAGTAAGGAAACTGCTCTAAAGAGGATTCTTATTCAACTTTGTGTGCTAGTTCAGTCAATACATTTCTGCTATTTGTAACGTTTCTTTAAGTAAAAAAGAAGTAAATACGCAAAGTCCAACAGCCTTTGGCAGATGCCAATGTGTATCTTGTTGAATGTAAGTATACTTTCACTCTTTGCTATATTTTTGCTTATAGAAACATGCCACCGAATACTAGTGGTGAAAAAAACTCTTTCATTTCACATTGCAACACTCTCAGATAAAAGTACTAAAAGTCTTTCCCATGAAGTGTAGGAGTATTATTGGGACAAGAAATGAATGGCGAGACAGAGGAAGTGAAGTGGTAGATAGAAGTACAAGTATACCGTGGATAACTCTGTCTAAATACTAGTTTATATTTCTTTTTGCAAGCGAGCAAATTATATATAATGTATAAACATATAAGAACATATACATTTGGTTTGTATAATAATAATAACGCACGCTATAGTATCATTCTTATATTTAGGAAGTGGTCTTAAGAATGTTTTCGATTTTGTCCTCAAGGAATTGTACGGGAAAGTAGAAACTTTCTTCCCTTATTTTTCGCAGAAAATGGCGATTTTTTCTGACTCTCTTTGCCTTTCCAATAAAATATGTGCAGTTTACTGGAGGAAAAGGGAGATTCCTTTCGTCGTTTCCCTCCCGTTTTCCTTTTCATTTTATTCTTCTCCTTTTGTTGTGGGACAAATACTTATTTCCTTAATCACAAGGGAAATCTAACACCCACTTTCAGGTAGTTTCTCAAAATAAGATGTGAGCTTCATGGTTTGTGGCTAAATAAGCTAAAGCACTACATAAGTACTAACACCACAACCAGTCTCTTTATCGCCATCATCACAACATCGACCTTATTTTTTCAAATGAATGAAAAGAATGAGGAGAACTGTCATGATAATAGATGTGCTCCTGCTGCTACTGGCTGACTGGTAGACTTTGTCGTGTTGACTGGAATTGCTAATGAGAACGAGCATGCATGGATAATAGAAAGCTGTCTGGCATATATTTTCATTTTACTTGGCTTTGCATAGTAATGACATTCCAGCTTGATGGCAGATTGAAATAAGTAATACAAGAGTGGTATCTGGTAGTTAGGAGGTCCATTCCCTCTAGACATATCTCATTTAATTTTTTGGACTTTGAACAAACTTACTTGTTATAGGCAAAGTTGTAGAAAATTGCTCCTTGGGAAAGATTTTAGATCCTCATTGAATGTCACATAATTCCCACAAAGAATTCCCGTTTTCAATCACTGAATAGCCGTTGAAAGAAATGCAATGTTCAAGAATTTCGCTCAAAAGCGAGCGATGAAGAGTTTACTTTGCTTGCTTGCCAAGCAGAGCGATGAAAGTGTGCGTTGTGT
The DNA here is from genome assembly GCA_029691765.1 of Entomobrya proxima. NCBI lineage: Eukaryota > Metazoa > Arthropoda > Collembola > Entomobryomorpha > Entomobryidae > Entomobrya > Entomobrya proxima. The sequence goes on from CM056168.1 coordinate 19,921,294, forward strand.
ACTTTTACTTTTGCAGGCGGCAAGGAATATTCATTCAACTTTGAATTCTCCTCATGCGACTTCTCCATTCACGAGGCTTTTTGTATGGAGGCATACCGGCCACCACAACCAATATATCTAAATGGAAAACTTTTTGACAGGACATTTTGCGGTTTTTCTAAAGCTCCTAATTTCACTTTTTCCTACACACCCATAAACCATTTTGTCTTGTACAATCTCAGTCTTTGGTCCTTTTCATTCATCGAATAAAATTTCATTTCTTTCACCCAAGATACACAAATTCTCCAAGCATTAAATAATTTAGCAGAAATAACATGGCTGAAAAAAGTGCTGTGTGAGTGTGTGAAAGGCCGCAAACACGATCTCAACTTTACTCACACTGAAATATATGTATTTTTCTCTAACTAGCAATATATTTTGCTTACTGAGTGTCTAAAATGCTGGAAATAAAGCGTTTACCAACACACCTACGTACATTAACTATTCATTCATTCAGCTTGGAAGTTTTTTTTTTGCCCTCCTCGTTTTAGAAACAGCCCTGTTGGAATAAAAGAGGCAGAAAGTAAAGTGAAAACTTAAACAGCCTTGCTCCTTTGTCTGTGTATTTGCTGCTACGTTGTACTTGAAAAATGCACTACCACTTAAATAGGTAGGTACATTTGTCTATATGCTTAACAATTTTCTTTGTACACATCTTCTTTACCACCACCATCTTTGAGACCACACACGACTTCTACTTTACACACTCCGTATCTTTTGTGTGCTCTATGTATAAAAATATTCATGGGATGCCAGTGTCGCGGTCTGGTTCTTATTACAAGTTTTGTAGAAGCGGACAATGCACCTACTTCACTCTTATTCTCAACTTGCAAAGAAAAGTCTCCAGTAACTCAACTGGTATCTCCCATTTCATTCTCATTTTCTTCTGGTTTTGATTGCAAGTGTACAATAGGCTGAGAAGGAACATGGGAGCAAAACTGCAAAGTTAAATTAAAACTGAAATTAAAACTGGAAGAGAATTGTTCTCTAGTGTCTTGCAGAGCTCATTAATATAAAAAGTCCTTACAAGTAATGCATCTTAATGTGGGAGGCTCCTTCAAAAGGCTAGCTATTGTGTGGAATTCAAAATGTGACTGCTTTAGTTTGTGGAAGGTCTCAGTCGCTTTACTCTGTTCAGACTTCAAGAATGATTGTGACCCACGGCACACACTCACAATGCACAAGCTATACAACAAATTTTCAACACCATCTCCAACGCTCTCTTGACTCTAGCAAGCCTTTGTAGCAAAGTTGTACTGCACGCAAAGACCGAGTAAAAGGAAAGAAAGGAGATCAAGTTGGTTGTGCGAATGAGGCATTGATAACCATAAATGACTAGAGAATACCTAAAATTTTGAACAAGTTCATAGAAACTTGTGCTAACGTTTTGTCTGTAAATGAGAGGTCGTACGAAAATATTATAATAGGTATCCAGCAAACAAGGAACGACATTGCAATAATATTTTGCTTCCATTTCACTGTAAGCTTATATACACAAAGAAGAACACAAGTATTATTCTTGGAGTATGTGTTGATATATGTTTCGATTAAGTAAGATGGCGATATTGTTCATGTGGGTGGGTAGGTAAATATATACCCCCTTTGAAAAAAAAACGTTAAAAGAATTCCTTCTCTCTTGATCTTATAAAGCTCTTGACTTGACTTTCTCTCTGCGAGCGTCCATGTCCTTTCTTTTCCGCTCTGCTGGATTCACTCGCGCGACAGTTGCCAGCAGCTATAGCAAAAGGTACCGAATGACTTAGTAACCCAAACCCATACATATATGATATTACACTAGCTTCATACTCTTTACATCACAATAAGACTAAAAGTTTCATGCTACGAAATTATTGTATGTAGTGATGATGATGATACGTTTAAACTGTAGGTTATACGATAAGGACGGACATAAACATAAGAGAAGATATCACTACACTTATCACTTTGCTACAATTTTTCTTTTGGTTCTCTTCACTTTGTTGTCTCATTGCTAGCAGTTCAATATATTTAATTCTTGAAAGTAAAGAAGAAAAAAGAAGAGTCCAAGTTGAACATGATCAATCTTATTATATTTCCAGGCTTTTAAGAGAATATACAGGCGAAAAGCCAAAGAAAAGTCGAGACCAAAGTAATTATGGGATGCACGTACTTTTCCTTTTCACCGTCTGACTTTTGTAAGCCAAGACGTTATTACTTTTAAATAAAAAGGTAGTATACATAAATACATGATTGCCTCACGTTTTCCACAATAAACTGTCATTAATGCACTCATTAGAGACGTCAGCGGACATGAAAAGGGCTATCCGTAAACTATATTAAATGTCCAATCCCATTTTTATTGCATTAAAATTACATCCAGCTCTCTGAAAACTCATTTATTCTCTTCAAATTAACATTTTTTGGGTACAATATTGTGAAACATTGGAACGCTGTTCTTTAGAATAAAAAAGAACAAACACAGCACTATTATAATCCATAGAATAGTTGGACAATAATATGAATTGTTTGACATTTTGAGGTAGTGTGGTGTAAAACACCTACTATGAGATCATTTATCATATAAGTGAGCATGCAGGGAATTACATGTATACATATATATGGTCCACATATACTGCATGTGTGAGTGCTTTGAAGAGCTAGTGAATGCATGAAAAAAGGCACCGAGTTGTTGGTGGCATTGGTGAAGAAAGACCGAGAAAAATAAGATGAAAGGCGGTCATGAATGCCATGTAAAGGTGGGCAAATGAAAATGGAATGGGCTTGATTGAGTCATCAGTATTCAGGGACACAGTTCAATTACTCTATCTAATTCCCACACTTTCCTTGCGTATATTGAAATGGATACGAGGACGATCATGTTGATGATGATGACACAAGGAGTGCGGGCAAGGACAAAAGAGAATGAAAGAGAGGAAAATGCTTTTAGCAGTAATAGTTCCAGCCGTTTCCTTCATTTCTTCTCTTTTCTTCTTTCTCCCTTTCTTTGGATCCTTTCTTTCGAATAAATACGAGCCCAGCAATAAGGCAGCAAGCTTCTGCATCTTTTCTTTAGCACAAAAAGTAGGCAAAAGCGAAAGTGAGAGATACACAGGAAAGCTCAAATACGGAAAAGATCATATGATCATCGTGAAAGCGTATTATGGCCCAAAAAGTGATATAGAAATTTCTGTGTATATATTATGGCCTGAAAGTTATACTACATACCTGAAAAGAGAGGCGGTGAGATATTCAAAAAGAAAGCATATCTTCTAGCTAAAAATTCATTGCTTACTCGTGTAGGTTACTGTATACACAAAAGGAAGATTACGGAAGGAGAGGATGCTAGCACATTGCAGATTCCACCTGAGCCATCCTCCATATAACGTGTCAGGCATGTGTAGGAAATTATAATGAGTCATGTGCGCATTTATAAAACATGTATGAAAAGATGTATTATACAAAAGCTAGTGCTACCCCGAGTCAGCGCTATATAATAGGATGCTTTATCAAATGAAATAATAAAAAGCTATTAGCACCAAGAACGAAAGGCGTCTGGGTGATCTCACGTTTTTCTGTATTCAGCATTTCTGTTATCACAAAATAATGCTATATAGTCGGGAAAAAAATTCCTTAATTTTTTATAGCACTAAATTGGTAGAATCCTTACACGTGGAAGGCAAGATGCAAAATAACGCTTTCTGACATAATGACTTAGAATGAAGTCAGAATAATGCACATAATGGGATTTTCCGTATTTTTATTCCTCTATAACAATGGGTTATGTTACCACAATGAAAGGTTAGAAACACTCGAGTTTTCAACACACTCTGTTCCAACGCAAAACAACGAGGACAATTTTGCTGAGCAGGATAATATTATGTGCTTAATGAGCAATAGCTCACCATGCAACCCTAAAATGAACACGTAAGCCGTTTTATAAGCCTGCTTTATGTGTCACAAAATTGGTCATAACTAAAAGCTCTTTACCTCAAATCACCGAAAAAATCATACAAGAGAATGCATTGTATGGCCGGGTAAATAAAAGGCAAAGTTATTAAGTTATTATAGCGTATGACGACAGTTGTTTTAATACGAAAACTGAAAAGGAAACGCATTTTTCCCTTTTAAAATCCCAGTTACATTGATATGAGGTGTTTGATACAACAAGTGTGAAACAAGTTTATGCATGGTAAAAAATATTCATGTTCTGAATCAAACTAGTTTACATTATAGTAGGATAACCCTAAAAATGACCTTATTGTTTTAGTTCATTCTGATCGCTATTTTTCTTCAACCATTTGTTGACTGGTAGACAGGTTATTAAGATTTAAGATTTGACAAACATAATTTACAAAATTTATTTATTATATATATAATACTCATTTTCTATCAATTTTCCTGAACAAGACAGGAACATCAAACAGCAAGTAAATACAAACAAGCGCAATAAAATCAATGTTTTTATAATATGAGTCGATATAGGGACTATAACGCAGAATAGTATATCGGATAGCACATTAGATTTTCTTTTAAAGTTTACGCTTCTTGATCCGGTCGACTAAAATCATATCACGATCATCATTGGACCATCATTTTCACATCGTTTTTTTCTGTACTGTATCACATTTTATATGATCCACCACACGTGCATCCATATAAGCGTATACGTTATACGCTTTAGACTTACATATCCAAAGATCTATACCGTTCATCAGATGTAATTTAAATGCATTGAAGAACCCAAGAAAAAATGTAAAATTGGCCAAGCCCACTTACCTTGCCGCAAGACACACTGGAAATCAGGAAGCATATTACCACTGCCGTGGCTGCTGTCACTGTAATCACAGAGCTGCTGCTTCTTCCTTTCATTTTTCCTCTCCTTCTTCAAGTTCTCAGGGTAAATATTAAAGTTGCTTCTCCTGAGTGGAAAAACGGTTTGACAACCTAACGATTGACGATAGCGGGCTTCGTTCTCTGCTTCCTCCAACTTTCCTTTGCTTTCTCTCTAGAAACAGAATTTCACAAAAAATCACTGTCAGGTAAGATGCCAAAGCGTACAAGTAGCATCTCTGAAAGTTACCGTTCACTTAACTAACTATATCAAACAAACACACAAAGCATTTTCTTTAATACGCTTGTATGAAATTTTCTTTGAAAGCATGTAGCGAGTAGTGTGTTGAGCTAATCAAGACTCTCGTACAAAAGAAGATATCCGAAGAAACTGGTATAAGCTTTTCACAAAGGCTCATGTAACTGGTAAAAATACACGTGTCTGTAAGTTTTCCTCTCTTCTCTCACCAGAATAATCATTCGAAGCTGCTCGCAGACACGATATTTTCTCCTTTCGTAATCACCTTCAAAAAGTCAGCTTTCACTTTGCATTACTTCCGGGTCCTCTTCGTATTACAGTGTAAATATTCCTTTTTTACCTCTCAGCGTTTCACTGTACAACTATGTAAGCGTAAAAAATTCAGCTTTTTCTATTTCATTTCGAGCCAAAGAAAAAAGAAAAATACCGTACTGGCGAGTTGAGAACCAAGAATCCTATACTAAAATGCAGTATATATTATATTCCTTCCAACTACCCCATCAATTATCACCAGTTGTGTAAAAACTGTATTCTGATTAAATTGAGAAAAAAAACTTTCTTTTCACTCATTCTTGGTTACTTTTTTCTCTGCCACAGAACTGTGCGTGTAGTACGTAGTGAAAGCATATCCTAGGGTGCAAAGACAAGAGCCATATATTCCACAAATGAACAATAGATATACTTAAATATAAAACATCCACGCAGTGCTATTCATCCTACTGAAAAGATGTTTACAAGGGAATGTCTAGATGTTGAAACTTTTTCCAAGAATGCATTCTTATTATTAGGCGTGCCATGATTTCTTACTTTCTCGCGTGAGATAAAAAATGAACCTGTGTGATAGCTGGCAAGCGTGCAGGGTAGCAAAGAGAAGTAGACAAAAAAAAGTAGAATGAATAAAATAAGTTAAAGTAGGATAGAAAAAATTCTTGGAAAGTAGGTGCGCGATATTTATACTTTACATTATATGCATCTTATACATTTCGCTGAGGTATTAACTTCACCCACACGTAATATATGCACGCTACAAGATTTCCACGGACAGGCAGGAAAGGCTGAAAGCAAGTTGTAGCAAACAAAAAGTTTCCAATCTTACAAAAAGTAAGAGTGTATAAGCAGCTAACGTGATTCCTCTTTCATTTCATTCCCCCTTTCCCTCTCTTGTTCCCACTGCTGCTGCTCTTTTATTTTTCATTTCCTTTTCATCCTCGTTTAGAAAAAGCATTAGATTTTATATGTAGTCCCCTTATACGCATGGCTCCGTCACTAGCACTTACCTCTTAGAATACAAACTTGAAAACTAGCAAAGAATACACCTCTTCAATAAGTTTGAATAGTGCTTGGTTGCCTCCAACTAGTGCTTTTACACCGTACTTCAGTTGCCTTTTTTGAAAAATTCTCTCACTATTCATTAAGCATTGAAATTTTTGTTTAAGTCAAAGACACGAAAAGTGTTTTAATGAGAATGAAGTGTGGCAGTATAATGCAATATAGCAGCAGCTATAGATGAGGCAGATTGTCCTAATAATAGTTCATCTGTGCTAATAAAGGGAATTTTGGTGTGCAGAATTAGTTATAGCTAGAGCACGTACGTTGAAACGAATCTTTAAGATGAGAAGACAAGTAATCAATATCATGCGTATTATATGACTTTTAAGACATTAAATGAGCAGTCAAGGCAAGACAATGATGAGTGAAATTGAATAGATTGAAAAGACCTTTTGTAATCATGATAAAGCTTACTTGAGAGGCTCTTTGAGTGAAAAACTATTCATTTGATTGTTAAGCATCGTTACAAAAGCTAGCTCATTTGATCTGATTGCTGATGTGATGATTCTAAGGTATAAAATCTCCTTTTGTACAAATCATCAAGGTGTAAGATATAAGGTCTCTTGTATAAGGTAACTGCGTGAATTTGCATAAGCTTTAAAGATTTTCGTTTCGCGCTAGCAATGAACATGGCCAAAGTTATGCTTAGAAATCATGAAATGTATCAACGAAACTCGAAGTTGGTTTTCAGAAATCTGAAATGTGGATTCAAGAAGATGAAACTGGAACGCAGGAAATTTACATCAAATGGTAATATCGCAAAATCATCCAATCAAATGTAGAAATTAACTTCTTTTCTGTGCAAACATTGCATGTTTATTATTGCCTTTGCCACATTGATTAGTTCTCCTTAATTTGCATTTCGGAAGACCTACATTGACAAATCGTATGCAAAGCTTTTTGACTTCTTTCCACAAGATATCCTAACATAACGAGCCTGGGAGCACAAAGTGGAAGAAATGTCATCAGTTCGTATCACTACCTTAAATGTTTTTCGTGCAGATGTTTGGCATAAAATTCTCGATTGCTGGATAGAGTGTTGCCGCAATGAAGAAGTATATACATATGTATTCGGTTTCTAAAGAACTTAAATTTTATCTTAGGAATGAAAGTGGTATCGTGAAATGTTATAGGAGCTGCCCTTTTTGAAAGAAAGTAAGAGGAAGAAGATTAGTACTCGCAACGGGCAATGAAGGTGGTTTGCAGTACAGTAGAAAGGGGCGTGTATGTAAAGCTAGTAAAAATGAAAAGGCACATAAGAAATCAAGAAGTAGATCCCATGCAGACGTCTAATGTGTGTCTCCACACCAGGAGGGAATGAGTCGAGGAACAGGAAATCACCCTGATGAAGCCAAGTGTAAAAAATGTAAATGAGTGTAATTCGGTTTCCCGAGGCAAAAGTAGTAAGACTTTGTATAATAAGATGAGGGAAAGGAGAAAGCGACGAGAGTAAACCTCAACCATCCCATGATGCAGGCTCTAAAAAACCAATGGCAATGGCAATGACTATACCGAATACTACCACACGCCATCACATAACTACTTTAACTTCATCATTTCAGTCAACTTGTGTAAGAATTGCACAGAAGATGGAAGCTGAACGAGTACGTATTTATTTTTATGTATCTAGATTTGGGCACGTTATATTCTTTTATATCTCTTATTTGTAGGTAGTTTTTGAGCAAGAAAGTATGCAGTAAAACCTGGAATGCATGAGTCAGAGTCAGTATCCATTTTGTCTTGTATATCTTTGTGGTTAATACCAGCTACTACTTCCGCAACAGTGAAAACGGTGATGATGACGTGAAGGTACTTAGACCCACCATCCTAAATTCATTTTACAGGCGCATCTAATAGCATATATGAAGTGAGCACAGTGCTGGCTCACAAAGTATAATGCACAGTGAGTTTACGAATTACTCAACAGGACACATTTCTTTATGTTTTATAGGACTCATTTTGAGCGTATACTAAAGTCAGGGAAATGCACAAAGCGATGTGCATTCAGTCTGGCACTCCGCTTTAACAGCTGAAACATCGTCCAGTCGTTTTCCTGTCTCATCACCAAACTTCCTAATATACTCTGACAAGCTGAGACAGACCTCTCAAGCTGAGGGGGAAAACTCGACTGGAGTAATTTGTGCAGTCACAGCAAAGTCATCTTTTTCCTCCCATTTTTCTTAGATCGTTCACTTATTTAACTTTGTTGCTCTCTTAGCCTACCATCTTTTTTTCTTTACAACACTCTATGGATAGAATAAAATAAGCCGAGACGTTTTCTTGTTGCGAGAGAAATGCACATTTAAATTAGATTAAGTATTATTATAGTACGCTTTAGTGGCGCAGCCAGAGAAGAAGAGGAGATTAGATCTTCCTCTAGATTTGCCTGACGCGCACTTATAAAGTGGCTGGCTAACTTTATTTACATTTTTTGTAGTACTGTTTTTCTTGTCGTTATTTCTGTTTTCTTCCGTTTCGTTGATAAATGCACGATACATTTACATATAGTCTAATGTAGCGGGAATACTATTTACATAACATAAAATAATACAAAAGCGAAACTCAGTAGTAGTAGCAGACATTTCTATTTCATTTGTACACAAAAAGTCGACGTTGTGGTCATGTTATGTGGTTTAGAGTCCCACAACAATATTCGTAAATAATATGAGAATTGCTGGTTTATCATTGTCTTACAAGGCGACTGGTTGTACTGCTTTAGGTATTATGGCTTTGTCGTACTATTAGGCTAGTTTTGGCTGCACCAACATTTGGCTCCGAGAAAGTAGGAAAAGTTTAAATGACTTTAATAATATTGCCAGCGTTTATGCCATTAGGGATGTCAGTTTATATGTAGTGCTTAGCAAAGTGTAAAAAATCTGGAAACTTTCTAGTTGAATTAGCAATTTATGCACAAGGAGAAACATCGTTTATAAATCCTTTTGCTTCGGTTAACACAGTGAGAGAAGCATATAAAATATGTGCTTACCTATGTGGTAATGAACAAGAGTAGAGGGAGTGAGAAAATGAATACGGCAAGTCGGTATAGGTACATATATATTTGTGAAAGCAATAACAAATCGCAATTGCGATTACATGCACAAGAATACACAAAAGACTACATGTACCTACCATGCAGCACATGTATTCCGACCAAAGTACACAAAGTTTCCCAGTTCAGGCATAACTGCCTGGTAGGGAGGAATACTCCAGCACTAGATGAAGAAATACCCGCTGGATTTGGAATAAGACTAGTAAAGCCCTTTCCTGGACAGAACTTATGCAATACAGAAAGATGGTCTGCAGCGTGTGCGTATTATAACTACTATAGCTAGCCAACTATCTTTGGCTCGGTTGGCGTGATACTGACGGTCTACCACTTCAAAAGTATGTAACATTTGCCATAACATTGCTTGTTCAGTACCATACATAAACGGGTATGAATTTTAGTTGTTCGCTTTACATTTTCTGAGCAACAGTCCGTACAACAAGATGTATGACCAAAAAAATGAAACCGTGCAATCATGAATACGTCTTGTAAAAGTTGTTTTCTTTGCTTTCTTTTCAGTATTTCACAAGGAAAACTTACTACGCTGCAAGTTGGATGAGATTTTAAAAAGAAGAGAATATACGTTTCAAGTGTAGGTCAGTTTGGTTTAGTTGCGGACCTGTGTTTCTAGTTGCATACTTATGTCCGAACGTAACTTGTTTTTACTGCTCATAGCACCAAAGTGTGTAGCACCATATTTACAATTACCTCTTTAAGAGTCACGTCTAATTATAGAATCAATTATTGTCAACAGAAAATGTGAATCCCACAACACTTTTGGAGATGGTTGCCTGCAAATGGCTTCTATAAAAGTCGCTAGGTACACATTCTATCTTCCATCATATCATGCCATTTCACTGCCACCAGTTATCGATGAGTAAATTTAATGAATCCACAAAACTGTCCCGAAGGTGTCGGGAATATACATAATGGCTTTGCTAACATGGTGAATGGCTCAGTCTAGTCACCAGCACGTGCAAACATTTGCGTAATTTATGCTCAAATTGTTGACAAAGGCGTGCTGTGATAATTTGTCTAAAGGACTGGAACTTGTTCTATTGTCACTAAAACGTACCTCATGCTTATGCTCACAAATTCCGTGAACGATTGTGGTAGGTGAATTAGATTGCCAGCGTGAATAAGTGGATGTGCTTAACACAAAAAAGCACACGAGAGAACAGTTTGAAATTAATTGCAGAATGGTGATTGTTACTCGTATAATAAAATTGTACAACTGACACTGTAGGCAGGTGTAATATCAATTTATTTGCTCATAATTGTGGTTAATACTCACTGGAATAAATCCGTCATATTTACTCATACACAATGCCTGTAATTTGGTAATTTTCGATAATTGATAACACATTTTCTATCAACTGCACAACTAAGTTTTTTAAAATAACGATTTCTTTTATACAATTTTAAAAAATACTGCATGTATGCTGCTGCAATTTTAACTCATTTGTCGTAATATACAATATGCAATTTCCATTTATTGTGTACTGCGTGGAAGAGGTCACATGTTATTGTTTTTTTTGTATACTTATGTCCACGACGCGTATCTACACATCCTCCTAGTTTTTGGAAGCTCAAATTTACTACCCAAGTTTTCCTTTTTGATTGTCTGAAAGCGGCTCAAAATGGATCATGTTCTGTTTCATCATAGAATTCTTCGTTGCTCAGAATTTATTTAGCTGAGTGATTCTATTGTTTCTTTCCGTGGAAAAATTGAGGGTTAGCTTACTTCTGCTGTTCATGTTGGTATGTTCTTCCTATTTCTCTAGACGATTTCTCTTGTACTTGAAAACTAGTGTAATCCAGAAAGTGTGTGTCTTTAGCTTGTACTACAAACACAGATTATACTAGTGAATTTCCGGTTGCAAAATCTTGTGCTGTGAGAAGCAAGCAATAGAACAAAAGCATCTAAAGAACAAGGTTTCATCTAGCAAGAGGCTTTCCTGCATATCCCTGTTCTCTGTAAAAACCGCATGAAAGACAATAGTAGTTTATACATACGGATTTTCCATGTGTATGCTTTATGTATATTGTCTAAAAACAACAGCTACTCGACCTTATTGCTCTTACAATGAGTGAAGCCTGCAAAATTTATACGCTAGTCTAGATGTAAACACAACGAAAATATTTATGTATAAAGAAGGGAGAGAAAACCGAAATATATATAATTTATTGCTTAACTTGGCATTTCTGCATCACCAAGCTTAAGCCTCTGTGATATTTTGTTCCTGTATTTCAACCACTTTTTGCAGTTCTTTTTTCTACAAAAGATGCATTTTCCCTTACTTTCCTCTTTTCTTTGTACTGGTAGTGCAAGCAATTCAGTCTAAAAGTGGGTCACAAACCTTCGTTTCAAAAGAAAAAATATTTACAATACGCGAATTTGCAGCTGACGGTGTTTGTAAAGTGTGTAAGTAGAATAAATACCGAGTGAATAAAACTTTAGTAAAGTTGTAAAAGTACGCCCAGCGAAAATTAATTGGCGTGAATTTTTAAAAATATTTAAAAGTCTTCTTTAATCAACCGGTCTATCATTTAATCAAAAAGTCCGTCATTTATTGAAAACATGAAGTTTTAATTGAAAATGTCGAAAATAGATAGCTAAAGCATTAATATCTCTCTCTCTATACATATATATATGAAACCATCCATCCGAGATGTCATTTCGTAATTTTTTTCACGTGTACTATGCTTAAATGGAACTATGTATAAATGGAACAACTAAATGCATATTATTGAAAGAATGTAGCATTTACAATAGGCGCAGTAATATGCGCTACAATAGTCAATCAGTATCAAATAAAGTGTAGCGCTCAATTTAAATATTACACGTCTTATGAAGGTTTTGTTTGATTGCCTTTCATCTACGTCGAGTATTCTTACGTTAGGACATGCTGCATTGCACCATCAAGTTTTCCTGACTGCCGCAACATATTTTTATACTTTTTGTGCTATTATAATTAATGTTACTATTGTGAAGTGGTACTCACAAGCCTCTTTGTAATTAAATTAAATTAAAAAGATTATCGTGGAATAAACTTATCGTTTCGAAGCCTTTTTGCGTTACAAAATCTACCTAAGCAGTCCGTGTATTAAGCAAGGAGACGGTTACTATGGAGGGTAGTCTGACACCGAAGAAAGCTTCCCAGGAGCAAGGTAGGGAAAAATATTCCGACCGGTCGGACCAAATGGTCCAAAATTTGGACTCCAAATGCAATTGCATTTTATGCAAGTAAAGTGATAAGTGAGAGTCCATTATTTTAATTGTAGAAGCTGCTAGTCCAAGTGCCAAGCGAGCTCTGGATTTCTCGTTTTGGTCTGAGCGTAAGCAAAAAATGCCGAAGATAGTTGAAGAGGACCTTCAAAAACTAAAGGTTGAAGAGCTAACTTTATCGAAGAGGTACGCAAGTTTTTTTAAAGTACGAGATGCACAAGGAGAGATGACGGGGATTACGTTTTCTATTTTTTAAAAATTTGTAGAGTGAATGGTAAGGTACTGCTTTGCTGTACCGCATCCTTGGAACTCGAAAAGGTTTCGAAAGTGGCCTGTCATGACGGAGAAAAAAACATCACCGTTATTGCTTTTGGAGAGATAGCAGCAAAACTTCGAAATATTAAACCCGGAAATAAGTTTGTCGTGTCTAAGTTTGAAGTCAAGAAGGAGCTTCCAGAGTATCCAACAGGGGCGTTCCAGTGCCTGCAAATTATCATCAATGAGTGGTCTACGTTGGAGATTGTTGATGACGACATGGCTCCGGTTGTACTCGACTTAAAGGATATTTCGGAAGCAAAGACTTCGCCTGATTCAAGCGTCATCGGTAAGCGTAATTAATCCCAGTATTAGTGTTTATTAGATTGTTTTGGTGGATAAGCAATTCACGCATATTTTTTACAGACATGCTTGCAGTAGTATGTAAGAACTGGGGGATGGCTCAAACGTCTAATGGGAAGAAAAAACTTGACTTATCCTTAACTGACCGATCGATGGAAACTATTCGCCTCACTTTCTGGGATGACAAGGCGGACCAACTGGTTGGTACGGAAGGGGATGTTATTGCCATTAGTAGGGTTCTTGTTCACACTTTCTTGGAGAGGAAAGTTCTTAATGCTCAATGGCATACCCATGTGATTGTAAGATACTCAACTGAAAATTTAGCTAGAAATGCCGTATGTTTACGAAAGTTACTTTACTGTGCTAAAATATTTTTTCTCCAGGTAAACCCAGACCTACCAGATGGAAGCGAGCTGCTTAAGTGGTACAAAAATGAACTGGAAACCAACTGAATCAATTAAGTTATTGTGGACACGTCAATATTGCTATTGGTTTATATATGATTTGATTCTACCTCGTTAATTACATTGATTATATTTCATTTTTTATTTTACATGAGTTCATTCATTGTTTGTACAACAGACGAGTATCTGAATAAATTTACTTTACATATAATCTAAATATCATTATATTTTAAGAAGGGTTGAATATTATTAGAAGCTTGACTTATCTTGAACTCTTATTCCAACTGGTTGGACAATCCGAGAAATTTCATTGTCTTGGATGTTGTGTGTGAGGATAAGGCAAGTGCGGATACTTTGCCCGGAAGTTCGCTTGTCGCCGTGCTTCTTCTTTGGCTCTAAAAGCCGCATTTTCAGGTCTTCTCATGAAAGCATTGACTGCGCTTTGGCTGTATTTTTCGACACAACCCCATGCCACATGCGGATAATTGTATTTTCCGAAGCACACGTGGCAAACCGTATCTCTCATCCGTTGAAAGAATGCTTCTCCAGTATTCAAAAGTTTCAATATTGTTCCGCTGGTATCCTTGATTGATTCGGAAGGTATGCGGCGGCTGTTCTGGATCAAACTAACAAGCTGGTCAGCAGATGTAGGGCGTTGCTTAATTATTTCATTTATTTCTTTCAATGATAGTAGCTCTTCTTCAGATTCATCTACAATCTTGGCACGATTTTGTCGAAATCTGTGGAAGAGGTCAAAGAGTATAGGATCAACGGGTACTATTCGGCCACATTTCAACTTTTTCTCCAACGGGAGATCTTCCTTCTGAACAAAAGACTTCTCCATCAGCTTTTGCATATCTTTTATAGCATTTCTAATCAGTGCGTCGGGATCTGAAAAAAGTTTAATCTGTAAATTGAGCAAAAAATACTTTAGTTTACATTCCCAACCGGTTGGGCTAAAACTTAATACGCAATAGTGGTAAATATACTAAAGACGTTAACTCACTATTCGTTTCATTTTGTTCCAGATGTGAAGCAGAATGTAAACATCATAAATAGCATACTGTAGCATCCTCTTATCACTGAGTGGCCGAATCCTCCAGTCAGCATGAGTTGCATCCGGGGTATCAGGATATGATGGGAAGTACAGCTTTGCAAGATTCTTTAGTCCGATTCGCTCAGTTGATTTCTTGATCAATCCATCGATAGGTAGTAAATTTCCTTTCTCATCAGTAATAGACCTCCATAAAATGTCATCCTCCTGTAGTTCAGATGCCCTTCCCATTTGAATCATTTTTATGCTTTCAAAGATAATCTGCTGTTGTACGAATTGCAGATCCAAAACTCCAGCTACGCTGATTCCGAAGTCCCGGTTCAGGCCAATGTAATCATTATCGCCTCCGTGGACAATTTTTAGATACTCAGGAGACTCCAAAATGGGCTTAATATGTTGAATGATATTCTGATACATCGGGAAAGGATCAAGTAGATAATTCTGCTCATACGTGCCAAATTGAAGAAGACAGGTCATTCCTATTTGAACAAAGCACCAACCGGTTGGTCACAAATTTTAATCAAATCAAATAAAAATTCAGTATTCATCCAATATATCATAAAAATATAAATCAGACTTACCGTAAAATGAGTGCTCATTGTTAGCCTCCAGATCAAGTGTCATTTCCTTGGATTCTTGAAGATTTTTAAGCATCAATTCAAAAGCTTCATTACCGTCAACCATCCGGAACATGTTCTTGCGTATTGGTAAAGGTTCCTGACCAAAAGATGTGGGAGGTTCTATCAGCTGTGAGGCTGTAAGATCAAAGCCACGAATTGCTGAAAGGTTTTTGTTTGACCTCCTGATGAGATTCAAGTTTAGCTTCCGCTTCTCAAGTAGATATTCACGGAAGTTTTCCTGTGGTCGTGTTAAAGCTTTCCCAAAAGCTCGGTAAGCTTCCATTTTCCTGGACCAGTAATCTCCGGAGTTAGGTTTTCTCTTAATCGCAAATGCTTGAGCCATTCTAGCACGTTTTATTCTGCACTGCAAACGTCCAACCGGTTGGATAAATAACAACACGTGCGTGTCCAAATTATGCGTGTTCTAATATTCTTACTTAATCAATTTAATTTACAGTAACTGAGGAGTGGAAAATTTAATATCACTTGCTTAGCAGCTGGTGGTGGTATGGGCTCTTCTTCGGAGAAATGCCGTCTATGCTTTGGTAAACTACAAGCATGTGTGTGGTCCAATAGCCGCTCTTAAATATTAGCGCGTCTTAAGCTCGTGTTTATTGTGTAGGCCAATAGGTGGCACTGGCTAGGTGGTACTACCTTAAAGAATGCGATACCAATATGCATGCATGTACACTGCATAGCATTTTACGGCATTTTCATACTTGTGAAAAAACCCGATTAAACCCACGAACAAACTTGTTTCAGATTGCATTTAATTTTAATAGCATTTTCTGACGTGTGACAAAATCAAATAAACCCACGAAGAACCCTAAAGTACGCTGCAGTTCATATTTGCTGCAGTTTCTGACCCGTGACAAAACCCAATAAACCCGCTGTAATGCAATTTCAAAAACGGCAAATTAGGTAAAACACATGATGCATTCATCATACCAGGATAAGGATACACCTTAGAGCTTTGAGGATACACCTTAGAGCTTTGAGGATACACCTTAGAGCTATGAGGATGCACCTTAGTGCTTTGAGGATACACCTTAGAGCTTTGAGGATACACCTTAGAGCTTTGAGGATACACCTTAGAGCTTTGAGGATACACCTTAGAGCTATGAAGATGCACCTTAGTGCTTTGAGGATACACCTTAGAGCTTTGAGGATACACCTTAGAGCTTTAAGGATGCACCTTAGTGCTATGAGGATACACTTTAGAGCATTGAGGATACACTGTAGGGCATTGACGATACACTTTAGAGCATTGAGGATACACCTAAAAGAGTTGAGGATACATCTCAAAGCATTGAGGATACACTTTTGAGCATTGAGGATGCACCTAAGAGAGTTGAGGATACACCTTACAGCTTTGAGGATACACTCTAAAGCATTGAGGATACACCCTAAGACATTGAGGATGCACCTTAGTGCTTTGAGGATACACCTTAGAGCTTTGAGGATACACTTTAAAGCATTGAGGATACACTTTAGAGCATTGAGGATACACCTTAGAGCTTTGAGAATAGACTTTAGAGCGTTGAGGATACACTTTAAAGCATTGAGCATACACTTTAGAGCATTGAGGATACACTTTAGAGCATTGAGGATACATCTCAAAGCATTGAGGATGCACCTAAGAGAGTTGAGGATACACCTTACAGCTTTGAGGATACACTCTAAAGCATTGAGGATACACCCTAAGACATTAAGGATGCACCTTAGTGCTTTGAGGATACACCTTAGAGCTTTGAGGATACACTTTAGAGCTTTGAGGATACACTTTAAAGCATTGAGGATACACTTTAGAGCATTGAGGATACACTTTAGAGCTTTGAGGATACACTTTTAAGCATTGAGGATACACCATAGAGCATTGAGGATACACCTTAGAACTTTGAGGGTACACCTTAGAACTTTGAGGATACACTTTAGAGCATTGAGGATACACCTTAGAGGTTTGAGGATACACCTTAGAGCTTTGAGGATACACTTTAGAGCATTGAGGATACACTTTAGGGCATTGAGGATACACCTTAGAGCTTTGAGGATACACCTAAGGGAGTTGAGGATACACTTTAGAAGCATTGAGGATACACTTTAAAGTAATGAGGATACACTTTAGAGCATTGAGGATACACCTAAGGGAGTTGAGGATACACTTTAGAGCATTGAGGATACATCCTAAAATATTGAGGATACACCTTAGCGCTTTGAGGATACAGTTTAGAGCATTGAGGAAACACCTTAGAATTTTGAGGATACACTTTATGGCATTGAGGATAAACCTTAGAGCTTTGAGAATACACCTTAGAGCATTGAGGATACACTGTAGGGCATTGAGGATACACCTTAGAGCTTTGAGGATACACCTAAGGGAGTTGAGGATACACTTTAGAAGCATTGAGGATACACCTTAAAGTATTGAGGATACACTTTAGAGCATTGAGGATACACCTAAGGGAGTTGAGGATACACTTTAGAGCATTGAGGATACATCCTAAAATATTGAGGATACATCCTAAAATATTGAGGATACACCTTAGCGCTTTGAGGATACAGTTTAGAGCATTGAGGATACACCTAAAAGAGTTGAGGATACACCTTAGAGCTTTGAGGATACACTTGAGAGCTTTGAGGATACACTCTAAAGCATTGAGGATACACTTTATAGCATTGAGGATACACCTTAGAGCTTTGAGGATACACCTTAGAGCTTTGAGGATACACTTTAGAGCATTGAGGATACACTTTAAAGCATTGAGGATACACTTTAGAGCATTGAGGATACACTTTAGAGCTTTGAGGATACACTTTTAAGCATTGAGGATACACTTTAGAGCTTTGAGGATACACTTTTAAGCATTGCGGATATACCTTAGAACTTTGAGGATACACCTTAGAGCTTTGAGGATACACCTTAGAGCTTTGAGGATACACCTTAGAGCGTTGAGGATACACTTTAGAGCATTGAGGATACACTTTAAAGCATTGAGGATATACCTTAGAGCTTTGAGGATACACTTGAGAGCTTTGAGGATACACTCTAAAGCATTGAGGATACGCTTTATAGCATTGAGGATACACCTTAGAGCTTTGAGGATACACCTTAGAGCTTTGAGGATACACTTTAGAGCATTGAGGATACACTTTAAAGCATTGAGGATACACTTTAGAGCATTGAGGATACACTTTAGAGCATTGAGGATACACTTTAGAGCTTTGAGGATACACTTTTAAGCATTGAGGATACACTTTAGAGCTTTGAGGATACACTTTTAAGCATTGAGGATATACCTTAGAACTTTGAGGATACACTTTAGAGCATTGAGGATACACCTTAGAGCATTGAGGATATACCTTAGAACTTTGAGGATACACCTTAGAGCTTTGAGGATACACCTTAGAGCTTTGAGGATACACCTTAGAGCGTTGAGGATACACTTTAGAGCATTGAGGATACACTTTTAAGCATTGAGGATATACCTTAGAACTTTGAGGATACACCTTAGAGCTTTGAGGATACACTTTAGAGCATTGAGGATACACCTTAGAGCATTGAGGATATACCTTAGAACTTTGAGGATACACCTTAGAGCTTTGAGGCTACACTTTAGAGCATTGAGGATACACCTTAGAACTTTGAGGATACACCTTAGAATTTTGAGGATACACTTTATGGCATTGAGGATAAACCTTAGAGCTTTGAGAATACACCTTAGAGCTTTGAGGGTACATCTTAGAGCTTTGAGGATACACTTTAGAGCTTTGAGGATACACTTTAGAGCATTGAGGATACACCTTAGAGCATTGAGGATATACCTTAGAACTTTGAGGATACACCTTAGAGCTTTGAGGATACACTTTAGAACTTTGAGGATACACCTTAGAATTTTGAGGATACACTTTAGGGCATTGAGGATAAACCTTAGAGCTTTGAGGATACACCTTAGAGCTTTGAGGATACACTTTGGAGCATTGAGGATACACTTTAGAGCATTGAGGGTACACTTTAGAGCATTGAGGATACACCTTAGAACTTTGAGGGTACACCTTAGAACTTTGAGGATACACTTTAGAGCAATATAGAGCAGAAATATACTAGCTTTACTATGCTCAGCTACGTAATAAACCCACGAAGAAGCCAAAAACATGCTGCAGTTCATTTTACCCACACCTGGCCGGATAACAAGGAGACCGGGCAACAGGGAGACAGAGATACCGGGCAACCGGGAAACAGAGATTCCGGGCAATCGGGAGACAGAAATTCCGGGCAACCGGGAGACCAAATTTTTATTGGGCAACTGGGAGACCGGTAGCCCGCATAGGGAGACCGGAAACTGGTTACCCGGTCTCCCTGCCCAGCTCTGCATTACTACATTTTTTGACGCGTGACAAATACAAATAAACCCACGAAGAAGCCCAAAACACGCTGCAGTTCATTTTTACTGCATTTTCTGACGTGTGATAATTATAAATTAAATCCACGAAGAATCCTAAACCACGTTTTAGTTCATTTTTGATGCATGCATGCATGCATGGTTTGCATGATTCATCATTGCGTGACGAATAAGGGCATTGGTTATTGTATTAGATAACGTGATATTTCTAATTTTTTGAAAATGCAAAACTTCTAAATCTGGTTTAATGCTTAATATATGCGATTGGGAAAATCGCGTAATAGTGTTGTTGTTAAACGTGATTTACAATCATTTTGAACACCAACCGGTTGGAAATTGCGAATATGAAAAATAATACAAGGGAAAAAATTTTAAGATTTAAGATTAAGAAGATTTAATTGACAAAGCCTTATGATAGCTGTAGTAGTTTTCATACACATAACATTTCGAGCAGTTGATATTGCTAAAGCATACATCTAAATGGGTGTTGTAATCTGTGGTTGACTCCGAGATTTCTAGAACTGGTTTCAGACCGAACTTGTTAAAGAAATCAACAATGGCGATGTTAGAGGCATCCAATAGATTCACGTTGATATCTCCAAACACTAAAGTTGGCACGTTTGAATAGGCTAGTAGTTGTTCCTCCAAAAGATTTATAAACTCTACCCTTGAAAATTTAGGATGCTTATATAAAGCATAGAAACGCACATTCTGTATTAATCCTGTAAGAATCAAACAATGGCCTGATGTAGTCCGTTTTGCCAAAAATGTGAGATCTTCTGGTGGTTTTGCAGTATCTAGGAATTCAAAAATAATTTATAATAAACCATGAATTATTAAAGAAGTTATCGCATTTAATATAGTTGTTTTCGGAAAATATTTACAACATAAGATACCTTTCGTAAGTAGAAGAATGCCTTCCGAGTTTGAGACATTATTGCACTGAGAAGAGTTTTGGCGGAAAGTTGTATAATACCCATTCAAATTAATGATATCCGTTGTACAGATTCTTGGCTCAAGTAGAACCAAATAGTCGTGGGACGTAATATTTGAATCACATAGTATGTCAGCTTGGTGTAACAAAAAGCCTTCAATGTTATGAAAATAAATTCCCCCTTCTTCACTTGAACTTGGATAATGTAACTGAAATTTGTACGGGGATTTAGCTAGTTGATCCATCTCCTTCGTAACGGGATCTGATCTTAATGGTGAAGCTGGTGGACGAAAGTTTCCAACAATATAGAGCCCCTCCAAGCTCGTGGCTCGACTGCATGCTACGTACAGCTTTTCCCGTGATATCTGGTTTCCGACACATGCGACAACCTTGTCTAGTGAGGACCCTTGGGATTTGTTCACAGTCATACCATTGGCAGCTTGCAAAGGTATTTGCTTACGAGTTACCTCCATTCCCCGAAGTGTTTTGTTAAGCACACGACTCATTCGGTCAATAGGTGTCCAACCGGTTGGAAAACCTTTTCGTTCAGCCCGCTGCTTAACATACTCATTTGAACGAAGCGATTGTCCTATGGAAGGATGACAGAATTCCATCCAAGCACATGTTGGAATTTTTTCGTTTTCGGTTCCTGCTTTCACTCCGTATTCGATCGCCCTTAGAACGCCAGTAGCTCCATTAAAAAGTCCATCGGCGACATCAATGTTGGTGGTTATAAAATAGAGGCAATCCACTTGAAGGTTAACTTTGTAAAATAGCCCTATGCACTCTTTCCTTTTAAACGTTTTTGCGGACTCTTGAAACATTAACTTTTCAAACTTGGAACCGTCTCCTGTAAATAACATTTAAATTTCGGAAATCACATACTTTATAATCTTTGTACTGAATATATTAGTGTATTATAAGAACTAACCTGTAACTTTGTCGACTGCAATACTAAGTGCACCTTCTGTTCCCATCCTAGCGTGTACTTCAGCGTTATGCTTATCACATGCATCATTTGTTTCAAATAGCCACACGGCATCTTGTGGAGCGACTTCCTTGTTCACCACACGTGACTTGATAAGCTGTATGTCGTCTTCATCCATTTGGCCCTCTGACATGTTGTTGAGAGCTTTACAAAATGCATGAGCATTTCTTTGTCGCATAATTTCATCCATCTCAAATAATTTGAATAGCTCCCAAAGAGGATTACGATCTACAAGTGAAGCTCGAATAGACTCAGCTCCAGCCAGTTCTGGACACTTAAATACGTAAGACATACCCACCGGTGGGAGTTGGCGTAAGTGTCCAACTACTAAAATCGATTTTCCTCCGAATGGTTTATTGGGGTCAAAGAGCTGGCGCAGTCGTAAGTCAATATACTCCATCTGCACAGCTCCTACCATTGATATTTCGTCTATAATGAAAAGATGTGTGTGACGAAATTTTAGTCGTAAAGTGTTTGCAACTCCATCGTCTAGCCTTGGCAGCGGTCCAGAAAAGTTATTTTGGGGAAGGCGAAATACATTATGCAGGGTCATCCCAAATACATTAAATGCTGCTTTGCCGGTTGGTGCACAGACTATTACGGGAGAGGCGTCAGGAGGATAATCTGGAAGCTTGTTGCAATATCGCATGTAACTCTGCACAATTGCTGTGATCACGTGGCTTTTGCCTACTCCAGCTCCACCGGAAAGAAATACATAGAACGGTAGTTTTCCCGTCTTTAGCAAGTGGAGAACCTCCAACACAATCTTTCTTTGTTTTCGGTTTAGGGATCTCATAATTTTTTTATATTCCGCGGCCTCGATAAGCTTTGGAGCTAAAAACTTTTTGAGTTTTACAGGTGGCTTTGAAGTGAGAAACTCGTTAACGTAGTTGTTGTTATCCTCATTTGCTTCCTCGATCACTTCATCTTCTTTTTCTTCTTCTTGGGCTTGGTCAGTAGGATCGGGAGAATCATAATCAACCTCGTTCTCCAGGCCTTCCAGGGAAGTTATGTCGGCTCGGTGTTTATAATATACTTTTGAGTTTGCAAGAAGTTCATCTTCGTGCTGTTTTGCTACTTCAAAGTAATTTGCTCGCTCTTCAACTTCAAGCATTTCATTTCTCCATGGAACAAATAGTAAGATCTGCTCCCGCCAGTGTTCTTCCGGTTCTGTCGTTCTGGAAAAATTGCAAAACCGTAAAACCTTTGGTCGCTGCCGTCTCTGGTAAATAACTTGAGGATGATCGTTTTCCTCTTGCTCCAGGTCTTCACCATCCGACTCTTCTGCAAAAAAATTTAAAATTATAGTATTAAAAAGTTGAAATTACCACCGAAAAACCAACCGGTTGGTTAATAAAGTGGTTAGTTAATTACCTTCACTCATTGTGCTTTTACTTTTCTTCTGTCTGCATTGAACCCAACTCGTGAGAAATTCGGCATAGCAAACTGACTCCATTTCTGCAGGTCTTGTTGCGTATCTATCAGCAGCATTTTTCATGAAAACATCTTCACTGTCGTCTTCTAAATCTTCTAATTCTTTTGGGGACTTAAGCATGCGCACTCGCTTATTTTTTCTTGCAGTGTTTGCAAAAACAGCATCCCTGCTGCTATGAGTGAGAGATATTCCTAGGGTAAATGCTACTCCCTCTTGTGAAGACATTTCAGATCCCTTTATTAAGATGTTGGCAAATCGCTGGAGTTTACTTGCAATGCTCGTGTTTCCGTCATTTACATCTGCTGCGGCCGTACGTATTAGCTTTGACACACCTCCACCAGATTTGGAGATGTACGATGCGACGTATTTACTACAGGCATATCCATCGAGGACAAACTGAATATCCATATTGGCTTTCCACGCTAGAAGAATTTTTTCGTTGTAAGCGTTAACGAATGCCTCTTTTGGCAATCTTCTGAGGAAAACGGCAGGGCGAGAGATCGTCGAACGTACTGCATTCATGTAGTCATCTTGCGTCATTTCCAGAATCTGGATAAGATCATCAAAGGTTGTGTCCTCCTCGTAGGCTCGTCCCCAGGTGTTCAACTGACTCTCTATTTTTGAATACAATTGGGCAAGTCTTGACCGTTCTTCTTTTGGTATTTCTTCCGGCAAAGGTTTCAGTATTCGAGTAGTTGGCATTGGTGGTTTTGGATATTTGAATCTACACTTGCGGGTTTTGCCTTTTCCTTTGTGACATGTGTGAGTGTGCCGATGAATTTGATACTGAACTAAATCGACTAAATCATTGCCTACATCTCTGCGACATGTGATGAACTTGTCAATCAAAGCAACACAAAGGTTCTCAGTTTCCGGTATTTCTGGATCGTAATTCGGAGCATCTTTCAGCCAGTACAAACCGTGATTATGTGGTGATCCTCGCATTTGAAACTCCACTCTGCTGAACCAGTCATTAATGCCATTGGGGGCAAATACGCCGTCTTCTGGCTTCAAAAGTGTGTTGAGAAGTGTGCGGTACTTATGATCAAAATGCCGCATACAAGTAACTGGATCAGACCGAACAAGCTTAGCACGCTCTTCGAATTCCATCTGCATAGCTTCTTCCTCACCAACCGGTTGGTTATGCAATATTCCGCTTAGTAGTGACAACAATTCTGGCCACCTGGTTTCGGCTGCAGATAGCGTAATAAAGAATGTACACGGTCCAAGTTGTCTGACCTTGGATGTTAATTTTTTCAGCTGCTCCTTCCAGTACGGTGGAGTACATCGAACGTGCTTGTACGCGTTATAGCCATCGTCGTTTGCGATGACATTTGCTAAATACCCAGGCTGTCTTATCAATCCAGCTGTTACACTCGCTCCTTGATGTTCCACTTGTTTTTGACGAAGGCAAATGCTGTACGCATTTCTCACCTTTTCAATGTAGGATTTGTTAAAGGAATATAGGATTTTCTCTGGTCTTGCGCACCTTCGGTCATATCTTCGGAGTTCGGATTTCACTATGTCCGTATAGGAAAGTTTTGCTGCTGGATTAAGTGTGCGTTTTTCTCCGCCATATATAGTTGGAAATGAAAGGAACTCAGCCATTGGATCTCGAAATAACGGTGCTGGAATATTTCCTTCAGCGGGTGCAAATTTCTTTCCAATGTTGGAAATATCTTCATGATATAGTAATGTCTGGTCATCAGCAATTCCTGTTTCTTCTATGCCTTGCCCCATCTCAGAAATTTCCTCGTTTTCTTCGTTAGCTTCTGGTGTATCGGTTTCGTTTTCTGTGTCATCGTCTTCCTCGATCCGAAAAGCAATTTCTTCAGCTAATGAAAACATAAATCTGGTTAGTTTTGTTTTTCGTTTAAAAAAACGTTGCCCAACCGGTTGGGCTTTTTATTATTTTTACCTTGATGTAGACTTTCCCAGTTGGGGGATAGTGTGACATTATCTTCTTTGTACAGTGGAGTATTAATCAAGTACTTCAAAGCTCTGATCACAACAGCTGGTCTGATTTTATCGTAAATGTAGGGCTTAGTGTAGTTCATTCGACGCATCAATTTAAGTTGAACTACCGTCATTTCGTTGAATCTTCTTGGCAACGTCGATACGCATGTGTTGATGTTGCTCTCAACATTTACGACATTCCCATGCAATGACCACTGTTGCGCAAAACCTGTCATACGGATCTGCATGAAAGGAAGTCTAGGGGCTACCATTCTTTCCTCTAGCTGTGTTAACCCCTGAATAAGAATTCCCGTCATTTAGAAATATATTTTGTAGTTGTTTTGTAGACTTTTAAAGTGGATATTTTAAAGACTTACTCTAAGCTCTGGCGGTATAACAGGAAAGTCCAATCCGTTACTGAGTGCTAACCGTGGAACCTTTTTCGCTTTTGATGAATTATAGCATGTAATACACAGACAATGTTCCTTTGGTCGTTTTTGATTAACTGGATAGTTAGACTGGTCGACGTACAGAATAGAGGCAATCATATCTTCTTTCACTCCCCACTGCCGAAGCATCGTTTTGTCAGCATTTCGAACGCCTTCACGATAAAATAAGCCTCCACAGCAGGCACAAATCCATGTCGGTCCGGAGCGTATTTTGTCAAAATACGCTTTTTGCAGTTTAGCCCAAGGACGAGGTGCCCGTGTCCTGAATAAGGATGCAGCACTGGATGATGTGGCCTCTTCAAAATCAAGTTGTCGTGGATTTTTTGTTGGTGCGTCTAGTCGTTGTGGTGTGGAGCATTGTGCAAAGGTCTGCGTACGATTGGGACTTTTTTCTTCGGAAGAACCAACCGGTTGGTCACAATTAGGATCCACACTTTCTTGACCGGTAAGAATTACGTCTTCCCCTGTTTCAACAGTTTTTTGTCGTTTTGCGGAGAAAAATTCCGGCAATGATCTTAGGGGTTGCATATTTCGTTTTCTACTAAGATTTTGCAATTCTTCCAAAGCCATTGAGTCGTTGGTTTTCTTTCTATTCCGTTGAAGTCGTTTGTTGTCTGCCTCTTTTTTCTTTCGTTCTTCTTGTTTTTCTAATTGCCCAGCTGATACCGGTTCAGCCGTTTTCTTTGTCGCGCGCTGTCTCCGTTTCTTATCTGCCTCTTTCTTCTTTTGTTCTTCTTGTTCCTCAGCAGGCAATGGCTTATCGGCGCATTTTTTGCGCTTTCTTTCTGCATCCTTCTTCCTTAGTTCCTCTTGTTTCTGCAAGTCTTCGGCAGAAAGTGGTACGGCGGCACGTTTATTGCGCTTTCTTTCAGCATCTTTCTTCTTTAGTTCCTCTTGTTTCTGCAAGTCTTCGGCAGAAAGTGGTACGGCGGCACGTTTATTGCGCTTTCTTTCAGCATCTTTCTTCTTTAGTTCCTCTTGTTTCTGCACGTCTTCAGCTGAAAGTGGTACGGCGGTACGTTTATTGCGCTTTCTTTCAGCATCTTTCTTCTTTTGTTCCTCTTGTTTCTGCAAGTCTTCGGCAGAAAGTGGTACGGCGGCCCGTTTATTGCGTTTTCTTTCAGCATCCTTCACCTTTAATTCTTCATGTTTCTCTAACTGCACCCTAGATCTTTTTGACGATAGATGAGACCTTCCGCTGTCTCGTCTGCTTTTGTGATCTGAAGATCCCTGATCAGATGACATATTACCTGCTAATACCAACCGGTTGGTCACTTGAAGCAGACAAATTGTTTCCTAACATTTAAATCGCGTATTCAGCTACATGAAGCTATCAAAACAATACGAATATTTTTTCCTTAAAATGCAACTCGATTTGTACGCGTACTTGAAAACTTTAAACACGTTTTTGTCGTTTTAAATCAAAATAAATGAACAGCTTTGACTAATGCAGACTATTGACTAATATATAAGAACTTATAGCCACTTGCAACATGACTGTCTGCAATGAGCGAGTGTTAATAGAAATAAACCATTTGTTCCCAATGAAAACTACATTTCGTCGGCGTAGACCATATGCAAATAAAATATATTTTATGATGCACTGTTGATAGTAGCAATGCATTGAACTAATTGTGTTGTCGTAGGTAAGAAACAAATATTTAAAACGTAACCCTGAGAGCTGAGCCCTTCCCCTAGGGGTAATTGGTTAACTTTGCTGAATTCCCCACCCTTCAAGTAGTCTTCATACTGAATTTGAGCTTAATCCGAGCAAAACTTTTAAAAACTACCCCTGGGGGATGAGCCCTACCCCCAGGGGTAATTGGTTAGTTTTGCTGAATTCCCCACCCTTCAATTGGTCTACATACCAAATTTGAGCTTAATCCGTGCAAAGCTGTAAAAAACTACCCCTGGGGGATGAGCCCTTCCCCCCAGTGGTAATTGGTCGATTTGTCTGAATTCCCCACCCTTCAATTGGTTTACATACCAAGTTTGAGCTCAATCCGAGCAAAACTGTGAAAATCTACCCCTGGGGGATGAGTCCTACCCCCCAGGGGTAATTGGTCGATTTGTCTGGATTCCCCACCCTTCAATTGGATTACGTACCAAGTTTGAGCTTAATCCGAGCAAAACTGCAAAAAACTACCCCTGGGGGATGAGTCCTACCCTCCAAGGGTAATTGGTCGATTTGTCTGAATTCCCCACCCTTCAATTGGTCTACATACCAAATATCAGCTCCATCCGACCAAATATGAAAAAAAGTAGTACTGCTAGTAGCAGTCTGCTGCTATATCAGCTGTTCTGGACGGACGGACGGACGGAGGGGACAGGACACTCAAACAATCTCATATACGCTGGGCGTAAATAAAATAACAATAGAAAGCTGGAAAAAAGTAGATTCTTGATAAAACTTGAAGTAGTTTTCGACTGTAGTAATAGCAAAAGAACAACTTAAGCATCAATGCATTGTATTGGTGGTCGGTGTTCTGGACAAAGTATGGTTAGCCAGTCTAATACCTACATGCACAGCTTGCAATTTTATCTCTACTGGGCATGCAACTCTGCAGTACATGATAGTTTCAAAGTTATTATTGCATATATATCAAATAGGTTTACCTCTGATAACATGCTGGGTAGACGAATAAACTCGGCAGTGATTCTTGTTTCACTGTACTACAGAATGAATTATGAAGAAGGAGGCTTGCAATCATGGACAAATATATTACCTGGATATTACCTTATTATTACAAAATACAATGTTTTTACGTATTCATTTTCTGAGTGTGTGGTTCCTCCCTTTTTATTTATTGTATCTCTTACGAGCACTCAGTTGGCAACATCTTTTCCGCGTTGGACTATTGAATCGCTGTAACATCATCACTATACAAATGAAAGATACGAACCGCCGATATATAATAATACCAGGAGGCAAATAAATGCAAACATTATTTGATTGTGATCGTCGTCTCTTGCTTCCGTAGTTGCCCACTGATAAGAGACGCAGGCAGTGTAAAAAGTTGCATGCATCCTCGCACACAGACAAAATAGTGGAAGTAACTTCCATCTAAAATGTTTCAAAGATCAATAATGGATAAATCCGGACAAGGATTTGGAAATGCAATTTGCCGACCCCGAAATGAGATTGGGAAAAAGGCTTTAGACACATATAATTGACTTTTCCTATCTCACTTGGAAAAGCACTTCCACTTCTGCTGTAATGCCACCACCACTGTCATTCCTTCATAATGCCATCTGACCCTCGCTCTTCCTTTATTTTACGTTGTTTTTCCTCATTTAAGTGTTTTCCTTCAACAACAACAACTTGAATGGCACATTAAAATAGGCGCATACATACGGAAGGAACATTTTAACAAGCAAGTGAACCAAAACGACACGAGACAGGCCTAAAAAGGAAATAAGTGCGGTCAAAGACTCTATTACAGTATAATAGGCGGATTCACTATTGGCTCCTACACTGCAAAGAAACATAAAGAGCAAGAAACAGCACTGACTGTTTTATTCAGAAAATGGAAAGGAGATGCACACACTAAAGTTCAACACTCTGTGTCGCTCTTTTACCCGGAATTCCACTATAAAGTTACGATAACCACCCAAGCGAAACGGAAAAGCCCTTGTTTCTCTCCATCGCAAAGTGTACGGTCAACTTTTGGACATAACCGACAAGTTGGGGGCATTTAGTTAGCATTATTTGTACTTTACTTGGAGATCTTCAGCATTTATGCAGCATCGTGAAAGTAAGAACAATCAGCTCATTGTGCTTTCTCTACTGAGAGACTACAACACACTTGTTTCAAGAGCAGAATTTGTAGAAAATGGAACGCACTAACATATCAACACACAATATCAAAGAGAAAAATGTAAAGCCACGCAAGCATCTTCCTTTCCTCGAGCAAGTGCTTAAAATATCTTTGAACACTGACATCGTGCCATTTTCCCCTCAAATCTTGTGCTATCATTTTACAAGCAATGGCACAACTCAGCCGTGACTTACGAAAATACTACGCTTTCTCTCTTTTTGGACAAGACAAAAAATAGCAAGCGGACATGCTACAATTTTTTGGATGGTGGTGTTTGGTTACAGCTTACAGACAGTAAAAAAGTATTTATGGACTCAACTTTCAACTCTGTAACTGGAATCCATTTTATATTTTTATATACACGTTAAATGTGGAACATTTTGGTGTATGTATAAAAATGCCACTGGTGTAATGATTATCAGCATTATTCCCTCTACTCCGCAACTAGTTTCAAAGGGTGGTGGAATAGAGTTGCCCCGGAGTGAACAATATATTTTAAAAAAGGCTACATTGCATCACTGTCACGGTCATCGTTGTAATGATAACATATATGTGTTATCCGGTTAAAGAATAACATTCAAAAGCTCCCAGACTGTGTCCGCATTTTCACATTATGGCCGTTTTTTGTTGAGGTTACCACTTTTTACCCCTACTCCTGTAAACTCTATTTTCTCTTGTCTAAAAAACCATACAATGTAAAATATTGCTGATAGGGAAAGATAGAAAGGGCTGAAATTGTAGTAAATCGAATCGAATCTTTGTGTGACATCCCCTTTTATTCATGAGTGCAATTTTTTCTCTATGCTTGTCCGACGTGGCTTGCATGAAATTATCATGTGAAGTGTTACAGCTGGGAATCGAAGCAGTTCATAATGGCTGGAAAGAATACAGTACATTATTGATTACAATTTCATTTAGAATAGTAGCTCAGTTAAGAGCTGTACTTCTGATTGAAAAAAGTAACAGCAAAGGTTACAGCGACATAGTGTATCCCATATTAAATGACCGCACAACGCATTTTAGTTTTCTTTCAGATTGCAGCTTTGACCATAATAAAAGAAGTTGGTAATTCTACAGGATAATATACACCCCATTTCACAAAAAAATGCTATGAAAGTCGTAATTGGGTTCAACGATGCATTAAACGGTTCAACGTTCAACAATGTTGCATTGCTAAGAAAGCTCTTTGTAAAATATCTCAACAAATTTTCTTATATTACAAATTACAAGTTTGATAAAAGCAATATAGTCAATGTACACATTATTGTGACACAGCGTTTAATACTGCGCTAAAATAGCATCCATTCATTTGGTCAACGTAAAAAAATCAATCATCGCTGAAAACAACGAAAAATTCCCTGACCGTTTACAAGTTCAACATGAAGACTTCAGTTTTGTGTGTCTTTTAAAGCACCCTTGAAAGATTTTGTCTTTTTACTGCTGCTGCCCAATTTCCACTTTAAATGTCTACTTCACTCCCCCATAGACGATGGCTCAATAGCAGAAAAATACTTTCTTCTCATCATCTAGACTCATTCTTCCTGTTTTGAATGCAGTTTTGAATGCTTCAAAATGCAACTACTTTCAAAGCTTCCCGATATTATGATGTAGCCCGGATGTAAATGTAAGTTTAAAATAAGTAATATGATGGAAATCACACTGTTACTACATAAAAAGTCAATGCAGAATACAGGAAAACCTTTTCGAACAGAAAAGATGGGATATAAGTTGAATCGAACTTTTCATATAGTTTTTTTTATCTTTGGCTGCGCATCATACCATCATCTTAGAGCACAGCGACTTAAAGAATTTCAGCCATTTCAACGGATAAAAGTGGGCATTTGCATATAGATGTACTTGTGGAGTAACATCATTTGAGTGGTACTTGTGGAATATTCGTACATTGATACAAACAGCATAAAGTAAAATGTTTTTTGTAGATTCCCTGATGCAGTGTGCATCCAAGCAAAGGAGTCTTGTATAAAAAATGTTTCAATTCGTGCGTTACGTTTGCCTTCACTTTCTTTGAATTTTAGATTTTTCACGGTATCGACACACATACATAACTTTATACTTTGCTTCCTTCCTCCTTAGCAATTTCTCCTCTTCGTCATTTATCCAGTAGTGAAGTTTCAAAAAATCGAGTTGGATACCTACAACGTTTTACGTCTTTACGTGTATGCTTATTTATTGTAAAAGTCTACATCGAAATGTATATAATCAGCAAAGCCAACAGCCAATGCACGAAAGAAAAAACGACAAGATCAATAACGATCATTTCGTGTAATGCCTCCGACGAATTGTAAAAAGTTTTTCTCTTTTGTGCACACTGTGAAAGTTATCGTTATCTCCTCACGGTGCTTGTGCCTCAATATGTCTCCAGTCTCCAAATGTGTTGACTACATTTTTACGCATTGTGCATTCACGCACATATTATCCAACCAACTTTGTCTCTCACCAAATTTCTCATGTGCCTGTGTGTATATTCATGTGCTCATTGAGCTGAAGACATTTCCACGCAGACATATGAGATTACACAAAGTATATATCCAGTAAAGAGAAAAGTCTGCTTGCAATAATATGTTCTTTGATGGTGTACACACGCACATGCATACATTATGCATATAAAATGGTTTGACGGTAACCCGCAGTCAACCGGCAGTCATATAGACCTTCACTGCTTTCTCAACGTTGAATATTTTGAGCCTCAAACGAGTAGTTGAAATTTGATGAAGTAAACCTATATTTTCACTGTCATATAGTCTGATAATAGTACACATAAGTCTGCTTATAAAATTCACACAAGTAAAAGCGACAAATTCAAACATAAAACAGCACTGCACAGCAACGTTTCACAATGTAGCCACCAAGCATTTTTTGCCTTCTTGAATTCCAAAGCTTAAGTATTCATACACGCCTTTTTTGCGTGAGTTCGTCCCTTTATTTATTTGTGTGCATAAAATATACAGGATTCTGTTTTCTCTCTGTACCAAGGTTGAGCTCTGTGTTTGTATTTTGATATCCGTTGCCTCATTTCAGTACTTTCACCTTGCCTTCACGCCGTAACAGTTGTTGTTGTTGTTGCGTTTATTAGCTCGCTGCTTCGCAGAGGAGCTATTTAAGATGTAGTGTGTCCGTCTGTCCGGCTACTTTATTTTCTACACCAGGCAAATAATTTTTTTAACCATGTAAAAATATGGTATATTTTGGATGTATTGTGCCCGTCTGTGTTCGTCTGTCTATTTACTTTATTTGGTGCTTGTTTGTTGGGTATGTTTATGGCAGTGTGCAAAACATTACGGTTCTTTAACCTCTCGCAAGTACTTTTCGAACTTTCAAATCATATATGTATCCGACAATAGAGGCGAGCATCTTTGAATGGTTTCCTATGGATGTTAAGTACCGCAGATACTTAATAATACTGTGTTCCGGACCTCTGTACATATGCGTCTTTCTTCCAAATGGTTTATGGATTCCGTCAAACTTTCCATAGACATTATAGGGTTTATATATAATTTTAAAGGTCATGGCGGTTTCGAATATTTTACAATTTTATTTAAAGTTGAGGGGCTTGAATTAAAACTACAACAACTTCATCATTCATCAAAACAATATAGTTATCCATGTGAATTTAGGTAGCTTGCCAAAGTCCCTTTTATTTATTTCCACTACAATACTTAATTCTGCTTTTGCTAAAGTGTATCTATTTTGGTGACTTGCGACGGTTTCTTCTACGAACCCCTATATTTGCATCCAGTTTCCGCAAAACTATCATATATTTCATCAGTCATGCATAGAGAACGAACAACATGATGGAGGGTAAACGAGTACACCGCCAAATACCCTATGGAAAAAAAAAACTTTAGGATCATGATTATCGTTATCATTATCACGAAGAACAGAGGAGCAAAGAACGTGCTTCTGTGAACACAAAAAAACAACGTATGCATAGGCCTGAAATTCAGAAATGTGGCCGTTTTTTCTACGTAGCACGGTTACACGATAACGCTTTCACTAAATAACGAGGGGGCTTTTGTATAGTCGTTAACGTTTCTACCGTATTGTTGCAAGCGCTGGATTCGTTTTATAAACACTTACCTTTACCTTCACCTCCAGTGTGCACTCACAGACTCATAAACTAGTAGCACATCGTAAGTGTGTGGGAAGTGTAGTGCTAGCACAAACTACTATAAGGTACATCCAAAGTTGTTAGATAGGAATAACGTAGAGAAATGCATAAAACAGAATGCTGGTAAGGTACTACGGTACAAAAAAGCATACAAGCAAAAAGATATTTACATCCCGTTGTCTCATCCTGAAGCAAACTTTCATTTGATGACTATCATTAATATGCATGTGTTTATTAGGTGCGTGCACCGTGTACTATTTGTATTTATTGCATACTTGTATAATAACTCGATTTCTTTTTAATTTCCCAAAAAGCGCAAAGCAGCCTGGAGTAAATTAACGCTAATTACAAATTACACATGAATAAATTTTTGTTGGTTACTGAATCGATATTTTAAAATACGCGTTAAGCACCAAGAAACTAATTAGAATAGTATGGTTCATGTTACAGTAAATGCGCTTCACTGATATTTGCATGTGCTGTGTGAAATTTCGTTTATAATTTGTTCAGGAACCAGAGGATAACCCTACATGGAATGCATATTTTTGTAGTATTAAGTGAAATCAAGTGCTATTTTTAAAGAATAGTTGGATGCACTTTTTATATTTGATATCCAAGTTTAAGCAGCATAAGCTCTAATGAGAATCATATTTCAAACCTTAAATTTCTTTTATTAAAAAATGAAAGTAAATGTGGTGTTCCTCAGTTAATGTTTCATTGTTAATAGGAATAATTAATGGTGGAGTATTTCAAATTAGACTTGACGTAGCATAAGAGACCAGCATGTTTCCTTTCTACAACATAAAGCAAATTACAAACTTTTAATAAAATTCTATGAATAAGAAAACTAAAATGCATTTCCTTCTTCCGCTCCCCTTCCATTTTATCTCTCCAGAGAAATAAAAAATTAGTCCGACTGGTGGCGATGACAGTAGTGGTACAGTGTACGAGAGAAAAGAAAATGCGCTTCCTACTATCGGTACGCGTACGGCCACAAATAACTAACTACTTATTTATGTCTCTCACACGCACTACTGTATCTCGAGTCACGAAGGCTCAAGAATAATTTGTATCTAGAAAGAAGAGTCTTTCACAAAGTAAATGAAAATTTCAATGCATTTTCCATTTACTCATTTAATTTGGTGCCTTCAAAACGATAGTTGCACCACAGTACTATAAAACAGAAATGGTTTTAGAGAAAAGGTACGGGCTGGCTTTAATTTTCTAGCCAGAAATGTCATTAGTAATGCACGATATTAGATGCTCGGTTACAATGCATCAAATAGAAAAAATAAGTAGTACCTCCGTTCTAGATAAAGCAACTTTATAAAAAAAACTCGTCATTAAATAATAAGCCCTCTGCATCATGAATGTCTTATTTCCTTCCACACCGCCAACTCCATAGACGCATTCTGGAAAAGCTATTAAAATGCAGCTGTTGTTAGTAGTTGAACGTTCAAATAGAATTTCCGACAAGGTTTCATTGAACAGAGAAAATGTATGTTCGTAAGGGTGGGTGTATGAAGAGTGGGAGGAAAAAGATATTGAGTGAAGGGGAATGGTATGTAACCTACAGCGAGTAAATGTCGAAAATTTCAAATTTTCTTGTGAGCTATGATCACGTACAACGCATTGCTTCGTGATCTTGTTAGTTTCGTCGTTCGTGCTCCCCCTCTTCTTTTACAACTCCCTTTGCTCGCTTTAAATTTTGTCATTATGCTCCGTTATATGTAGTGCATTTACAGTTTATATGGTGCACCTATATTCAAAGGATGCATGAAAATAGAGAAGAAAACACAAAAAAGAAAGTACTACATGTATACATTGTTCAATGTTAAATCAACAAATATGTATACATACGCTGAGGGCTGAGTTAGCCAGCAAAATTAGAATGCAAGTTAATACGACAAGTACACGTCATAAGTGTAGTAGAAAGCGAAAATTAAAGTATAAATGTAACTGCTTGAAGTCATCAAAGGCTAGCAGCAGCAACTTCGTGTTACTGTCAGTCAGGACAAGCAAAATGAAATCATCTTGACTTCAAACTTTGCAATCACAGAAATTTAGCCTTTATAAAACCATCTGTAGTCTCTGACAGGTTGAAACAGTGTAATTGATATACATTTTTTATCTTCTACACTGGATACTAAGGCGACACGAGCTTTAAGGAATCTTAAATTAAAATACAAACTACTTTAAACTGTACAGGTAATTACTACCAATTTATCGAACAGTATAAAAAGACAATTTGTATGATAGGATTTCAGGGTTTAAGATATTTACAAATTTCTTAAAATGCACACGCTGATTTCCTTTACATTGTATGTATGGGCTTTTAAAATTCAATTTTGCACAACGTAACGATTCAAGCCAGGGATTTGAAAGAATGTTGCATGCTTCTTATATATTTAGATTTGTGCGACTTCTTATTTAAACCGTTTCATATTCGTAAGGAATAGCGCAAGTGGCACTGAACTGATTAATAATTTTGTAATGCAGGAATGGTGAGGGTTTGGGCATACTGAAATATAGACATAGGTCTATTCACTATATACGAGGAATTTAGCGCAATACAGAAACACAAGTAATATTTATGAGAGAAAGCAATGCCATTAGTAAGAGTTTTGCCATTAGTAAGACAGGTTGGCAAATATGGAAAGGTTGCAATGCATACCTTTGGTTGCACAACTTGGAATTTCAGTAACGTAGCTGTAATAGTTGTATTGTAATGCCATAACTGCTGGCTATGATTGCTCTTAAGAGCATGTAATAATCATAATAGTATTTTATGTCACATGTTTTAATGCTCTAAATATTTCATCTAGAACTGCCAAATTGCCTGTAAAAATGCCAAATTGTCAATTGACAAACGAACTAACCCTTTACATGCAAACAGCCAACCCAAAGAGGGCGACGTGATTACGGAATAAGATATTCCATTTCAATAAAAAGGTGAATGACTGGAACCAACGCAGCGATATACTGCATTTCTTTCTAATATTTCTATTATTTTTGCAGTAACATAAAATTAAAAATAAATACATGGGAGGTATGGGCCAAAGACTAAAATGTGTGGAATTTGTTTTTATTTTTCTGGCTCCTACCAAAAACGGTTACAAAAATAGAAAATAATTATTATTGTATTGGTACAGAAAGAAGGTTTAGTGAATTGCTTGTAAGTAGGCATTTGTGGCTTTGATAGAAAACGGGAAATAGCCAAATTCATTTCTGTGTAACCTATAATCCAGCTAAAGTTATTTTATTAAAGCAAAAAAGTAGTATAGGTTTGAAAAGGAAAGAAAAAGGTTTGAATGGTGTTTTTGTTCCAAAGTTTGTTCTAAGGCAGGTAATGTTCATGTTCATATGTACTTTATGTAGGTAGTTTTGTGTACTTGAGACGGGCAGGCTGTCCGTAAATGCACTAAATTTCAAGAGTGGGTTCTCCAATAGACCTTAATGAGACAAGGTACTTCATTCTGAATGATGGAAGTTCAGAACAACTACTTTCTTGCTCTAAAATAAAGGGAAAATGTAATGACTGTGACAAGACGGAAAGCAAAATACTAGGGCTAAATAGAAACACAGCTTTTTGGTCTCATTACGACAAAGTTTTCATCCGGATTTGTGGAAGATAGTGCAAGCTAAGCAAATATGGGAGCACATAGATCTCTTGGTAATACAGGATCAAGTTCATTTCCAGCAAACGAAGAAATGGCTCCCCTCCATTCTGAAGAGGATAGTTGTTGGCTGAAGTGTTACAATACATATTCAGACAAGCAGCAATAAACACTTGCCCCGCAAGCTGGGATATACTACATAATGTATAAAAGGCACGCTACACACATGTATTGCCACATTATACCAAACAAACCGAGCATCGATCCACCAAAGTCGGCCTGAGTGAGAGAAACCTTTTGTTCTGCAAAATTCAATGTGGTAAGGTAAATTACGTTGATGCGTGCTTTCAGAAAACAAGACTCCTTCTAATTGCACATCTCGAGCCTAATGAACGGAGAAAGAAGACTGGTACCTCTCAACCAACTTGAATTGTTGTAGCTATAACACATTGCTCATGCTGCTGCCTTTTGTTCAATAAGTTTCAAGTTGGAAAGATGCAAACGCATTTACACTACCATTTTCCTTTGTATCTCTTTCCTAATAATGCAGTTTGAACTGCCTACCATGCAGCCGAATCCGACTAGTTACAAAAGACTCATCTATTCTAAGTACTCATCAAAATTTAGTTCCCCGACAATGTTACATGCTTCAGTTCATGTTCAATATTACTAAAGGTAATCCTTGGTTCTGAGATGAGAGCAAACAACCAAATCGATATCAGTTATGAAATGCATAGAGTGAAAGTATATTTTATCTATATTATAATATAATTAAAAGATTTACACAGCGCGCTAAATAAACCCAGCAGCTAAAAACAAAACACTAGTGTTAGTTAACATTGAGTTTAAATTTAAATAAGAGACAACTTACCTACTACTGATGACTGGATTTGGAAAAGTACGCAACGATTTTAAATCTTGATTGAAACACTACAGAATTTACAAACTGGTCAATAAAAGCAAATTAACCCTAGATAAAATAAATGTTGGAATAGAGAATTGTTTTTCTAACTTTCAATTTCATGATGAGCCTTACTAAGGAACAAATCTATTGGAAATAAAGAGCACTTTTCTTTTTGAAAGTAGTGAAATGAATGCCATGTCATCATCTGTTTGATCAAAAAGCTGAACTAATCTTAAGAACTGTCGCCGCTCTACTAGCATTTACTCCTTTTCACAAGTGGAATGACACCAATAGAAACGAGCTTAACCGGTGTCGGGTGATAGATCTATGAAGACATATTATTCTCTTATTCCTAACCTTTGTCATTTCTTCCTGTTTGTCATGCTCATTTTTCTTTACCATTATAAGAAATTATATGTACGTACGTAGTTTAAAATAAGACCTGCGGATGATAATTTTCATATTCAGATTATCCAGGTACTTATAGTATGTGTAGTAAAACTACTGGTTTCCCGGTATCGGCAACAGACATTAAACTTGACGCCAAATCATAATGGTGAAAGTGGCATAGAATAAGAATGGTGAGGTTGGATTTCCTAAAAGGAAAGCACACAAAATGGAAAGTCCCGTAGGCGATACAATGCAAAAAGATCGATAAATTGGCATGAGGGGATTGTATGTTCTGGTGAGTGTAAGTACATACTACTGCCTCAATACTACAATGTTACTATATGTGTCTCTGACATAGACCGACTAACACCACAAGCAATAGCGGTATTATAACAAAACAAAACTTATCAACCGCGTAGAACAACATTACACGCACCTAGTCACACAAAAGACAGAATAACTCGATGTTGCAGTCAATAGTGAAACTACTTTTGAGCATTGGGAGCAGTGCCACAACTTGAGAAGATTTTTCTGTAACATACATGCACTAATATATCCTTATACATTAGTAATTCTTAAATTCATATATGTACTGGCAATTGTCACATACTCAAAGTTAATGCTAGAGTCTTGTTTGTTTGCTATAAAGTTTTGAGAGTTTAGCCTGAGAGTAAGAGTAGTAATACTTAAGAGGCGAAAAAAGAAACAAACAATGAGCGAAGCGCCAGCTCTACAAGCGTCAATTGTAATGCTAGTCTCACTGTCGAAGAAAACAAAAAATGGAACAAAGTGTATGTAAGCATGTCGGAGGAAAGTTAAGCATCAGACAAGGTATACGTAGCTTAGGATTTGCATATTTGGGACAAAGGAGAAATTGACTTTTCGGAAAATAGAAAAGATTGTAGCAGTTTGTATCATGTATGTATGTATTTGAAAACCCATTAAGAGTATTCCGGAGCAAGGGAAAGATACAAGACCACTGAACACGACTAACATTCAGTCATTCCATCATAAGAAAAACAACACGTATGCTTTAGTCGTTCAGTATAAAAATACACGTTTTTTATTGTCCTGTTAGCGTGATATGGGCGGTGCCAAACATACTCATGGCAAAATTTTACGCCTCTGATGGACAAATATATTATTACTTTCCTTCCTTGTTTTGCCTTTGCGGTAGTTATGAGAAACAATGAATCATTTTAGTTTAGTTGTAGTTGTATTCATAAATGTTTACAGCTACTTGTATGCTTCCTTAGGGAAAGTAGTATTAAACTACAATATTGCAAAAAATGTGATACATTAAAAGTGTCTTAATTTGGAATTTTTATCGACCATTGTGTTATTACATGGGGATTGCCAGAAGCGGTAAATGTTAAACTAAATGAAAGAAGGTATGATCCCCACAGCAGTGTTATTATGATACAAGATAAGGAAACCCTTAAAACTAGATGATGTGAATACTACATTACTTTGTCTATTTTGAGTCTGTCTTCATTATTACGTGCTAAGCAAAATTTCCAGGAGGGTAGAATCATAGAACTATTAATAATAATTTTATTATAGTAATAAGGCATCTTCAATATCATCTACTGATATATACCACACAAATAACAAAACATTGTAATATTACTTACTTGGTTGTAGTTGTGATCAGTAGAACGTCAATGATAAAGTCGCATATTTAACAGATGTGAGAATTTAGAAGTATTGACAACAATACTTGTATGCTTTGATGCTGTTAGCAGAACTTGTGAAAGCATACTAAAACTTTCATTGCATGCCTATTTTATGTCCTAGTCATTCACACCATTTTCTTCCCAACAGATTAAATGTAAATGCAGTCATTAAACGGCTTAAAATGCTGGGATGTTTTCCTTAAGATGGTAGATTGTTGACGAAACTAACCAAAGTATGCTGAGATTTCTTGGTTTTAGCACTTTCTAGTATCAACTATCGCCACAACTTCATCACTTCAACTTTTAACAAGTTTTTTGTATGACAACACAGATTGTGTGCGACAACATAAGGGGAGGATGAAATTTTTTCCAGTGACAGTAAATGAGAAGTGAAAACACGTCAATTGAGTTGAAACTTGAGACCAAAACAGAAGAGTCGCAGCATCAAAGGAGCAAATTTCTCACATGCCGCAGTCCTGATTTGTCACAGTTTGTAAGCACATGCAAGGCTTCTATCCCTTCACATAGCCAACCACTCACACAACAAAATGTGTGTGACGAGTTGTTAAAATGCAAGTCAAAATGAGTGGAATGATGTGGCAAAAACTGTAGCAGACTTTGTAATATTTATTACCTATGGGACAAGTTCGTTCAAAAAGTATCGCAGATTTCACTTGAGGCTTTGTATGAAACGTTTTTCCTTTTGTTGACTTTTACTATGTTAAATGTTAGATTTCCTAAACACATGCCGCACTGTGTTTGTATGCATGGTTTGTGTGGTGGCTTTGTCGCTTGTCGGAATGTGTTCACATACGGCAAAATAGATTTATGATGAATTAGAATGCAACTTGTGAAAGTTTTCTTCTTCAAAACTTCTGGCTCTTCACTGGCTCGTATTTTTGACGATATTTAAGTGGATTTACGTACTGTTATTTTTGTATTTTATGATAAAATGCACAAAAAGTAGCATTTGACGACCACTTTTTATTCTTTGTAAAGGATCACTTGAGATTCGGAAAATATAGTGTTTTTCTAGAGTTGAATAAAATAACGAGTACTTGGACTTGAGCTCAAACTATGGGATAAACTTACCCAAACTATTCAGTTTCTCTTCTCAGTACACAATTTGCTTATGATGAATGAAGACAGATGCGAGTTTTTTTTCTCACTTTTCCAATGTCACCCAACAGAAACGAACAAAAAGTCACATAAATGTGAAGCACTTTAAAACTTTGTGAATCAGTCTGCTATGTCTATGTTTCACACAAGGTTTGCAAGTTTTGAAGGAGCTAAGAAGATCAAGGCGACATTAGCCCAAAAACGTTCACTACGCAAAAGTCGTGATATAAATTTCCCAGAAATATAAAATTCTTGTATTTATATTCATATTAACCCAACCACGAGGTCTGTTTGACTGAATGTTAAGAAGAGCACAGTTGAAAGAGAAACTGTGCATGCAACAGACGACAAAGTCAGACTGAGAGCCGAAGAAACTTTGCTCCCTCACTGCTACCACACAGTTGTTCTACTATCATTGTGGAAGCTGTGAGAAAGCTTTGGGCGAAAGCCGTATGCGTTACCTTGCTGATATATAGTGAATACAAACCCATTTCCTTCACTTTCTCAATGCTTTCTTTTTAAGGGTTTTACAATTTGCTTGTATCCCAACCATGTGTCTCCCCTTACATTATTCCTTTATCGCCTGTCACAAATAACGACATTACGCTTCCATGGCAAGCACCTACAACCAATTAATTTTTTTTTCAAAGTTTGAAACGGGGCTGCAAAAAAGTATAATAATAAGAGATTGTATTAAGCTTTTGAATATATGAGAATTTAAAGAAAAACAAATGTACTTTATTAGTTTTAGTTGGTCCATTATTGAACGATGATGGCAGTTGTAACCATTTGACAGGGACCCAAACACCGCAAAGCTTGAACAATTTCCTTTTTTAAAGATGACATTTTTATTTGTTGTACTCTGCCAGGTAACTAAATGAGGCATTTGTAATGTAGTTGCGGGAGTGAAGATTTATGGGGTCTCATTGTTCACGTCACAACTTTTTTCCTTTCCAAAAAACAAAAATGCAGATTTTCATTTAGCTACGGTGATGCAGAGATGACCCCCAACTTCATGTGCTGCCATGGAATAAAATTGCCGAATGCCTGAAAGTTTCTAACCTAAGAAACTATACTACTAAATCTGAACTACCATAGTTCATTAGGAACATCATAGCATTCGGCTGAGAAAATCTTCACTCCCGCAACAACACTACGAGATCCTTTTTTAGTTACCTGGCAGAGTATCTAGTCTACTACTAATTCGTAGGACTGTTTTTGTTTCTGGGCGATTTTTCAAACAAGAAAATGCGTTTTCAAATTCCATTTTCACAAAAAGTTTTTAAATCATTATGATTTGTACTTGACTTAAAATTCTAATTTTTACTGTCATGTGTCATAACGATTTTTATTTTTGTTACCTACAACATGTGTGGCACGATTTTAGCTCAGTTTTTGGCTATATTAACGCTGTGTTTCATATAGCATGCCTTATTCAGTTGCCTGGCACAATTAACCAAAACACATTGGCCTTAAAAGGTGTTGGCCAATGTACTTTATAAACGCGAACATGGCAGCTTACCCATAATAGATATTTCAATTATAAAACCTGAAAAAGGTACACAAATGATCGGAGATTACGCGAAGGCGCTTTTTTTAAAAAAAAAAAGGTTTAAAAAACAACGTACATTTATCGCCATGTCCGAGGAAAAGTAAAAAATAATTCACTCTGTCCCAGATAAATCGCGACTCGCCACCAAAAAATGCACCCGCTTGCATAGAATTTATAAAGACATTTTATATATAACATATTCGGGCGTTCTTCGGCTTGTCAAGACATTGTTGCTCAAACGGTAAACCGGGCTCCTGCATGTCCATGTTGGCACTAAATGTGCAAACATAACATGTTATGCCTGAAAACTTTAACCCAACACTCAAAATTAATGCGCCCGTTGCTCTGTTATTGCTTCCGGTTAAAAATTAATAAATCTTATCTTGCAATATTTACCCAATCCTGTTCTCTGTCTCTTGAATTAAAAGAAAACTATGACCCTAGTTAGTAGGTAACATATCGACATATTATGTATCAATCCAAAATGTTCTTCAGTATCCAATTACCCTTAGTATGAAGTTTGACAATACAGTATGTACAGGCATTTTTTGGTGGCGAGTCGCGATTTATCTGGGACAGAGTGAATTATTTTTTACTTTTCCTCGGACATGGCGATAAATGTACGTTGTTTTTTAAACCTTTTTTTATTTTTAGATTTTTATTTAATAATTCTAAAACGATTTTACTTCACTGCTATATCTATTGTGCGAAGTTTTGTTTGTGGTTCAAATTCCACTTAGGTGGTGTATATTTTTTTTAGCTTTTACACGTAAGTTTTACAAAAATGGATAGGTTACATTATATAAGCATCCCAACAAATCTCAAATATACTTTTGCAAATTCAAACGCGCCGAAAACGGTACATCCCGTGAAAAGGGTAGCCAATGAACGTCAGATACTAGTTTTACAGCCTTCTTGCTGTGCGACACATAATTTTAGTTCAGTGTTTAACCGAGATTATAAATCTACAACCCGTTTGTTAAAATTAGCCCTGATTAAGGCGTTTTAAGCGATACTTAATTCTGCTTTCTTAAAGTTTATTTGACATAAAATCCATCTTTGCAACAGCAATTTTATTGACGTTTGCACCATAATAAACAAAACATGGTTAGGTTAGACATTAGTAACGTTACAGTTTATTGAAATATGCAACTTTCCCCAAATTTTCATACAATAAAGATGCCAAGAATGTCCAACAAATTGTTGCATGCAATTTGGACCACTGGTTTGCGTGATAATATGCAAAGCATGGTTTTTCGGACATTAGCAACATTATACCCTAATGAAATATGCAACTTTTTCCAAACTTCCGGACAACCCACAAACCCGTAGGTGTTAAGATTGACAAGAAACTTTGTTTCATGCAATTCAGACCGGTGGTTTGCAAGATAATATGAAAAATATGCTAATTTTTGACAATAGTAACATTACAGCCTATCGAAATATGACACTTTTTCAAAATTTTCGATCTCAGCACACACCCCCGTACCATTTTAAAGTCAATATTTCCTGTTTCATCAAAATCGGTCAAGCCGTTCCTGAGAAAACTCCCTGAACAGCTACTCCGAGGGTATCAGTTACATTACAGCCTATCGAAATATGACACTTTTTCAAAATTTTCGGTTAACCCCGGCATTCTGAGATGATGAAAATGTCAATTTTTTTTGTTTCATCAAAATCGGACAAGTCGTTCCCGAGATAATTAGAGATCATTGAAAAATGGAGTGTAGGAGTGGAGGGTAGTGAATGCAACATACATTCTTGATAAGCCTTTTTGCTTCTCAAGGTACGAGGGATAATCACCTGCGCTACGCGCAGGTGATCAGAATCCCCAGATAAATGTACAAAAAAAGTTTCGATTTTTAGAAAAATTAACTAATTTTAATAGTCGATTAGATCAGAAGGTTAGATTGCAGAGCCCTGGTTTCAACTTTCAACGT
The DNA here is from genome assembly GCA_029691765.1 of Entomobrya proxima. NCBI lineage: Eukaryota > Metazoa > Arthropoda > Collembola > Entomobryomorpha > Entomobryidae > Entomobrya > Entomobrya proxima. The sequence continues at coordinate 19,966,008 of CM056168.1, forward strand.
GTAAATATTTTGGTTGCTATACATAATTATAAATGGGGATCAAAATATAAATTGTCGTTTCCGAGTTGCCATGTAATAATGATCAGTAGTTTTAGGTGAATTGTTAAACCTTAACGGTTCCAAAATTTGTTTCTCAAAACGTATGTATTTAAAAAAAACATTTGTGGTTATTGGTAACTTACCAATGGTTGTAAAGTTTATGTCTTCTTATATGGTTACCATGTTTTTTGCATTTGTGATGGTAATTCTATCATAGAAAGTATGTTTTCACAATTTAAAAATAAAGGGTACAAGAGACGCAGAAATGATAATCTTGACAAGGGCTTATGTTTCCTATATAATTCGAAGGTTAGTTACTCTGTATCAATAGATACAGAAAATTACAAAGGATTTTTCGTTGTTCAGCGTTGTGAACATCTACTGAAGAGCGTATCTTTTCAGTGAAATTGTACTGTTTCAAGCACTAAGGAGATAGAGTAACCACATAACAAAAAATCTGCTTCTCTCTTTCTTACTTCTGCGGCTCTATTGTTTTCACAAGGGAAACGGAGGAAAGTAAAATTGCATCGGCTTCTATTATCTGTTACCGCATTTTCAAGTATTTGTAAAAAAATTTAAATGCACAAATTTCGTATCTTAGTCGATTTTCAACTCTGACCTACGAATAATCCTTTGTGTTATATAATGTAGCTATGCACTATTGGATTGTAGACCATAAATTTCATCTGCTTAAACACAGCATAAAGGCATAAATTAATATAAACACACGATCAATTTCAACGCTCACTACAAGATTTCATCACAAACAATTTGTGTCTAAACAAAATGCTTGTGCATTTTTCTAATTGTCTACACATGAAAATTTGGATGACTTTAAACAATCAATCCGCGTTTTAAGCAAATTAATCAGATTAAATAAGTCAATTTGCTTATTCTAATGTCATTTTTATCAATAATATTTTTACACTTTAAGGTTACCAATTAGCGCATGAAGTTAACGCGGAGCCACTTTCATAAAAGGACATTCGGATTCCTTCATGTCTTCTCGATACGCTGATATATCCGATATGTACTGCACAAATCTTTTAACATTCTACAGTGTTTATTGGCATTAGTAACCACTGTTTATGTATTTAAACTGCTTTTGTAATTTGTTGCACTGTAACAAACAAACAGTATCATTTCTAATATTCACCAATTAGCTCAGTATTTTGCTAGTAACTCAGGGTTATGCTGATGCATTTTCATTAAAACACGCAAGTTCTAGTTGGGTAGTATAGAGTCAGTACTGCAGACTTCAAGAAATCCAGGAATGCAAATACCATTTTTTACGTCTGATAGATTTTATAGCATTTTAATTTGAAAGCAGTACTAACATAAATTTACAAATATGAAAATAATATTTCCGGGGAATTCAGGTTATTTTTATTTACCTAATGTATTAGCTGATCTGTGTGACTCATGGCCCAGAGTCCAGTTTTATTTATCATCCTTATGTATCATTTATGTACATTGGAATTTGCAGTATGACTAATTATAAGAATATCAAAGATGTTTACATTCTTTCATTAGAATGCTCTTGCATTTGCAATGCAATGTAAGGATGAAAAAGAAAAGTCGACAAAAATGGAAAATATTTGTTGTAGAAAGTTGAAATTTTGTAAGCATAATATTACAAACTAATCAATAAACAAAAATTTGATTTTTTCAGGTTCAGAGTTCAAATGAACATAGTCTCATCAAGATTTTAAATAAAAATTATTATGTATTTTGTAACTCCAAGCAACCGGGACATTTGCAGCTATATTTACAAAGAATGTAGGGAGTGCCATCGTTAAAGAGATAGAAGAAAGTAAAGCAATATAAACTATTGCTTAAATTTCTCCACATACTTTCTGCTTTCTCCTACAGATGTCCTCCAATAACTCCCATTACTTTGTGAGCTTACAGTATCTTAAGAAGTCTGAAACAAGTAGAATTTCGCTTTAGGTTGTCGAAGAAAGTAGTTTATGCTTATGCTTTTATTGAAATGTTCTCGTTTGCTTTTAAACATCACAAGCTTCCCGTCTTGGGCAGTTGAAAGAACACATAATACGCATTTATACCAAATTATGACTCGGTAATATAACTTCAACTATATCATGAATTTATTTTACATTGCCGAGATTCAAATTCCGACTGGATACAGACCAAAATGTACAAAATAAATAAATAGCCTGTTGTTAGTATTTAACTCCATAAAAGTTCATGGTAATAATAGTGGTTTTCTTACAATTATCATTGTTTATTTTACTTGCATAATGAGAGGCATACCGGGTCAAAAGACAGAAGTTCAAGAAGTCATAAGTACAGGAATTAGTATATACTAGAAGATCAAGGACCTCGACCGCTTTCGTGCTCAAGTTTTCTTTCAAATCTGAGCGCAATTCTTATAACAAAACAATAGCAATAATTCAACTAAACATGTCACCAAAACATGCCGCACCATATGCTTATGAAACACCGATTCGTAAATTCATAAAACTTTATAACAATATTATATGTTACTTATACACAAGAATTAAAGCTTTAAGGAACAAATAAGTACAAATACCTTAAACGTAAACGTAGAAGTTAAAATTTTCCGAAATAGGTGCACAATAAAACATCTATATGTTCCAGTGCGTACTAGCATTTGTCACAATTTTTAGTACTCAGAAATCATTAAAAATTATTAATAATTAAACGTAAAAACGGGGTTTTTAGTGGCAGATTTTTTATTAAAACAGCCAAGCTTTCAATAGCATTCTGCTATCTTTATCAGGGATAACCTATTGTTAAAAATTATCGTGTGAAAACGAAGAGAGATTATTTATTTGAGTTTTAAAAAGATAAATTTGTTTATTTCAATTTGATTTTTCATTTGTCCGAGAAAGAGCCATAAAGAAATTCACAAGACGTTCGTTTTTTGGATAATGGACTTACTTAGAGTTTGAAAGGAGACAAAAGTAATTTCCTTGTTTAGCCAAAGCCAAACCGTACTAAAATTATTATCTTGGAGGATGCTAAATGAATGAACATCAATAAGAGCAGTGGGACAAAAACTAAAGCGTTGCGTTGGGTTAATAGCTGGTTCCGGATTTGAGATTTTATTTTTGTGCATTAATACTGATTCACCATAGCCGTAGCAAATGCTAATACGAGTTTGCGTTTCAATTTAATGACTGCGAATAATCATAAACGACCTTATCTTCATATTGCGTATGAAGTATAAAGTCCGCCGAAAGTTAAAAAAGTATTATTTATTTAATACTTGCTTTAGTTTTTAGTTACAAGCTAATATAACGTTAGTATTTAAAGTTACTAGTTAAGTTAAAACATTCAATTCAATTATTGCGCACTTTGTCAGTTTGAGCTAGCCATTTTGCAACAATTGTTTTTAAACTGCGTGCTATGGTATGAGAAGTCAAAGTTTCTGCTAAAGGTCAGCTTGTTTACTGCAGACTTTATGAACTTATATAATCATATTATGTACAATGAATACAATAAGGTCTTAAGCTCCTTAAGACACTATTTTTATATAATGTTCCAAGAGAGGAAGTCGACTCTTTATTCTCTGCGCAAATAGATCGTATTTTACTCTTGCGGAAGCCAAGTCAGCATTTCATTCCCACACTTCCACCACTAAGAATTCCGCATCCACAAAAATATCGTGGCTTGATCGTTTCCTATCAGGGTGCATGGTTTTACTCTTAACAAACCTAACACTTAAGGTTAACTTAACACATTTTTTCTATATTTTTATAGGGTTACAAGAATGCATCGTTTTAGGTCTTGTAGGCTTAGTGGTAAATTGGTGGTGCAAATGCTTTTGTAAAAACGACCCCTACACACGTCTACTCTGTTTGCTTACACTATCAGGGAAAGTGTAACTTAGCCAGTCATGTTGCCTTAAGTCTTCAAGAGAACAAAATGACAGGAGTAGGGAGAAAAAAGCAATTTTGCGAATTCTTCCTTATTCACGGATTTAAGTAGATGGCTTGTATGCTACTTGTGCTTTCCATTCTCTTACTTTTATACTATAGGTGAATAAAATAAAAGTAGTAGAGAAGGAAAAGCTGCGGCAAAAAATCCTGTGTGTGATAATAATTTAGAGGGAATACAAAGCAAGAATATATAAGAATTGTATCAATTTACCACAAAAGAATTTTTGGTAATGGAACAAAGGATAAGATCTTACTGTTAGAATGTCCAGAGTAAAGTAATATTAGCTAACGGGAAATGGGGCATACCATTGGTCTTCAATTATCATTAGAGCGAGAAATTGACCTCTTTCTCTGTCTCTCGGTTCAGTGAAGTCGTGTTTATCATGCCATATGTTCCGTACTTGCACACAACTACTGTTGACTGTTGAAATTAAGAAATAAACATTGTTTTTATGTATTGCATACTTGCTGATGAAAAAAATCCTGTTGCCTAAATGCATAAATATTAATCGCATGGAAAAGTTTTGTTCTTTGTTTGTATTATCTTTTTTGTAATCCAATACATTAGGTTTTTACAGTACATCAGACAATATGATGGATCCAAATAGATGTATAAACCAACATCTTATAATATAATATAAACAACCAGAACATTTTATAAAATAAAAATGCAAGTGTTATTTTTTAACAAAACACATTCGGTTAAATATCTGAAATGTCTAAGCAAAAGCTGTATAAAAGATAATCTTTGTTTCAGTATCTTATAATCTAAATTTCTGCGAGATAATTTCTTGCTTATGAAACTGTAAACACTTTTAGGAATCCCTGGATGTGAAATGAAAATCAAGAATTCTATTACATCACCTGCTTGTTTTTATACTTTTATGCATTTCGACAATCCAGGAAATAATACTTCTCGTTCAAAAGTACATTTTACAAATAAAGGTAATACGCATTGTTAAAATGATGTTATACAACAGAAACGCAGCAGGGCATCCAGAAAATCCACAAGCACAAAAGCGTTGAGGGTGTACTAGCTTGCAAGGGTACTGCAATGTATACTTGAATGTAACGCTGCTCCCTCATGGTGGTCTTTGCGATAATACAGAATTGATTAGTGGAAATTTGTTTAGAGATTCGATTTCCTTTTAACTGTTTCATTCAACACGCGGTTATTTGAAATGATGAATTTTATATTGCAAAGATGTTTATGATTTGGAAATGGACAGCACACAGTCAATACACATACTATAATACAAAAACTTTTCATTAAGTACTTACATAAATGGTAAATACGTTTTACCCGTTTTGCTCGTATAATAATATCCTTTTTAATATCGAGTTACCCATTATGCTTTATGTTTTTAACGTACATTATTACATACTCAATAGTGATGAGAGTTGTCAGTCTAAGTGATGTGGGTTGTAATCAATTTAGAAACGAAAGTAGAAACAAAAACAATTACATGCAATAAAAAGCATTATATATTATATACTTAGCCAGCTAAAAAGGTAATAATATATTTTACTTGAGTCGGCCATTATTGTTTAGTTCGGTAAAACATCCTAATTCCAAACAAAGTGAATTTTAATTTTTTGTTAGATTATTCTAACCACCTAATACATAATTGTAAGAAAGGCAATATAAAACTCGAATATTTCATGGAATCAGGAGTTAGTTGCCATTCACAGCTCAGCTTAATAACTTACACTCGAAAGTCGTCCCCCAACTCCCAATTTATAAATAAAGATGAATAAAGACTTCATGAATTCACAGAAAACTGAGTCAGAAACTATCAAAAAATCAAATCAACTTCCTGATTACATTCGCATACTAATTACTACAGGTGAGTCGGTGGGATAATTATTTGTTTTATATACATTAAAATGTATAGTTAATATATTAAATACCTAGACGTATAACAATATTGAAAACATGATTTCACTTATTCTTACGATAAATTATTTTATGGCTATTCTAGACTCACATGGTCGTAAGCGACAATTGCTTATTCCAGCTGCACTGGATTTGGACCGCCCAAAAAGAGCCCGGACAACCTTTCAACAATTCCAAATCGAAGCCATGGAACGAGAGTTTCAGCAAAACCCATTTATTAACGAATATAGGAGAGCAGCGTTAGCTGAGTCACTTGGCATCACAGAAACACAGGTAAAATGAGTTTCTATCCAGATTTTGATTTATACTTGAGAGACTTTGGAATAATTACATTGGAATTTGCGCCGCGACCTAATTACTTTTTCTTTTGTTTCAAATGTCACAAGGTCAAAGTGTGGTTCATGAATCGGCGCACCAAGGCCAGGAAAGCGGTTTAATGTAGCATAATTTAAGTATAGTATAGTATAGTTTAATGTAAAATGTAGTAGCAGAATATGGGGTACAGTGAGACTGACATTTAAGTGAAAATTTTGCAAAGTGATTTATGTACAACAAAACAGTGCACTGCAGTGTGTAGTTCATTTTTTATTACCTATGTGCAAGTGCAAGTACTTGTGTGTCTAAGAAGGGTACTAACTAAACACTAACGTTTATACTTTTATGAAATGAGTTTTTCGAGTCTCGAGCAACGTTATTGTATTACTCATGATTTTACCAAACGCCAAACGCAGGTATCTATGTTTTGTGGTTCTATTCGTTCGAAACAAAAAAGGAAAGTAAATGTTGTGTCAATTTTCTTTTTGTAGACTTCACATTTTCTGATACGTTATGATATAGCATATTACATAAAACCATTGAGCTATATTGATTAAAATGTTTAAAAAAAGCAAAGTTAAAAAATTGCTCATGTTCTAACGGTTTAGCTTATAATATTAAATTAAATGTGGTTAAAATGTAGTTTATACCAATATACGGCAACACTACTCGCAAATCACGAAAATGTTTATCCACATAATTTTGGAATCTATTGTAAGCTTCCAAAAAATCAAACTTTAGCCTGTTCCTATAAAAAATGATTTCACAAGGTATTCTAAACAACGGATTCCTATATATGAATTTGTACTCAAATTTTTGTAAAAATCATGAAAAAGCTTTATAAAACTCATAGATTTTAAAAAGATATATCCAACATAATGTATAT